>CM042540.1:6934573-7342073 GCA_023630585.1 Cranoglanis bouderius
CGGCAACACTCTTGCAGCCCCAGACCATGACACTCCCACCACCGTGCTTGACTGTAGGCAAGACACACTTGTCTTTGTACTCCTTACCTGGTTGCTGCCACACACGCTTGACACCATGTGAACCAAATAAGTTTATCTTGGTCTCATCAGACCACAGGACATGGTTCCAGTAATCCATGTCCTTAGTCTGCTTGTCTTCAGCAAACTGTTTGCGGGCTTTCTTGTGCATCATCTAGAGAAGAGGCTTCCTTCTGGGACGATAGCCATGGAGACCAATTTGATGCAGTGTGTGGCGTATGGTCTGAGCACTGACAGGCTGACCCCCCACCCCTTCAACCTCTGCAGCAATGCTGGCAGCACTCATACATCCATTCTGCAAAGCCAACCTCTGGATATGATGCTGAGCACGTGCACTCAACTTCTTTGGTCGACCATGGCAAGGCCTGTTCTGAGTGGAACCTGTCCTGTTAAACTGCTGTATTGTCTTGGCCACCGTGCTGCAGCTCAGTTTCAGGGTGTTGGCAATCTTCTTCTAGCCTAGGCCATCTTTATGTAGAGCAACAATTCTTTTTTTCAGATCCTCAGAGAGTTCTTTGCCATGAGGTGCCATGTTGAACTTCCAGTGACCATTATATCCAGTGTGAGAGCGATAACACCAAACTTAACACAACTGAGACCTTGTAACACTAACGAGTCACATGACACCGGGGAGGGAAAATGGCTAATTGGGCCCAATTTGGACATTTTCACTTAGGCGTGTACTCACTTTTGTTGCCAGCGGTTTAGACATTAATGGCTGTGTGTTGAGTTTTTTTGAGGGGACAGCAAATTTACTCTGTTATACAAGCTGTACACTCACTACTTTACATTGTAGCAAAGTGTAATTTTCGTCAGTGTTGTCCCATGAAAAGATATAATAAAATATTTACAAAAATGTGAGGGGTGTACTCACTTTTGTGAGATACTGTATATACTGCAGATGTCAAATGAAAAAAAGAATCTTGGAACTTGGCAGTTCAGCAAAATTGTGAAAATCCCAAGTCTCAAGGCATCATGAAATTGCAATATATTAACATGATCAACTTTACTACCTAATGTGGGTCTCATTAGGATTTAGGTCTTGATTATTCAGTGTAGTGAGTAACAGTTTATAACACAACTTATTTTCCCCTCTTTTTCTTGTTTTCTTTCTTTTTCTTTGCTAAATTTTGTGCAAACATTTGAACTTGGCAGTTGAGCAAAACAGGTATCATGATATACCTTTCAGAGTATTGTGAGCACTGTATGATTTATAACGCTGTTGTTTTGTACTGTAACAACCGACTTACTGTATTTCACCTCCATTTTCCTGATAAAATGGAGGTGAAATGGTAATAATACTATATTAAAATGATACACTTTTCAGAGTATTGTGAGCATCGTTAGGATTTTATACCTTTACTGTTACTCACTGTAACTAATAACTGATTGTATCAACTGGCTTATTTTCCCCCATTTTTCCTTCCAAATCTTTGACGTTGGCAGTTGAGCAAAACTAAATATCGAGATTATTATGAAACTGGCTCCAGGTATCGTGATATGATTTCACAATATACTAACTTGATACACTTTTTAGAGTATTGTGAGCAGTTCTTGATGAATTTGTTCCGTTTGTGCAAATGTTAAACTGAAAACATGTTTGAACTTGGCATCTGAGCAAAACTATCACGATTCAGTATTGAGTATTGTGATGAAATATTTCTTGCTGATCCTCAAATCAAGTCATAATGTAGCGATATTAAACTAGTAGCGAGAATTAACTCTGTGTTAAACACTGACTATCATGATAATTACTGAGTATGGATTACGTATAGATTTTTGTCACAGGGACTTTATTAACTTACATTTCCACTCAGAATGGAGCTGAAGCAGAAGGAAATGCCAATAGGTCAGGGGTCAAAGGTTAAAAGGTCACCGAGTTATTAGTTCAGGTGTTTGTAGATGGTGCATTTGATTGTGGAGATAAATTTCTAATCTCCCAATAGAGATTTGGTGCTGGTAAGAACTCAGTGTGTGCAATGGTACTGATGATGCTTCTGACTTTCACCACTGTTGTGTTCTCTTTAGACTTCTTATAAATAACGTTTAAGTAGTGAAATGTGCTCTGGTCTGGTCTTGTAGTGTTGTGGTGTGTGTGTGTGTGTGTGTGTGTGTGTGTGTGTGTGTGTGTGTGTGTGTGTGTGTGTGTGTGTGTGTTGAGCTTCATTTCTGTATTCAGTGTTTCATGTTAGACCAAAAAGAAACACTTCAGATCAGGAACAAATATGGATTTCAGTGTCTGTTAGTATACTGCATAGAAATGAGCACTTACCCATAATCCCTTTCTCTGTGTCAACAGCACAACTACACAGAAGTTGTTTCCCAATCATAGAGAATTTTAAGGAGAAGTAAAAAAAAAAAAAAAAAAACCTGACTAAACTTTGAAGAAATTTTTAGATGAGTTATGTCTATAGGCAACATCTTTATATTCTCAGAGAAAGTTTCAAGATATCTTCAAGGTGTCTTGAGCTTTTTCTCTGAGTCTCGGTCAGCGCCGAGCATCGGCGATTCACGGACTGGATGTGGGCGGTCAAGGCCTAGTCGCTGTCGTAGAGGTAGTGTAGCATAGCATAGCATAGTCGGGTATAAAAATGGGTTCATAGAACGACAACTAGCAATTTTGTGAGACTGGAAGCCAAAGAACCCATAACTAACCCAAAACATTATAGTGGGTGTCTAAAACCAAAACTAGCTAAAGAAAGTGACTAACCTTATGGGTACTGTAGTTTTTATGATATTACATTGCTACATAAAGTTTTTTTTTTCAACTTTTCATAGTCATTATTAAAAGTGAAGAAAGCATAGACGCCATGACTATTCAAAAAATCCTTAAAGAACCCTTTTTTTTTTCTTACAGTCGATGTCATTCCTCTAGTAAACAAATGAATACTGTTTATTTTCTATTTGATCTCTGATATTTGATGGCTACAGCACTTTTGAACCCTAACCCGAGTACTTTTTACTTCTTCCACATTCAATCTGTGGCTGCAAAAAATAGAAATGGGCACAGGTTAGACATTTTGGGTGCAGAATACGAGGTTTGTGAACCCTTGTGTTGTTTGTTCGGTGGAATTACCGCTCCACACATGTTTATCTCATGCTGACTTGAACTTACACGGTGCAGGTGACGGGACTTTGACCTTCATGCTGAATGTAATTATAGCGCGAATTAGAAATGCTATTGTGGGAGTGCAAAAGAGCAGTGGGAGTGCGTGTGAAAGGCAGGATGAGGAAATAAGGACAGGAGAAGAACACACTTGTGTGTATGCGCAACCTCCTTGTGCATGCATGCGTTACGTGGCTAATTGTTCGGGAGATAATGACAGACTCGTCTACTGGACGTAAGGTCATCACGTCCCTCCATGAACCGTAATTGATTGATCGTAATGGAGATTGAGCTGCATTATTCATAGTTTTTGGAAAAAGAAAAAAAAAAAGAAGAATGAAACACAACAGCAGCCCTCGTAGTGAGATCGAGGTCAGATAAATCAAGTGGCGAAGTGCGCACGCAAGCACAAGGGAAAAAGAAAAAAAAAAAAAGAAAAAAATGACTGGCAGGACGTGCTCTTGTAAACGCCACGGCCCGACGAGAGCATGCCAGCAAAAGATCTTAGCTCTGCTGCAGCTTTTAAGGAGAAGACATTTACAGTGGCTCTTAAATTGGCTCGTGCTATGAAGAGGAGGAGGAGAAGGCAGAGGAGGAGGCTAGGAGCTGAGGGGGAGGGAAAAAAAAAAGGAAACAAATGCAAGCAAAAAAAAAAGTCCTGTATTAAAACTAACGGCGTAAGCAAAAGTAGAGGGCAAAAGGAAAAGAAGGATCTTAAATCATGTCTCTGGGTGCCAGCTCATCTGTCAGCAGTGCCGCACTGAAATGATTTTTCCATCTGTAGAATAGAAATGTCAGCCCAGGGCGAGCGGGGTGTACCGGTGACATTTTTATAGAGTGGACTAGTATTATGCATGCGATTTATGGCACTTGCACGAGGCGCCGCACTGCACATGCGTGAAATCCCCTTCAGCTTCTTGAACTCAAAAGACAAGAGTGAAATGTCTCACAGCGAGACACTAAACAAGCACAGAGGCATGGATCAGTGTTTCTGGCATGCACCAACGGGTTTTTTTTTTACATCACACTTTACAGTATCAGTGCGAGCAGGTTCTCACTGTACATCCTGTATTCTCTTCAACTAACGCTAAATAACTTAAGGTTTGTTTTTCCGTCATTATAACAACACGATTTGGCTCGGACAAACAGTTCCGTACCTCATGTACTCAAATATATCAGAAGTCAGGACACTGTAGGAGAGGTGGGGGGGGGGGGGGGGGGGGAACTCCGGGATTGATGGCGACCTCTTGGGATTTCTCATTGTAAAATAAATTTTTAAAAATGTTTACAATGGTGAATCTGTCGTAGCCATAATACTACTATGGTGACTACAGGTCTAATTCTGATTTATACTATAATATTATATAATATTAATGTGTGTATTGGGAGCAGTGTCATCCAGCAGAATTCAGGGGTGGACAAGTTTATTAGCTAGCCCACTGGGGAAGTAAAAACTCCAATGCGCTGCCCGGTCTTATGTTTTGATTACCCAGAAACCCAAATGTAAAAAGTGAACGTTTGGCAACGTTTCATCTATGAGCATCACTCGTAAAAAATGTTCAGGTGTAGGTAGCAACTGTACTATATATTTTTTTCTAACCTGAGATGACCACTCCACTCTTCTGGGAAGGCTTTCCACTAGGTTTTGAAGCATGTCAGTGGGGATTTGTGTTCATTCAGCCACAAGAGCATTAGTGAGGTCAGGTGTCGGCGTTTCAGTTCATCCTAAAGGTGTTCAGTGGGGTTGAGGTCAGGGCTCTGTGCAGGACACTCGAGTTCTTCTACTCCAAACTTGGCAAACCATGTCTTCATGGAGCTCGCTTTGTGCACAGGGGCATTCTCATGCTGGAACAGGTTTGGGCCTCTAAGTTCCAGTGAAGGGAAATTGTAATACTACAGCATAGGAATACATTCTATACAACTGTGAGCTTCCATCTTTGTGGCAACAGTTTGGGGAAGAACCACATATAGGTGTGAAGGTCAGGTGTCCACATACAGAAAAGAAAATCTAATGTTTCACCAATGTAAAGAGAAGGTAGACGGAGTAGAAGAAATAAAGGAGTGGCTGTGATAAAGTGGTGTTTACACTATAGATATACACCCACAGAAATACTGTCTCACAGTGTCCTGATAGAAAGTTTCATGTTTTCTACTTGTAGGCGTGAGTGGGCTAAAAAAAAATCATTTGGAAAAAAAAATTGCCTGACCTACAGCACTGTAGATTCGAACAATGCGTTGTTGAGATTTTGGAGGTGTGAAAGTCACTTCCTCTACATGGAGTACTACTTCATGAAAGCTAAGAACCCCAAAAAAAATCCCTTAAGGAAACTTTTTCTCTAGTTAAAGAAAAAAAAACACCAAAATTTAAAGGAGTTGCAGAAATATTGGATAAGAGTATATTTATTTTATGATGTAGGACAGCTACAGCGGTTTTTCCTATATTATATATAATATTGAAGTTGTACAGTCATCATCTTTTGTAATTTGATTCACTTGTTTTGGTTAGACTGGAACAAAATATAATCACAGTAATAACTGTACAAGGCCATAATTTTACTTTTTTTTGTATCAAGCCTTGACCAGGGTCAAATTGGAGGAGGGGTGGGGGGGCGACGGTATTGGGGGATGGGGGGGGGGCTACATATTTTTTCTTCCGGCATTAAACATCAACCCAATCTCAAACCACAGCCCCATGATATGGGCAAAAAATAGTATTTTAAGATTTTATTATATGTTATTTTATTATAATGGAAAAATGTAACTTATAGTAACGAAACTTGTAGTAACCTTAAAAGTAGCACAACAGTTCAAATTCAAATAAGGACCACAATAAAACCAGGGTAAAGTCATGTTTAAATATATAATCATTATAGATACCATAAAGCGATATAGTAAAATCAGTGTGGTGTTATGGTTTACCAAACACTATTATAGTATTGCAGTAAAACCTTGTTAGAATCATAAAAAAAAGCTCGCTAGAGGAAAATGTCCAGCAGTAAATGCAATTTCAATGAAAATATTTACATGTGCATACTTCAAAACCCATTCTCATTAAATAATACATAAAATAATATTTCATCAAATGCATCAAACTTTATTAGGACAGCTAGAAATGTATAGATGTTTGGTAAAATATCATTTGTGTAAATTTTTTTGTTTTAAATTGTAAAAAGATAGGCTTGGCAATTGTTTCCATATTTGTACAGAATTTTTCTTTTACAGTATTTGTGTGGCGGTCTGGGAAAACCAGTCAGATGTCGCTGTGGGTGAATTCTGTCAAACAGTCAAAAAAGATGAAAAAGCAAAATTGGGTTTCGAGCTTGGGTTTTCCTGCCTATTGACATCACAATAAATTTTTTTTAAAAAAACCTATATTTCACCGAAATGACATGTAAATGTTTTTTCTTTAACCTTGCCAAGACTATCTTCCAGCAATGTCACGTTGTGTAAGGAGCCAGTTTAACAAATGCGGTGGTTAAAACAACCAGTCTGCCTACAGATCTGCCTAAAGTCCAAAACCTTGCTAGCTAAGTGTGATTTTTCTCACACGGTAAACATCAGGCTTTAATCAAGTCGTTGGATAGCTATGTGCCATAGTGAAATTGATATAAGCATCATTAATATAGTTTGTAATCAAATACCGGTTGACAAAAAATGTCTGCGATGCTCCTGCTTCTGCTTAGTGGCTAGAACTTTACTTCAGATGCATGCAAAAGGGAAACATAAGTAGAAAAAGTCACAATTTCATCATATAAAGGGGTTTCCCAGGCTGGCATTGTACATTATAAATTTTTATATGACTCATTTTACTGACTCATTTTTTTTTCCATGTTAACCTTCCATGCACAGAGTTCCTGTTCTTTCACCCTGTCGCTAATGGCCCCAGGAAGAAGTTTGCAGCTGGTTACTCTGTGGCACGCTCAGCATAATCGAGGGCTCGAGAGGACACGGTAGGGGTTGCGCTTAAATTGGACTTAGGAGGGTTATTCAACGGCATCTTAATTTAACCATCCGGCGGTTATATTAAGCAAAGCCCAGAGAGAAAAGTGGCTCACTCTGAATGCTAGCCATTCTACACCGATGCTAAGACGTTTGAAGGTTAAGGGCTTGTCTATGGTTGGACCCTGACGGATTGATGTATGTCCCCTGTCGAGCGGAGAATTTCCCAGTCCAAGGCTGCCGCAGCGCCGTTCTATTCGTTACGGCTGGGGTGATGATGATGGTGGGGGGTGAGGGGGGGGATTGTCCTTCACAAAGTTCTTAACCAGTTGTCCTTTGCGTAGTTCAGACAAGGGCATTGTGTCAGCTACAATAAGCTGAGCTGTGGAGCACTTCACCCTACATAATCATCCGACTCTAATGTAAGTGTCCAACACTCACACTCAGCCCTGTGAGGAGAAGAGGGTGGAGTGCTGAGGGGATCGGCGGAGACGTCCCAACTTCATTACCTCTCGCTCTTTGAAGAGCTTTTTTAGAAATTAAATTTGCCCAGCAATTAACTAAAAGGGCATTTTTTTTCCAGAATTTATGAATGACTGAAAGGATTGATGTATGGTGAGCGACAGAGAGAACATTGGCATGTACTGGAGTGGGGAAAGAAGAGAGTTATGGATTTGCTGCCATGTTGAAACGTCTCTTGACATGTAACAAGGTTAGGACATGGATGGGGGATGCATGACTGCATGTTTTGCGCTGTTCATACTTTCAGACATTGATGTCTATACATGCATGTTTGTGGTGTGAAATACCACCATTTCCTATATGTAAGTTTCCGAAGTTTGAATAGACAGGAAGTCATATTCTTGACCTGTTTTACTCCTTAGTGGTTCATGAAACCCAACTAAACCACAGTTTGAATTGACAGACCTGTGTGTCCTTCAGAGTTAATTAAAACAGCAATCTATAACATACGGTAATGCAAGATCATTGTGTCATGAAATGTATTGTATCTAAATCCATTATACTGAGCGCCACTTATATCCCAAGTCTTTGGCATCTCAAGGTTCCACAACGCAAATCAAACTCTAATTCCAGCTCATACTGCCTAGCATTACAAGATCATATAAATTCAGCTTTGGAAAACACTCCTTTGGGACCTGTTCCTGTTCACCCTGCTGAATCTGCTGAAGGTCAAATTCATTACGATACTCAAGTCTACGGACTTGAGGGAGAAATCACTAACAAGCCACACATATTGAATGAGGTCGGTTAACACTGAGTAGTCGGGACATGTGTATCTAGCATGTCAATAAGAAATCACTCTGTTCATATCATCAAAGCCATTAGCGCTGTTTCCTATGTAAGGTACTTTACAGCACTCCTAGACAGTGGAGAACGGCATAGTTTGGTAACAGATGGATGGCGTAGTGGCACGGCGGCTTAGTGATTAGCACGTTTGCCTCACACCCACCCTGTATGCGCAGAGCTTGCATGCTCTCTGGGTACTCCGGTTTCCTCCCCCCAATCCAAAGACATGCATTGTAGGATGATTGGCATTTCCAGATTGTCTGTTCTGTGTGCAATTGTGCCTATTATGGACTGGCACCATGTCCCCTGCCTTCTGTATGGAGTTCCCTGGGATAGGCTCCAGACTCCCCTGTGACCCTGTGTAGGATAAGCAGTATGAACGGATGGAGTTATTTGAGTTCAACCTTTTAGAAATATCAGTTAAGTTAAACAGTTTTAGGCAATTTCAGTCACTTGATTGAAACATTTTAAGAAACTTTTTATTTGGGTTAGGTATTTTTTAGAAACTTGAGTTAGTTGAGTTAGACATATTAAGTTCAGCTACTCGAGTTGGATATTTTAGGAAACTTGAATCACTCGAGTTAGACATTTTAAGAAATGTAAGTCACTTGAGTTAAACATTTTAAGAAACTTGACTTACTTGAGTTAGCCATTTTAGGTACCTTGAGTCACTTGCAATAAAGATTTAAGAAACTGGATTTATTTGGGTTAGAAATGTTTAGAAAAACTTGAGTTAGTTGAGTTAGACATTCTAAGAAATTCAAGACACTTGAGTGAAACATGTTAAGAAATTTAAGTCACTTGAGTTAAAGAGATGTCACTTGAGATGTTTGAGTTGCTGGGTTACTTTGCTAGATTTTAGGGAATCTACTGGTATCTAATGCCAGAGTCCCACTTTAACCTAATACAACGTTAGTCCAAATCCGGTCATGTTGCAGAAGCATCAGACCAAAGCAGACTCTTTCTTACTGTAGTTAGACTAAACATGGAGAAATAAATCTAATCTTTATAGCAACGCTGTCCCACAAATTTGTAACCATTTACATGGCTCAATATGTATTAAAAGGTATGAAGGTTAATGTGAAGGTTAGGGTTGAGGGTTAGTGTTTATACCTTTTATACTTTATACTTATACTAGTTCAGCTGCATGAAAGCCAACCTCATTGCCTTTGCTCTTTGGAATTTGTACAAATTCCTCCTTGCTAGTTAGCTAACACAACTGAATACAAGGCAGATTTCAGTGGTAAGAGCATTGTGAGTCTTGTGAGCCATTTTTTACCATGTCATTACAAAAACACGGTTAAGAAAGGACATGAAAGAAAACCACATGCACACCTGTTGAAAATGAACACTGGGTTCTCAGAGAGAACATCCTGGGAAGATCCACAGATGTTTGGAAAAGGTGAAGTCAGTTCATTGTCAAGAGCTATTTCAGTATGAATGTGTAAGCACTCGAGAGTGTTGCTCGCTGAATTACCGTATTGTAAGAGACCCGCCTGATCTGTTGCCGAGCAACGGTGGCCACCGTCACATCATGGCTCATTGTAGAGTTCATGCTGCAACCCATGGGAGACATTTTTTACAGTACAGGTCATGGGACATTGTTTCAGCTCTGTGTGTTTGCCCTGCATGTGTGGAAGGAATCTGTAGTATAGGGAGGAGAGAAGCAGCAAAGACAGCTGAGTAAATATTGCAGTCCTGTGCCGTGAGTGTGACACTTTCATATGCTAATGCATGCCCCCTGAGAGAGGTGATGGTCATGGAGCCTGTTGTAATCCCTTGTTTTCGTTTGGTTTATTGCTCTCATTGGCGCTTCAGATTTGACAAATGAATGCCACTGTTTCACCGTTCGATGACAGATTTGGGATATTGGCATGTGTGTAAACGTTTACAGAACAAGTCAGAAGTCACATACATTTCACGCGATGATATGTTTTTCACGTCTGAAAAACCAGAGAAAGTGCATTCGAACATGTTATGATCTGAAATCACGATTAAACATGTGACATCATGAGCAATATGTGAGTATGTGAAAAAATGCTTTTGTGAATCATGTGGGGGGGGGGGGGGGGACTGTTAAAATAAAAAACATGTGCACTACATGCAAACAATTAACGTGTAAATAAATTAATAATGTGTAAAAGTAATAACTTGGATTAAAAAAAAAAAATCTCATTTGAAAAACACAAAAAACATGTGCACTATGTGTAAATAAATCCCATGTGAAAATACCTGAAAAAGTGCGCAAGAAATCGCATCTGAAAAATAAACACACATGCACTACATGTGAAAAATTTGCATGAAATTAAATGTATTGTGTAAAAGTAAGGCGGGGGGGGGTGGTTCAAAACGTGAACATAAATGAATCGTGAAAAATAGCAGCACATGCACTAAGTGTGAAAAGTTCACATGTGAAAAAAATAATGCATGTAACATAACATGTGAAGTGTTATAACACATAACACATTTCAGTATGGGAAAGCAAGCAGAGTCTAGGCCATGAAGGGTTAAATACAGAAATACAAGCCTCAAAATATGTTCCTCAACCTGAGATAATCACCGAGCAGATCTCTCTGGGACAGCTCTGTTCGCTCATGTATTTTTAGTGGCCATCCAAAATAATGGAGCCTGAAACTTGATCTTGATCACTTTGTTGAGAAGATAAAGACCTCTGTGCCTTTGTCAGGTGTTGACAATAGTTCAAGGTTGTTTTCCACTGGAGAAGTCAAGGTCAAGCAGGGTTTAGTACTGTTTTTTTTTTTTTTCCATGACCAGAAAGTCTGAGAGAGATTTGGGATAATTATGACGACAAGGTCATTTAGAGCAGGGGTTGAGGTATGTTTAGGTATGCCTTTTGTTTAGGAAACTTTAGGTATGTTTTCACTGCAGTAATAATCTCAGAAACCCAGGAACTTTTCCAGAAACTTAGAAACTTTTGGTATGTTTTCAGCACAGGAATCATCTCAGAAAACCAGGAACTATTTCAGAGACTTTCAAACTTTAGGTTCATTTTCACTGCAGGAATATTCTCAAAAAACCCAGGAGATTTTTTTTTTAAGCAATTTAACTTTAGGAAAGCTTTCAGCACAGGAATAATCTCAGAAACCCATGAATGTTTGTCAGTAATTTACAAAGTTCAGGTACACTTTCATTGCAGGAATATTCTTTTTCTGGAACGTACAAACTTTATGTATGATTTCCGTGCAGGAATACTCTCAGGAAACCAAGAATTTTTTCAGTAACTTATGCACTTACATACTTACATACACTTTCAAGGCGGGATTATCCGCAAAAGTCAAATAACTATTCAGGAGCTTAAACGCTTTAGCGATTTACTTAACTTTAGGTATGTTTTCAACATAGCAGTACTCTCAGAAACTCAGGAACTTACTAACTTTAGGTACCTTTTCACTGCAAGAATATTCTCAGAAACTCAGGAACCTTTTCAGTAACTTATGAAGTTGAAATACATTCTCAGCACAGGAATAATCTCAGAAGCTCAGGAACTATTTTTTCAGTGTCTTACAAACTTTAGGTATGTTGTGAACACAAGTACATTCTCAGAACCCCAGGAACTATTTTAGTCATTTATGTACTTTAGGTGGGAGGCATGGTGGCTTAGTGGTTAGCACATTTGCTTCACATCTCTGGGGTTGGGGGTTCAACTCCTGCCCCCGCCCTGTGTGCACAGAGTTTGCATGTTCTCTCCGTGCTTCGGGGGTTTCCTCTGGTTTCCTCCCCAGTCTAAAGGCATGGGTTGTAGGCTGATTGGCATTTCTAAATTGTCTGTAGCGTGTGATTGTGTGTGCGATTGTGCCCTGCGATGAGTTGGCACCTTGTCCAGGGTGTCCCCCACCTTGCTCCCCAAGTTCCTTCAGGATTCGAGCTCCAGGAATAATCTCAGAAAAGCAGGAACTTTTTCAGTAGCTTATGAACCTGACATATGTTTTCTGCGCAGGAATATTTTCAGAAACCCAGCACAGATTTCAGTAACTTAAGAACTAGGGGTGCATTTCTACTGGAGGAACCAGGTCTCATATCATGCTTGCAAATACAGGTTTGCCACACTTTGTTGTTTGAACTCCACACGTTTGAGTAACAAAGTCGGAGAAAAAACTAAAGTGCATGTTTCCTTTTTTACTGGGGTGGTACCCTCAAGCGTTTAGCACTTGTACTGTTATGGTCCATTTATGTATCTTATTATATATTTTTTTCAAGTGAAAGATACATATTAAAGGCACAAAAGATATAACCTTGAAGGTATCACCCTAGTAACAAGGAAAGGTACGGCTTAGTCCTACATTTTCTGAGAATATAGGAACGTAATAATAAATATATCTTTGCTCATGTTGGCCTGGAATTTCCATAACTGTAACAATTTCTTTTTTAATCATAGACTCTATGGCTATGTTTCATGGATCCTACTTTGAGAACCACTGGTTTAACAAGTGGCCAGAAATTAAATTGTAGACTTGCAGTAAATAGATATGTATTTGGAAAGTGTTTTGTGGTTTAAATGAATCATAGGTGACTCATTAATTAATCACTCTTTTAGCACCTTGTTTAAACTACAGCTCTCAACATCCCACTAAAAGCTTTCCACCTCAATACCAACATGGAAAAAAGTCAAAAGGCTTCACGCAAGTGTTTGCACAGATTTAGGTCTCTTTGCTTGGCGTAGGCTTAGTGAGCTTTGTGCAGAGTTGCTGCGCTCATTTGAGGCATCAGCATAATGGAAGTAGAGCACAGAGCCAGAACTGCTACGCTCGGTTAAAATTATCTGGGCTAAAGGTGCATTAAAAAATGTGGCACTTGTCTGATCGCTAGATCTTGCTGATAGCTTAACGAATCGTGTGCGTTTGATATGTTAGTAGGTGTCTCTTTGTAGGAGTCAGATCGTAATAGCTTTTCTTCTTTGAGATAAAGTGATGACTGATGGCTTTTCGCCCAAACATGTTTTCCCTGACAAAGTATGTGTTGCATAAGATATGAGAGGTGATGAAGCTGTCACCTTGAATTCATGTGGCTGTATCTCCCCCAGCCTCAGAGACAAGTTTATCTCAATCCAACATGTCAAAGTCAGGCTGAGGAGATTTTAAATGAGGCACCATGGAAATCTTTTCAGGAAACAAAGAACTTTTTCAGGAACTTTAGCTACATTTTGAACACACGGATGTTCTCAGAAACTCAGGAGAATTTTCAGGAACTCAGGAACTTGCCATTGGAGAAACCGGGTCTGATATCTTGCTGAGTTTTACTCGGATGTTGGAGCTCGGAATTCCGTCATGTCCGACCTACATACATTCCAGCTGAAAAGTGGGGAAAACATGGACACCTCCATGATGTACATACAGATTTCTATTTTGAGAAGGTAAATATTGAGTGCCCTGAAGCAAACACCGCTATAATCTCGTTTAAAATTAGAGATGTGATGCTGTATTTAAAGACGATGGTGTAAGCAGCCATGTTGAACCCCTTTCATGACTTTCCAAGTAGGAAATCCATGTTGAGGGGTCATTTTCCTAGTTGGATGTCGGAAATAATAATAAGTTCCAGAGCAGGCACTTCTCTGCAGACTGTGAGCTACAGGGTTGGCGCTTGATTTACTAACATTGCTGACTGTTGAACACAAACTTCAGAGAATGTCCAAAACCTCTTCACTGGCTTTTTTTTTTTTTTTTTTTGAAAACTAAACCGCATTTAGCCAACAAGCTATAACTAAATCTTACTCATTTTATTTAAGAGGTGATGCACTAGAACATTTCACTATACATTTGTTTTTCAGACAAATGGAGAGTCAAAAAAGTCATAGGAGTAAAAATGAAAGAAAAAAAAAACACACCCTTGTAAATATATATGATCCCTGCTGAAAACCATCACAGAAATGTTAATGGTTTCCACTACAAATACCACTACAAACCATCAGCTAATCATTAAAACCATTACCATTACCGGTCCTTAATGGTATCCACTAGACATAACATGCCATCAAAAGAAGGCAACAAATTACCATTAGAGACCCACAGGGACCATTACAGTTTCCATTAAACCCAATACAATTCCCATTATAACCATTAAAACCATTACAAATTCTATAAGAGTTTCTATTGTTTTGTTTCAGCAGGGATGTTATATAATGTTAGCTAATTGCTAGCAAACTAGCTCGTATTTCTCCCAGACATTATTGGGATTTTAGTTTTTGAGACTCGATTCGCATTGTCATATTACTAGATTAGCCAGACCGGTTAAATATACCATAACAAAACTAATGAGTTCATTACTAACATTGGCTAAGTTAACTATCCTGTTAGCTAGCTGCTAGTAAACTTGTTGACATTTCTCACAGACAGGAGTAGGATTTTAGTATCAGAGTCTCGATTTCCGTTATCATATTCTTAGCAGTTTATTTAACTCAGGCAAACCGACCGAAACGTTCCATAATGACTACAATTTGTTCATCGCTAACATTAGTGAAGTTAGCTAGCTAGTTTAGCATGCAGAGTTCCATGTCATGATCACTGGTCCAAAGCTACATCTGAGTTAATATGCAAGTCTTTGCATTTTTATCCAGAAGTTCCTGTTTTTAATTGAAAATGTCAATTTTCAGTGTTATCTGAATTTAGCCAAATGTTAATTTATACGATAGGAATTATCCATACAAAAGGAATTAGGTTTTTAAAAACAACCTAAAATGCTAGTGTTTGCTGTTGCGTGCTAATATGAGGTAACTGCGGTTTGCGTCACTTCTGCGTTTTTTTCTAACATGACAGCCATGGTTCCTGCAGTGTGATGGGAAGTCAAAACAGGAACTCGTCCAGGAGCTGTACAGATCTCATTCGGCTACATTCAGCAGTATTTGGTTCAAGAGGTTGAAGAAACTATAGTGTGAAGCAACCTCATTGATATTATCAGCCATAAGATAGCTCGTGACCCTCCATGCGCTGATGTGAATCTCATCTCTGATGCAGTGACACCATTTCGAATACGGTTCACTGAAGCCACAGTGAACCTTTTTTCTGTGCCATTGTGCTGCTTATATAACGCTATTTAGCAGTTAGCGCCTGACACCCTTAGCCAGACCGATGGAGCCGGCCTTTTTCCTTTCTTTTTTTTTCTTCTTCTTCTAAATCTCTCTGTACTTTTTGTGGGTTGACGTTACTGATTAGGATGAGATTAGAGCTGACCTGAAAACATTTGAATGCCATAAATAAGGGCAATGATCTAATTAGCGCCGGTGTCGATACGTCCACCTGAGCTGTGTGGGCGAGGCAGAGCTAACAAGGAGAGATGAAGGTGATAAAACATCCGGGTTGCCTGTAAATGTGATGAGGACTGGAGGAGCACCGAGTGCAGCCATTAAGGATATTTTATAGGTGCCCTGCTCACTCTTTCCCCAGGGTGCACACACATGTAAACCTATCTATCAGAGAGAATTGACCTGTGTGTGAGTTATGGGAAAGGCTGCTGTCAGGAACACTTCAGTGTCCTCCGCATACATGAAGGTCCCGACGCACTCCAGTTTCAATTAATAAAGGAGGCTGTATGACCTGTTTCCTCTTAAACTTGATCCGGAAGCATATGTGTGTGATTACCACACACCCTGTACTAAATAAAACACTTGGGGGTGTGCTGTTATAGGAAACTAATCAAAGATGGGGTGGTGTGATGAAGCAGGTTTGGTGTGGGGTGGTGTGATGAGTTACTCTCACCCCAAAGTTGATTATTTTGCCATGACAGCACATCCCAAAGTGTTTTATTCCCCTTATACTACAGCAATTTTTGAACCAATGATTACAATTTTGAATTTGTTAATCCATTTATGGTTACGTGTGGAACATCCCTGAAACAAGTTAGTTCCTGTTATCGCTTATGATTCCACACGCCATGTTAATCGCGTACTGTGACAGAACCTACTGCGTTGATACAGTACGTACTGATCAGTATAAGTGTGTAGCATGAATGCAATCCGGACGTACTACATCCGCCATGTTGGCATTGTCACGTGACCTACAACTTAAAAAGAGCCGACGTGCTGCCTTCTGCCAGTTTTGATTCGGACAGCCTTATGGGATAGCGCAGTGTCGCTTGGTTCCCTACTGCGGAATCTCGGCGGAAGCACCGGGTCATCCGGGAATTTCTCGCCTATTGTTTTATGAATACGGAGGATTCGGACATACTACTCTTTTGGCGTACTGCATTTTACTTACTGTATAGTAGGGTACTAGGGATATTCGGATGCAGCCTAAACCTAATAATGAACGGGAAAAACAAGTGTTGTTATTTGACAAAGAAAAATGTATAATTGTTGATATGGGGAAGTTTTCTGTTAGGAGATGTTTATGTAACATTTATGGAAGGAGTCTCCAGTGTCAGCGATTTGGAACAGTCAGTGTTCCACCATGGGAACGTCTTCAGGACAGAGGAGTTCATTCACATCGGGCCGTATCACATCACCGTGGTGCTGATTATTTCCCTTTTACAGCATGGCTCGCTGTGTGTTATTACATAAAACCCAGCTGCTATGCTGGAGTTTTTTTTTTTTTTTTTTTTAACATATACTAATGCATAGCACTGTATTAAAGAGTTCATTCAATTATACTTGATGAACAAATACCATGTTTTAAATATGAAGATTTTAAGATCCAATACAATACTGTATGTCCTAAAAGTTGCATTAAATTCAAGCAATGTTTTGTGGCGTATTGTTGCATTTAGACATGTGACATTCACCAAATTTATGCACATTTCTCTGTGAGAATCCCAACCTACAGTACTGTATGTGCCGGGATATATCTGCAAAATCCCCATGTTTGCCCTCTACCAAATAGTGATGCTTGTCCTCTGTGGCTCGTGGAACAAAGCAGAAAATATAGTTGCTGGCTGCAAAGTGCTGCAGCGTGCGGCGTTTAAAATTCCCATCCACTTTCAGCACTCGGTAACCTTGCAGAACTCTGACTTCATCCTGGAACAATGTCAGATCCATGTAGATGAATATAATTAAACAGCCGCTTATCATCCAGCCGAGGGAAGTTTAGCGGCGGGTCAGACTTGTTTGCCTCTCTGTGCTGAAGGTCAGGCTGGCAGTTTGCACGCAGGGAGGTATGCGAGAGACAGAGAAGACACACCACAGTCCAACACAACAACATTTTCCAGCTCACAGAACGACTATTTTTATACTGTCTGTTTGTATTGGCTCTGTGTCCGGCTGTAGTAATGCTCCGTGTTTAAGAACACATACTACATAAGTGTTTACAGAGGCGAAATCTGAAAGTGAAATGATTTAGTGAAATGCCAAATAATCTTACATTTACAGCATTTGGCAGACACCCTTATCCAGAGCGACTTACATTTATTTCATTTATACATCTGAGCAGTTGAGGGTTAAGGGCCTTGCTCGAGGGCCCAACAGTGGCAGCTTGGTAGTGCTGGGATTTGAACTCATGGCCTTCCGATCATTAGCCCAACAGCTTAACCACTGAGCTACCACTGACCCCTAAGACAGTGGTAGCTTCTTCTAAGAAGCTTCAAGACAACAAAGAGATTTGTCTCTTAATTATGTCTCTTAATTATGTTCGATTATGGATTTTAATTGCTTTTATAGGAGAGTAATCAACATCGGCATGATGTGATGCAGCCTGATACAAAGCGGAGATACCGTTAGCACCTCAAAGTTGATTATTTTCCAATAACGGCATATCCTGATGTGTTTTATTCCTGTTATACCACAGCAATTTGTCAACACTAACAAAATTTTAATTTATTAAAGAATTAGACATTGACAGAATGACACTTTTTATCCATTTTAAGTTGGAATGCAAGTTCTCACTTACGTTATAGCAGCTATAAACAGTCCTTCCCTCAGTAGCCACTTGTGTTTTTTCTCTCTTGTGAAGTTAATAAGACAAAAAGTACAGCTTGTCATGTTATAGACAAACCAGAAAGTGTAAATTCCTGAAGACTTTCCTGAGGAAACCATATGACTGTTACAAAGTGCTGACACCGGCGACTCCTTCCAATAATAATTTGAATATAATGCGTCAGCGATTTGTTCATTGCCGGAAAGAAACTGTCTTCACTGACTACGGATTTTTTGGATGGAAACGTATGAAATCTGAAAGCTGACTGAAACAGTATTGCTTGACCACACATTGATTCATTCGATCGCCAGGAAAACCGTTTGCTTGAGCTATTGTGTACCACACAACTGAAGATTGAAAATTTTCATGCTTAAAAACAGTCCTTTGCCGTTAGTTGCCCAAACGAGCTTCGTTCTGATTGGGGAAAAGCCGGCCGTGAGGTGGGTGAAATGAGCGCTAGGCAGAGTTGCCTTTGGCTAGAAGCACTATTTAATTAAGATCTGCTAGTTTAACATTCACGCTGCCTGATAAGGGCTCAAAAACGCACAGCTACATGAGTGTGTGATCTCGCTCCGCTGGGGTTAATGAAGGTGGTCTTTTTTAAAGTTGAAGATAAAACTTACTGGAACGTTTCTTTTGTGGGGTTAAAAGGAAGTGACCTATTTTCCCCTCGTATCCATATATCTAGTTAACTTCTGAAAGACTGCAGAGTTTCTTCTGTAGTACAACTAGATGTTTATAATAATTACAGTGATGTGAAAAATCAGGAAACTTGGACTCCCGGTCACTTAACACGTCCTTTCCGTAAACCATACGGTAAAGTACCAAGATAAGTTACATTAATGATGTACGTATTCTGATTTACAGTAAATATCCCTCTTTTTTTTGCAAAATATTCATTCGTTCATAATGGAAGTTGATAGCTAAATATTACAGGTGATGAAGTTCTGAACACGTCGTAATAATGAATTTAATTTAATGATGTAATGTAATCATGTAAAATGATTTCAACTGTGTTCATGGCAACTGATATCATTTGGCTGATGGATAACCCTCATTAGTGCTTTGTTGAATAAAGAAAAAAAAAAAGTCCATTCCATCATCGTTCATGTAACAGTCATGCTGTCGGAGGAAGATAATCAACGATGGGGTGGTATGATGTGGCTCGAGTTACTCTTACATCCGTGATGTTGATTATTTTCCTATAACAGTATGTCTTGAAGAGTATTATTCCTCTTATACCACAGCAATTTGACAATGCTAACAATTCTAACTTTTTGTTTATTTACGGTCATGGCCATGATGGATCTGGAGCATATCCCAGAAACACAGGAAGACAGGGCAATTACAAGGACACAGAATACCTTGTAGCCATTTTTAGTCCATATGACAAGTGGACGGATATTGTAATAGAGTATAGTTATATCCGTTGACTTGTAGCAGCTTTAAACAGTCATTCCCTCACATCAGAAAAGATATTTTGGTCAAATTGTTTCAGAAAGGATCAGAAAGGAATGGTTCTTTTTTTACCCCCATGCACTCTCTTACAGGAATTTAATATTTAAGCCCAGGGCACACCTTATACTATGAATAGGTGACCCTTCCTTTTATATTGTGTCAAGGAAACCATGTCCAAGGCATCCCGCCCATCCATGCCAGGCTTGTAAACTTATCTGTTATGCCACAGGCCACCTTGCAAGCGTAGTACTTTCAGATAAGGTATCTGGCAGCGTGTTCTCGGGCTATACCAGAATAGGATGATGTACACGACCGAAATTCCATTCCCTCCGTGGTGATTTCCCGGAGGTTAACTGAGCAAGCGTTGGCATTATGGCAAAAGTGCGGCCTCCTCGAGTGCAGGACAAGAACAGCTGGCTGCACGCATGGCCGTCATTTTGCACGGTGTAAAGTTTCATGCACCAGCAGGGCCAGCTCCATTTCCTCGGAAGCGGGCCTGCACCTCCGAGAACCTGCCATCGTTGGCGTCACAAATGTTCTGTTTGTATCAAGCTGCTCTCGGAATAAGCTGCACGTCTTGGGTGTCACTGCTCGGAGTGCTAATGTAATACTGTACGTAATAATCCGGGCCTTGGCTGGGTCTTATAGTGGCTCTGAGCCGGCACACAAGAATATACGAGAACATAAAAACATAAGCAGGAGTCGTCAACTGGTGGACCGTGGATCAGATACGGACCTGCAACGTATTTCAGTGGACTGAACTAAATGCTGTAGAAGAGCAGATAAACGTACAAAAAAACATGGCTGTAGTTCAGCAGCTCTAAACATGAGCCTTGTGTAATAGTCTCTGTTGTGGTTTATCCAGTCACATGTACAGTTTGTATGTGATTTATTTAATTAAAGGCAGCTCACTAGCTACAGGGCTTTTAATAGATTTTTATAGATTTTTCATTATTATTTACCTTCTCGGGTCTGATTAGTGAACCAACAGCAAAATGAAAACAGAATGTTAAAGACCAGTGTACAGAGAAGTGTGCATTTATTCCTTCTATGGCAAATTTTAAATAGTTGTATCTAATCCATTCAGAGACAGTGACACTAGTCAAAATTGGGAATGTGAAGTGGCCACAAAACATAACCACTTCTAACTGTCTTAACTTAGTCATGAACTAACGATATGATTAATGATTGAACCTCAGATAATTTTTTGATATTTAGTCAATAAGAATGCGCCTAATTCAAATGGATGATGCATTATATATATTTTTTCATGATTATTATAGTTTCAAGTGTCAGATTGAATATGTAAGTGAATAAAAATATGAAAGAAAGAAAGAAAGAAAGAAAGAAAGAAAGAAAGAAAGAAAGAAAGAAATTTACAAATTGTGCATATTTAGCTTGCTGGTTTATAATCCAAACAAAATAAAATAATATTCCTACTATGAAACTAGCTACGTGTGGATTTACAATTTTTTCTTTGTCCTTAAAGTCCCCATGAAATCAAAATGGAAGTTTTGTGGCTTTTAGTGTGAATATGTCAGCCTTAAGGTTATCCATAAGTTAGTGTGCTCCAAAACAATGACAAAATTCGCATTTTTACACCAATACGGATCAACAATTTTGATGACATCATCCTGCACTTCAGCTTCTCATCAGATTTTCTGTCCAATCAAATGCTCTCTAGAATCTGAAGTGTCCCGCCCCCAACAGTTGTAGGTTTTCTGGATGTGAGGTAAACTAAACACTATTACCTATTTATAAAAGGGGCGGAGCCACTCGACATGTCCCGCCCTGACTTCCTGTTTCAGTAGAAATTGCGTCAACACCGAATATTGCTGCGTGTTTCAAGGCACTTCGCGGGGACTTTAAGCCATAAAACGCCAACAGAACATGACATTTATATTATTAAAAAAAGCATAAAAATATATCATAATATATCAGAAAAGCGTATTGTGACATAATTTATCACAATATCGAGATTATTTTGTCCATCCAGCAAGGAATTTTATGTAACTGGACCTTTAGAAATGCTAGTTGAATAAGTCTGGCATATAGAAATACATATTGTATTTATAGCCAGTGGTCAAGGCATAAGGTTAAAGGTGCACAGGTGGATGAAATGTTCTCTCTCCGTGTTGATAATCCAGACTGCCACTGGAGAAAGGCAGGATATTTGAGATATGCATCAAGCCACTGTGGAGATTTTTTTTTGTCTAGATGTTGTTGAAGGGCGGCTGCAGGCTACGCGACCCTCACTGTGCCTCTGACGCCACTCAAGGTCACGCACGCTCACCCCCTGACATTCAGCTGCCGGAAAGAGAGAATGAGATGTCGAATGTATGTGAGAGGAGGGAAGCTATGTGGCTGTGCGTGTGTGTGTGT
Organism: Cranoglanis bouderius; assembly: GCA_023630585.1. Taxonomy (NCBI): domain Eukaryota; kingdom Metazoa; phylum Chordata; class Actinopteri; order Siluriformes; family Cranoglanididae; genus Cranoglanis; species Cranoglanis bouderius. The sequence goes on from CM042540.1 coordinate 6,956,702, forward strand.
GTGTGTGTGTGTGTGTATATGTGGGGGAAGGGACAGAACAGGGAGGATGGGGTTGCTGTGAAAGTCGTCTCATGCACTGGGCAGAAGTGAGTTCACGCTGCACTTGACGAGCGCCGTCAGGGCCTCATTTGCTCAGCTGGTTTTGCTCATCTCCCCTATTTGCAGACACCCTGAGACATGCTGTTCTCTGGCGGCCTCTCCACAGGCTTTTTTTTTTTTTTTTTTACATGTTGAGTTAGCTTGGAGGAGTCATAGCTTAAAGTGCTCAAACACTTATAAGCAGTATTTAGTCTGTTTAGAATGCATTTACTCCAGTACAGTTTATTTAAGCAGGTGTTAACACAATTTATTTGTATGGCGCTTTTACCCACATACAATGGCGTCCAAATGTTTAAGACCACACTGAAAATCTAGGATTTTTTTTTTTTTCCATTTAAAAGGGGACACCCTGTATTTCTAGGTTGTTCATATTATATATGTTCATATTGGCCACGTTAACTCCTTTGTAACTCCTTTGTACAAAGCCTCAGATTTTATCCCTGCCATTGAAGCATGTGTTCAGATGTCATTCAGATGGCTTTGGTCTTACGTGGGTCATCAGGTCTTACACAAACTTGCTTTTGTTCATTAAAGCAAAAGCAGCACATATAAAATACTAAGAGATTCTATTTTTTTTCGCTCAAGTGATTGCTCATAATATAATTCGTAATGAAAGTTTGTGTGACATTTAAAAAGAATGTGAAATAGAAGCATTTTCAGTAGTCTCTCAGACTTTTGGACCCCCACTGTGCATTGCCAAAAAGCAACTTTAAAGAAATCTAGGTGTAGATGTAGATTACTAATTAGCAAGCTAGAGAAAAACACTCGACCCGTCCTCCTGGACCGGCTTGGGAAAACCCATTAGGTGTTGCTGAATTCCTGCAAATTGTAACTTACTTTGACACATTTATTTTAAAAACTAAACGTATATTTCACCAAAGTAAACTGGAAATGTTTTTATTTACTTTTTCCATCTTTGTGCAAAGATCATGTCGTGTAAGAAGCCAGTTGAACAAATGCAGCGGTAAAACTGTCAGTCTGCCCAAAAATGACTAAAACCCTGCTAGCTAAGTGGTATTACTTCACACAGGGAATATCATGCTTTGATCAAATTGTTATATGGCTATACGATAGCAATCTTTCGAGTACTTTCTATAGGAGAAAATTTTATAATCACATTATCATGTGATGGGTTTTCCCAGAATGCCACATAATTATACTACATAATCGAACAAAGGTTACAGAAAAACAATACTACATGTGTTATATATGTCAGATATAAGCGTATGGATAGGATTTTTCATGCAATTAATTTATCATGAAATCTTTTTTGAGAGGTTTAGTTGCTCCTGAAAGCTGGGCTACTTTCAAACAAACCCTAATACAACTTGATTCAAATGCAGGAAGTAACTACTAATGACCTTTTCATGGTTAAAGTTACAGTTAGTCATCTGTAGTAGTGTTCGACCTGTAATAGTCATCTAATTTCAACCATAACTTCAGTTAAAAACTTTCAGTTTGATTTTTTTTTTTTTTTTTTTCCTGGCCCAGAAATGAGCTCCACCCACAGCTGGAGCAGAACCGCTCAGGTCTGCTCAGCTCTTTTCCTTAAAAGTCAGCTCAAGCAGGTATATGGGGTTCGGTTTGGAGGAAGGAAAAGTTTTGTAAGTGTTTTCATTGCAATTTCAATTAAAAATGACAAACAAAAAAAAAAATTACAAAAATATAAATGTATTTCTTTCTATATATTTCTGAAGCGTGAAACCGTTCTACCCAAACAGAAAACAAGCTAAAGTATCGTTTTCACTTTGTTTCGATATTACACTGATAACAAAAGTAGTAGAATACACCCGACACGTTTAAAGCCAGACAAAATGGCTGAGCGTGATTGCAATAGTGTAAACACTGCTCAAGAAGACGACCCCCCTAAAGTTTGCTGACTCGTTTAGCTTTGCGAGTCGTGCCATTTCCCCCCCATTAACTTCTTAATCCATTTGTGCTAATTAGCGATGGTGAGAGCGAGCACTGCCACTGCAAGGCCTCGTCCTGCCCATCCGTCTATGGCGAGGGCTGAGTTACCTCTGCCGAGATGCGTTCATTACTTTTGTCTTTTTTAAGTCCTTCAAAAGTGCTTATTATTATTTAAAGTCAAAGCGCGGAGAAATGTGTAGTCAGCTCTTCTAGGACAGGAAAGCAGTACAGAGACACTGTGAGAAGGCCAGGGTAGGAAATGGGAACCCACCCGTGAGGATCAACACTCGTCTAGTTAGTCAACTCTCCTGGCTACATGCTAACTCTGATAATGGAGTCATGTAGGTGAAAGGTAGAGCTTATCAAGGATTAGTTGAGTGTGTAGAATGAGTTGAATGTGATATAATGTGTTCACCGTGTCTGGAGTTCAGTTATATCAATAACAGCTGTATACCTGAAATTGATCATTAATGTGCCAATATACTGTATCAAAGCTTATGTAATGGTTCAGTGGTTGAATTTTGACTGATATTAGCTAGGTTGCACATATTGCATGGCCAACTCGGTTAGTTTTAATTATGCAATTAAATAAATCAGTTAGCCTAACTTTATATAGCTAGCTAGCAACCATGCTACTTGTATAATTACGCAATACAACAGTATTGTTAACCCGGACAGCTACATTACGTGAATTAACTAGTAAGATAGTATTTATGAAGCTCAATAGCTTAGGCAATCTTGCTAAGTATTATATTTACATATACAGTATGCATATCATGACAAACTGCCTGATCCTGTTTGATATACTGTATGCACTGTACATATCTACATCTGCCTATGTTTTATATTGAAATGGATCAAGTCCCTTTTCAAAAGTTGTCAGCTTAAAAACAAAAATTTGTCATTTGTAACCCATCCTGTGAGGATAGCAGAACTACTACTACTTGTTTTATCTCCTCATGAGGAAATACACACCACAAATTTGCACACCACTGCTATGGCGAACGTGTCTGTTAGCAGACACTTGGACGTGTGTTTTATTATTCATGTTACCTTGAGCTGAAAAAAAAAGAAAAAAAAAAAAGAGGAACTCGCAAAAGCAAGCTGTCTACACATTTACTTTCACTACCCGAATCTGAGCTTTCTTCCCACATGGAATTCCCAGAAACTCGAAACGAGATGTGTTTCGTTATCACGGCAAATATTTGGGAGCCCCAGATGAATTAAAACACTTTAACTTTGGATGTGTTATTAACTCCGGTATTAAGTTATGGCACAGAAGCATCTGAAATGTTTGGCATACTTTAGCTAGTATATTAAACTGCATATCGAAGGATATTTTCTCCCATGTGCCTCAAGTCTCAAGCTCTTGGCTAGTCTAGGAACAAAAACATGAGCAGGGAAGAATGATATCCCTTTTAGCACAAAGTATTATTGCTTTGTTACTGTATTTAAATCTGTTATATTAAGAATCTCTGCTTTTTTTTTTGTTTTTTTTGCAAGTTTCACCTAAAACTTTTCAAAAGAAAAATCTCTACTTTCTACTTGCTACATTTCCAAGCTACATCACTACATTTCTCCGTAATGTACTTATTTGTAAATTCATAAGGCGAATTTTTACCATTTAGCTTCGAGGCATCGTGTAGCTTCAAGAAGTTTCATAACAAATCTAAACTTTAACAGATGTGACAGCGAGAATCAGACCTAATACCCATAGGCCTGGGTTTAATCTGTCCGCTGCTGTGTACACATTGGATTTATCACCACAGTTTGTATTGTCACAGCTAGCTATTAGCATTCAGCTAGTTTGTATTGTGATGGTTATTGTCATGCTAGTTAACATTTCAGAGAATACCAATAAAGCTGTTGTTAGTTAGACTTAGCTAATATTTTCCCACTTGTATCCTTGGTCAAAGAGACACTAATTTATTATCATGAACCAAAATTAGTACGTGATTTGAGTTTATACTTTTCTAATTTAATCCTCAGAGGTCTGTGCCTATTGTTGATACCCATTACATCTATTGAGTACAACACTCGGGGATGCACACAGCCTTGTTGTTGAATTTCGATTGGTGTAGGAACTGAATAACAAAATGTATTCCTGGTTGAAAGTTGTGGGCCTGCTGTTTAACTTCCACTTTGAACAGTGATCAGACCAAAATCTTTGCAAAATACATGTTTGTGAACCTACAAGTGTGAAGATACAACTGGATTTGATTCGCAATCATGATTTCCCACCCCCGGAACGTTAAGGGTGTCTGTGACAAGACACAACTTTATATCGCAATGCCAAATAATTTCTGCAAGACATAATTGTTTATGTTGTGGGTAGGGCTGTCTGGGTCTTTTTTTTTTTTCTTCCCCCAGCAAATTGCTAATTTAAAAACAGTATGTGGCTGCTTAGATCTTGTTTAAAAGTGAATAATCTGAATTAAATCTAATCGATTTCCACAAACAGCAGGCTGTGGCAAACAAAGGGAAAGCGTAAGTGCAGACAGTATATCTACGATGTGCACAACCGTTGCTGTTGTAAGATAAATTGTGAAGATTAGGAGACGATTAAGGAGTGAATGATAAGGTATATTGCAGATAATGTAAATCAGAAATGTGTGCCCACCACGGTGACCTTGTTACCCTCGCAAAGGATTGAGAAAAAGAAGAAAAATGTGTCTTCCTTTTCCAGTGACTGGAATTTTTAGGGCTAGTTTCAGTTCTTTTTGTGTGGTTTTTGAGATGTAGTCGGGTTGAAAGCTTTGTAGAGACCTTGCAGACGCTTAATGCTTAACTCGAGTAAAGAATATAAAGACCTACTTCAGCAGAGTATTTATTTAGATGAAAAGATATTTAATCGAAGAATTTTCAGTACTTTCACCGCCTCTCTTTGAGAAAACTTCATAAGACGCAAAAGTTTCGAAAGACTGCGTTCTCCTTTTATCTTTAGTCATAAATGTCACGTAATTGTTCCGTAATTAAACAGAAAACAATCCAGCGATTCAACCGAGTTGTGTAATTTATGCATCGCAAATGATCAGACTTATGCTTGTCGTCTCTGATTTTATATTAAAGTGGCGCGTTCAGTTTAAGTCTCACAGTAGTGGCGTTATCTAACTCGCCTTCAGCCCTATTCTGTCAGAGCTCGGTCACATCCTTGAAAACTCTCTGTTCTTCCGGCGCCTGATTTTGGCTCTTGATGACTGCGGAGGCTTCACTGTCTTATTAACTTCTCTCCCATCTAGGGAGAAGGCAGGGGACCCAGGCGCTCTTTCCTTTAATGTGCTGGCTTTTCTTCAGTCATTTAATTAAGAATGGGGAGATTATTCAACCCACAGTCAGCTCCCTCTCCCTTCCAGGGCCTCATTTATCTCTGATTAAACTTGTAATATTCGGTAACTGTAGTTTGCCGGCTGTTTCCGCGGATGGCAGAGAAACAGCAGGGATTGTGACAGTGAAGGAAAGGTTGTGAGAAAAAAAATGCTGAAAAGAACAGCAGAAGGTGACTTTTTTTTTTTTTTTGCAGATTGCCTGTCCTTCATGTAAGGAGTAAAAGACTTGGCGGTGTTGTGTTATAGGAAAATAATCAACAACAGAGTAGTGTGATGAAGCTGAGTTACTGTTGCTACCCAGAAGTTGATTAATTTCCATTATACAACAGTTAGTACCGGTCCACTAATTTGATTGATCCAGCGGCGTTCCAAGAGCGCTTATATTTCCTATAACCACACTGGGACGTTTTACTGTGTATCGCTCCGCTCGTCTGTGTTCGCCACGTAAAATTCTACTTCCTAGTTCGAAACAGTTACTACAGTAGAGCTAGTGACAGCAGCACTCAGCACCAGACATAACAAATTATACATTTTTCATGAATATAACTTTTGAATATTATATTAATACTCAAAATGTTAATGTAAATGTTAATATAAAATATTAAGCTCAGTGGTTAGGACATTGGACTTCTGATCAGAAGGTCGTGAGTTCAAATCCCAGCACTGTCACTGCCAAGCTGCCACTGCTGGGCCCTTGAGCAAGGCCCTTAACCCTCAACTGCTCAGTTGTATAAATGAGAAAAATGTAAGTTGCTCTGGATAAGTAAATGTAATTTAGAAGAAGGTACACCAATTTCACCAGAAACACCTTTAACGGGAAATTTACAAATCAATGGAAGCTAAGCCAGCTTGCTATACAGTGAGTGTGGCTTCTTTGGGATCTGTTTCCACTAGCAGAGCAAAAATAAACAGAACATTTGGCCATGTTGTATCCGAAATGTCAGTTCCTCGATATTAATCTTCTTGTTTATAGAACTGTTGTATAAAAGCAATATCGCACTCGCAGTTGTGCAGTTGAACTGAATATCAGCACAGCTGTGATTAGCTACAGCATTCAGTATAATTGCTCGTGTGATATTGCTTAAATAACAGTACAGCAGGAAGCATTTTTCCCCACTTATATGACAGCAATTTGCCAACAATCACAAATTTTAGATTATTAAAGAATGTATTTAGAATTACGTTTAATGTTGTGAAACGTCCTCGAAAAAACTAGTTCCTGTTCTCACTTACTTTACCTTATAGCAGCTATTACAGTTGTTTTGACACCAGCGTCTCTTTTTTCCTCTCTCTTGAAGTTCCTGAATCTTACAAAGCACTGACACTGGAGACTCCTTCGCTCAACAATTACACTTTTGTTTTGTTTGTTTATGTGGAGTGTCACCCATGTAAAGTCCCTGTGAATGAGTTGTTACTATAGAAATGGTAAAAAGAGTGCATTCATATAAACCTGTGATTTGCAGCTGCACTACTTTCAGAAAAAATATAGTGTAAATAATATATAGCACCTATAGCAAACATAGTATATAGCACCTATATATATATAGGTACACGATATAAAATATATATATATTTTTGGGGTGCTACACTCCTTTCACAGTTCCTGGTATCTCTCTGGTGTGTGTGATTGACTCAAATAGATCCACATGCACGCTGCAAGAAATATACGCGGATACATTTCCGGCATGGACCCAATCGAGGTGCTGGAAACCGAGCCAGGTTCCTGAGCAGCCGAGCGTGATACCGGTTATAATATTTTGTTACGAGCCAGATAAAGTAGGAGTGAACATAGCAACCTCACGCTCTCTCCATGCCCTTTTGGGTGGAAATGGTTAACATATCGCTGTTATTGGCACTCACAGCTGCTCGTCCTTTCAGCAGACAGCAGGGGATGTTTTTTTCCTCACTACCTCCCTACCTCAATCGCCGGCTTTCTGCAGCCCCCGCTTTGTGTGACAGCTGCCTAATTGGGCATTCTCCCTTCGTCGCGAGCCTGCCTCCCCCGGCCCTGGCTGCTGACGAATGGCAGTGGATTACAGATGAGGACACGCTGACCCGTTCGACCTTCCCCTTGCAGGGGGAGGGGCCTGTCGGGCGAAGGGAGGAGGGGCTTGGCGTTTTAGGTCACTGGAGGATGAGGCCGCTAGAAGGTGGAAGATCTGCCAGGTGGCCGGTGACAAAGTGTCACCTGATGTCAACATGTCAAGGGCACGTTACACAACTCACACCAAAATGTGTTTTGCCCTAGTTCACTTTCTTCTCTATCTAGAGCGTAGAGAATGACATTTTCAATGCAGTTGATTTCTGAGCCCCCTGTTTTTGCTTTTCATTCGCTCTCATTTGCATGTCATTTTTCTCTCTCTTTCTCTTTCTCTGTCAGTCTCTGTTTCCTCACACCCTCCTGCTGAGCAGGAAACAGCATCATGGAGGTCATATCCCTCTGTCTGGGAGTGATAATGATGCTCATTATGTACTCAGTAACCCTTTATTGCTCTGACTGCGTCCTTATTGACAGAATAAGGACACTGTATTTCCGTCTCCTATCAAATGCACAACTGCGTGAAGTGAACTAGACAGTCTTTACATAGTGGAATAACAGACAATGTAGGGCAATCGTATTTACATATTCATAAGCAAAAAATCTACATTTGAATGTTTAATATTCCAGTTTCTATGTTTAGATGACTAACGCCAGTGACCCATATGTCTCTTGATGTCCGAAAATGTATCTGAAAAATGCATGTCTATTATACATTTTTAAAAATGATGTCCCAGTTACATGGCGAAAAAGATTATAGCTACCACAGCGCTGTTGAATTCTTGAATCTGATTTGCAAAAAAAGGTTCTGATTAATTTTCTATCGCAAGGCAAATCAAAGATTTATATTAAAGTGCTTGATCTTGTACACTAATGTTTCTTACACAGGGACTAGTACACACTGTACATATGTGGATAAAAAAAAAAAAAAACGTGCAATTGTTAATCGTTTCTCTATAAGGAGAACAGGTATTCAAAGGACAAAACTATGATCAATAAATGAGAAGGCAAACGTGGGTCGAAATCAGAACGGGCAAACATGTCAGTCATGTGAACAGAGCTGAACGAATAATTTGCAACATTGAGTTGGGTTATATAGTGTGGTGGTAATAGTGAGGGAGTGCTGCAGGGTTGACGTATTTTCGTAGGCCAACCCGGAAGTTAGCATCACCCTGGTTCCCTCGATAAAAATCTAATAATATTTTTCCATTGGCTTTTGGATCATTGTAGAAAATAAGTTCTGTGGCCAACCAAAGTTTATGATTCTTACACGTTTTGTTCATCAAGGGCAGTGGTAGCTCAGTGGTTAAGCTGTTGGGCTACTGATCAGAAGGGCATGAGTTCAAACCCTAGCACCACCAAGCTGCCGCTGTTGGGCCCTTGAGCAAGGCCCTTAACGCTTAGATGTATAAATGAGATAAATGTAAATCACTCTGGATAAGGGTGTCTGCCAAATGCTGTAAATGTAAGATAATCTTCACCTTCCTTCATTGCAAACAACGCTTATGAATTTCGAAGCCTAAATACAATCGGCAGAAGCTAAAGTTAGGCTATAAACGAACTACACCACAGTTGCATGACTTCAACGTCACCACTGCTAAGCTTCCAACGACAATTTCAATTTATTTAAAAAAAACCCACTACAATCGGAAAATACTATAAATTGATAAATCTACAAGTTGGAAAGTTTGAGTTGGAACAGTTTGCAAGAGCGTGAGCATAAACACAACAGTGAGTTTTCCTGTTGATGCCGTTTAATGTCCTCGACAACCTCTGTAGTCCCATTTAACCACTTGTTAGCAACCATCTTTTTCAAGACACGTGAAAGCTTTAAAAAAAATCACGATTGGGGTATTACTGATGTATTTTACGTCGTAGAATAAAACATGAAAATATCTTGAGCTTGTGTTAACCACAGACCTTATTTCAGGCATTTAACCAAAAACCCATTGACTTCGGGACGCCGGAACCCCGGAAGTGCTAGAATCCTGACTCGTTTCCGGGGGTACGTCTCAACCAGCTCTGCAATTCAGTAGTCGGGGCACTGATCAGGGAGTTGGCCATTTTAAGGGCTGTCTCAATGGCGAAATCCTTCCAGTGCACTGGAACGTTCGCTCTCTAAAAAAAAAATCCCACAATGCACCGCCAAAATCTAGGGAGCATCGATGCTCACTATGTTCTCTTACTGGAAATGACGTCATGTTTTCTGAAGCCTCTCAGCTAAAAAAAATGGATGAACTCTCAGCCAACTTCATCTACAAATGTACAGTAAGTGGCTTGTTCTTGTTGTTGTAGCTCTCAAATGATTACTTACTTTAGAGATTTTTAACTTCATTTGACATTCTATATCCACTAGCTTGCCTAAGATCCTGCTTGACATATTATGACACAAGCTAACAAATGTATATGACATACATTTTGGCGACGTTTTACAACGCAAGTACATAGTCATGTCGCTGGAAACTGAGTTATCAGTGTCCCAATGTGTAGTGAGCCAGGGTCCTTACCAGTGCCCGAACTCCTGTACAGGATATACTGATTCACTACCTACTGAACTAAGGAGCTGGTTGAGACACACACCGGGTTTTAGGACTCATTCCTGTACCACGCTATTGAGTCCAGGTGTGTGCAATCAGTAATCGGGTGAACTTGAGTGTCTGAACCGGGAATTGGAGTCCATGGTGGCCATGTTTGTAGGCGGAAGTGCATCCTCGGAAGGGTCGAGGGTTTGATTTCCACCGTGGCCATGTGTGTTCAGAGTTTGCGTGTTTCCTCCGGGTACTCCGGTTTCCTCCCCCAGTCCAAAGGATGATTGGCATGTTCAAAAAGTGTCCGTAGTGTGTGATTGTGCCCTGCGATGGAATGGCACCCGGTCCAGGGTGTCCCCCGCCTGTGCCCCATGCTCCCTGGGATAGGCTCCAGGTTCCCCTCGACCCAGTAAGGATAAGCGGTATAGAAAACAGATGGATGGATGGATGTTTTACTAATTTCAAGAGAGAAAAAAAGAGTTTGTATAGTGTATGTAAGTGATAACAGATACTAACTTGTGTCATGGACGTTGCACAACATTAAATGTAACTATGTAATGAGTAAAAAAAGTATGAAGTGTTGTTCATTGATTAATAAATATTGTAATTGCTATGGTGTAAGAAGAATAAAACGCTTCAGGGTGGTAACAGTAACTTCACTTCATCACCCCCCTTTGTCACAGTTAACAAATGAGTACGTTTGAGTCTATAATATTGAGGGATTGTTTTAATATTTGATTACGGCATGTCACGTTAATTATTTATGCTATTAGATTTATATGCTGGATGCTTCCTGAAATACCGAAAACTGAAAACATTTTCAGGTCGTTGATGATTCCTTCATTTTCATGGTAAACAAAAGAAAACCTAATGATTCCAAATGCTATTTTGTGCTCTTATATGGATTTACCGCATTAAAGAGACAGCTAGTTCTCTTTCTCTACGAGAGAGGAAAAAGTACGGATTGCTAAGTGCTGCAGGGCGAACTCGGGCAATAACTGTCGTGTCTATTCGAGCATCTCAGCTTGGCTTAAGCTTTCATCCCTGAGCATAGGGAAACAGCCGTAGCCCACCTCTCTGACTTCCTCTATTACACACACACACACACACACACACACACACACACACACACACACACACACACAGAGTCACACACTTCAACAGTATAAAAGTGAGTGTGTGGCGACGCAGTGGAGCATCCTCAGAGGCGGAGAGGAACCCGCCTGCGCCGTGCTCTTGTCCCCGTGCCAGGATGCAATATCATTCAGGCGAGGTGGAAAGCCGTCACTAGTAAAATATGATGAATTATCCTGACCCGGCGGAGATTGGCGGCGGAGATTTGTGTGTGCTTGAAAAAGCGAAATGAGGGTTAGGATCAGTGTGTGCATGTGCAATGTGTGTGTGTGTGTGTGTGTGTGTGTGTGGGCAGGAGACGGGAAGCAGTGGCAGGGTTACTGCAGGTTTAATGGTGACCTTGTTGTGTGAGCACTTAGCTGCTGTTCTGTGCTGAGTTGCACTGAGCAAGCCCTCTAATCCCATACTGTAGCACGCGCGCACACACACGTACACACACTTGATTAGTGGCAGTGGTTATCTGCACAGAGGACGAGCTGTTGCCCTTTGGCTACTGCTCTGGATCGGGGCACATTGAGGTGTCAAGCCCAGAAAGGAAGACAGGAAGAAAAGAAAAAAAAACAGAGAGGAGAGAGAGAAAGAGAGGAGAGAGTGTCTAACTGAGGGAGAGGGGGTGCTGTGCAGACATTAGTATTCAGACCTGCCTTCCAGCCTGCAGAGCAAATTGATTACCACACTGTACCTGTTCTTGGCATCAACGCTCAGCATCATGGTAGGTCTTTATACTCGGTGTTGGGATGATTGAACGTCTGGCTGAAGAGCTGAAATGAGTTACAAAAGTGTGCCGTTTACATTCTAATAGTAACATGTCGCATGTCGCACGTAATTCATCTACCTAGTTTGAACATTTGAAGCTGCTGTTTACATTTTTTCAGGCCCAGAAATAAGCTCCACCCCCAGGTGCGGGTAGGTGTAAACACAGCACACTTATAACCACACAACTAATTTGAGACTAGGGGAAAAAAATGATTTGAAGTTCTGGCTGAGACTGTGCAATGAGTTACAGACTGAGTTCAATTTAAAGCTTCTGTTTACATTTTTCAGGTCCAGAAATGAGCCCCAACAGAAATTAGGTGTAGGCAAGTTCAACCAGAGCAATCACCCTTTTGGCTCAGGATCTGAAAAGTGTGTTGAGAAGTGCGTTGTTTACTTTCTAATAGAGTTCGTGTTGTTATTATTATTATTATTATTATGTTTATTTTTTTTAGTATTACAGATTTCTTAGATTTCTGCACTTACGTGTTGAAATTTAAAGGTGAGGTTTGTAATCTTTAAAAGTGTTTCCAGACTTCTAGGAATTTCAGAGATTACTTAAGAAGGCTGACTGACTGACTGATATTGCCATGTGATACATTTACCTAGCTTGTTTCTACATTCTTCAGGCCCAGAAATTAGCCCCAACAAAAATGGTATAGACAGGGCAGATAGAAATACAGCAAAGACCACACATCTGAACATTGAACATCTGGCTGAGAAACTGATATGAGTTATGTCCTGTTTACTTTACAATATATATACACAGTACTGTGCAAAAGTTTTAGGCTACCGTATTTTTTTTTTAGTACAAACTTTGTTTTATTTTAGGACTTCTACATTATCAGGTCAGTATAAAAAAACATTTTAGATTCCCAAACATTAGTTTTCTAGCACAAAATTAAATGGTACAGAAAAATGTTTGTATTTCATTAAAGAAAGCAGCATATTACATAAGAGACACTTTTCAGACAAAAAACACAATGAAGGCTGCTGGGTTTCGCTGCAAAAATAAGAAGCGAGTGCGAAAGTCAAAGTCTTCAGAAGACCTGTGGCTGGTTCTGCAAGATGCTCAATAAAACCTTATGATTCATATGTTTTCGTTTTATGTGTGGTTAAATAATTAAAATCTGTGCAGAGGCAATACCAGTCTTTACAATGTTTATTTAGAGTATAGAGAGAGGAAGTTGCTGATGACATGAGCAGATTTGAACCCAGCGAGCTCGGAGCCTTTGATTCAACCCTGTGAATATCTGATCGCTATCTTCTTTTACAGTAAATTGTGACAAGGGGAGTTTTTGTCAGATCAAAAGATCTTATTTGTATAAGATTTGTATTTTTATGCACCAGAAAAAAAAAAAAAGTCGGTGTAGCTTAAGCGCTTGTGTTTATGAAACACTGAATTGTCTCTATTAGGCTATTAGGCTTCCAGCTTGGCATAAGATTCCCACAGTGACCAATAATATGGACTGGAAATATTGAGGCAGTCAATATTTTGTCAGCTCGGAGTTGTCTTGTGTCTGATTACATCACGTCGGGCCAATAACAATAACAACTATCCTGGCGTTTATTAGGTTGTAATGGCTCTGGTTAATGACAGAGGGGATAAAGACACCGTATTTTATTGTTTGCACATTGTCAGAGACTATTATCAGGATTTTTCGGAGGTTGTTCACATTAATGATTCTCGCCAATACACCCTAGTTGCTGTCTTATGGACGTTTTCACAGTGCATAGTTATATTTTATTTATAACACTATATTTTCTCCCAGCAATCTACAGAGAGTTATATTCATTTTTGATGTTATTACAGCTTTCAACAGTGTTCTCTATGGCAGGTCAGTAATTGCGTTTCTCAGGCCCACTCCTAGCAGTTCACTTAGCCCAGGTCTTAATGTCTTAGCACGGGTCTGTGCAATAATCATCGGCTAATAGTCCCAGTCTGATTCCTGCAGCTACCGCAAATTTTCCTCCAAGGAAATTGAGCCATTTTCCACAGACAATTAGGAGTCCGCTGAAAATATTTAGCCTCTCCTGCATCCCGGCTGTTATCGTACAGTATTTGGCCTTGACTAATACAAAGTACACAGTGTGAATGTAGTATCTTTTGAGACACCTGCAACTGAGACGAGACCTAATTCAAATCCTGTGACTTAGATAGCTCGTGTGTGAACCGAAGCCAACACATTATCGGGGAAACATGTGCTGAAACAAGCCAACAAACAAGAGGAACAAGAGAAATTTCTGGAATTTGTAGCGATTCAGAACTGACAGAACTGGAAATTCTACCAATTATACATGCTGTACAAAACAGTAAAGTATATGTAAATGTGTGTTTGTATTCTCTGTGACATTACAAGCTGCGTGTTAACTTCAAGACAGAAGAAAAGGTTTATAGCTGCTGTAATATAAATGATAACCGGAACTAACTTGTTTCGTGGAGGCTCTACAGCATGGATAATGGATAAAAAACTGTCGTTCTTTACCAAATATAAAAAATTCTAATCACTGGCAAATTAAGAGGACTAAAACACGTCAGGTGTGGTGTGTTATTGGAAAATAATGAACTTCAGGGTGATAATAATAACTATGCTATTCGTCAGGCCGCATCACATCACCTGGTTGTTGATTATTTTTCTATAACGGCACACCCTGTTGTGTTTTATTTCTCATCTAGCAGATAAACTACGCTTATCTGCCGTTAGCAATACTCCGCTGGTTCTAAGGTCATGCTGTAATTCCTGACACGACTCTGAAAACAGTGCTGTTTGTTTCACTCAAGCCGTGTGCAGATTCCTCCGTTTTGGATGAGCAATGTAGGTCAAAGTAATGCCTTTAACTCCAGCCTGATTGGTGGAGCACTAATGAGGGACTCCAGCTGGAAAATGGCAGCGCGTGATGCCCGTCATGCTTCTTTATAAGTAGGTCACAGTGACCCAGTTTGAGAGGTGCCATGATTGACTGAGTCATGAAACGTTATCTTAGGAATGTGTTGTTGCAGCTCAGGCGTGCAAGCAGAGCTTAAGCACCGCACTTGCTGTGTTGATGTCGAGCCCGTGCCAACCTTGAGCTCCCGTCTAATGCTGAGGCCACATCTGCGCAGCAAAGAGTTGTCAGATGTTGGATGTGTATGCGCAAAACCAAGGGCAGGTTTGTCACTTTTTATTAGGGCCTAATGCTTTGTATGGACGCCAGCTGTTGCATCAACTCAAACAGCTCTGGCTCAGGGAATGACCTTGACTTCAAACGGGAGCAGGTTCTGCCTCTTTTGCCTCATCATGCATTTTAAATAGCATAAATGGAATACAATTTTTGGACCGTGGACATAATTTATTATGTGTTTTTTTTTTTTTTTTTCCTGGGGTCAATTAATCTTCAACCTTGCTCTTGACAAATGAAGGATCCAGTCCGGATATCAAGCCCTTTCCATTAATATCAGGCTGCTCATTTTGCAAGGATTTTTTCCCCCCAGGATACACGTTCAGGCGTGTCTTCACTCATCTCTTATGGTGATAATGTAATGACGTTGTAGACCTGAATAGAAAGGGCCAATACAGGGTCATAAATAACCAAGATTTTAAAGATTCTCAGATAGAACAACCTCTGCTCAGTCACATTTATGAACTCACTCCAGTGTCAGTTTACGGATTCTTCTGTGGATTCTCTTTTTGTCTTAATACTGATCTTAAAATGCTTCAGGACCACAGGGTAGAAAACTACAGCATATTTTCATTTTTGAAATAGAATAATGCATATACGAACCTGACTGCTGCTGTTTACTATCTAACCAGCACATTCAGGAACCAACATTAATCCACTTCCTCCATTTAGAAAAGTATACATAAAGCATACATAAATAATACTGCACTATACTGGTATATGTCCAATTTTCATCCATAGCATCCATACACAGGGGATTTACTGTGTATATATTGCCTTTATTAAGTGAAGAACTTTAAATTATTTATAATTTAACTATAAATAAAAGGATCTGTCTGTCAGATTACAACGTTATTTTCATGTATGCTCCAATGAGTAATGTTTGTGTTTATTGTGTTTAATACTATGTATGTGTGTCATCACATTGTTTTTATGTGCGTGTTATACTTCATTGTGCAGCAGAGCCATCAAAGCTGGCTAAATATATCCATCTTGAAGTTTAATCCTACTCCTGCCCACTCCCGAAGGAGTTCTGACATGCTCCCGCAGGCACTCTCGACCAATCTCGCCCCTTTTCTACAGAAAATTTGACCAACCCTACTGCTATTGCAGTTATCATTTTTGTTTGTACCTACTAATCTTTTCTACTGAACATTGGTTGGTTGTATTTGCCAAAATGTAAACAAATATTTGTTTGAATATCAGTAGCTATAGGTCAGCAGGTTATATTGTAGTACTGCAGTGCTTTAAAATCTTGATCCGTGTGCCCTTTTTTAACTTTGAACACCTGCCCGTCTAAGGGTTTCTGCGTAGCCCTGTTTTCTACCCTAATGTGGCAGGAAAATGTTTAAAATCCACTTTAGAAATGCTGTACAAACCTTGGAAAGATGGGCTTAAAAATATATTCTCAAACCAAACATGAGCACCGAATGGAACCTGCTCTTAGTCCTGTGTTTGTCATATCTGCATACTGGAAGTCTAACTTTGTGAAGACGCTTATCTGTGCTTTCAAAATGATCCAGATCAGAGGCCGCTCAGTTCGTTTTCAAGGTTGTTAGTAGCTTGTGACACTTGCCACCATTGCTTCATGGAGCGGTAGCTTGACAAGGTCATGAGATCTCCTTCCCCTTTATGGCCTCTGGAAAGCAAAGCCAGCAAAGGTGTCAATCAGAGTTAGCTGTGGTTAGCTCTGACATTTCACTGATTGCTGAGTTGTATTACTTGCCTTGGGTCTCATTTAGTATTGATAATGTCATGGCTTGTTGTTGTTGTTGTTTTTGTTTGTTTGTTTGTTTGTTTGTTTTTAGAATTTATATTTAAGTCAAATTAGCAGGAAATTTAGAATCACCAATCCATCTACCGCCATGTTTATGAGAGGGGGGAGAAAACAAGAACTGTAGAATGTAGAATCTAAATACAAGCCAACTTCTGACCTGGCAGCTGTGCGATTATTTTGGCAAGAGTTCTGTCACAACCTTCAATCCTCCCACAATTTCTTGTTTTTGCTTAATGTGCAGAAGGACAGAACTGATCAAATGCAGAAGGACAGAACTGATCAAATGCCTCTTAGAGCTTGAGCAAGGCTAATCCTCGATCATAATCTTTTGTGTGAGTTGAAATCAGGCTTGAGACTTCATGCTTAATGTCCAGTTATCACTGTGCATCAACAAACTGTTGCTAGCCAACCTGATGAGAAAAAAAAAAGACTCAGACTTTCTTTTTCATTTCCACAGATGATGTTTGTAGATGTTTGTACATTCTTTATTTTATTAAATACTGAACAATTCTGTGTGTATATATATAAATATATATATATATATATATATATATATATATATATATATATATATATATATATATATATATATATATATATATAGTAATGTGAGCAGAATCCATTTTGTCATTAATTTATTATTTTTTTCTTTTGTATCGTACAGGACCACCTCCAACTGTGCCTGTGTTCAGGAAATCATGGTATGGCCAGTTGACTGAGTTGGTACTCAAGAAGCAAACTTGTTACACATCCACTAAGATGGAAACTCAGAAGAATCACAACATCATGACTGTGGTCATATCTCTGCCATAGATAAAAAAAAAAAAAAAAAAGGAACATATTTGTGCAACTTCTTCCGTGACAGGGAAATACCCTGTAAAATTGCAACCGATATTGTGAAGTCAAAAGCCATTGGATCTCTTGGTGGACACTATCTGAAAATTTTTCTTCTCTGTTGTGGTGGCCAGCCATAGAAGGGACCATAATATTGAACATGACTCATGGGGAAGAGACTGGCCCTGAGACACACCAGGATTCTGCTGTTCTAACATATCTGGAAGGCTTACTCATGCATCGGGTAGCAGGAGCACAAAGTGCCACAGCAACACAACAAAGTGAGGCTGAAAAAGGCAACGAGGAGCAGAGAAACAAGGAGACACCAGGGCTTACATTGCCAAAGCATAGCGCTCAGCAGGAACAGGACAAAACAACTCCCCAAGGAGGTTCAACACATCATGTGAAAAAAGCTCGGCTGCTTCGCTCTGAAGTCTGGACTGAACATGAGAGCCAAGTGCGACAAATGTCCATGCCTTCACCTGAGCTCAATGGGAGAAAGCAGGAACACTGTAGTGGCCTGAATGGTTCACTGCAATGTAAAGGAGAAAGCACATTGCTGGCAAGTCTGCTTCAAAATTTCAGCACAAGGCTCCAAAATGTGGCCCTGTCACAGCAGATTGTACAAAACTTGACACCACAGAAGGCATCCAGTTCAGGCAGTAACCCCAATAAAGAGGACAAGATATCGGAGCATGGACATGGATCTGATGGATCTGGTCTACGTTTGGCCGGAAGCAGTACAATGCAGAACAATTCCAGCACTCAGATGTACCGCCACCAACAGCCCAGCCAGGAAAGGTTATCAAAGTCTCCAGGAGCACTACAGCGCAGTGCTCGGTCCTCCTCATCAGAATCCCTTCATTGCACAGAGCGTCTAAAAGCTGTAGCCAGTCTTATAAATATCGGGTCGAGTCCGGCTCCTTCGCCAAAACCCAGTGTGGCCTGCAGTCAGCTGGCCCTGCTGCTTTCGAGTGAGGCTCACCTGCAGCAGTATTCCAGAGAACATGCACTTAAAGCTCAACTAGCTGGGCGATCTGCCAGTGAAAGGCTTGCAGCCATTGCCACACAGCAAACTCAAGAAAAGAATCAACCTACAATATCTCAGACAAACCATGATGTAAGTTCCTTACAGACCAAAAATGGGATACCTTCTCAAATGCCAACAAGCTCTAGCAGACAAATTCACAGCCTACGTACAGGACAAAGTAGGTCAGTGGGTTCAGTGCGGAGAACACATCCATTCAGGGAGCGCAGACCTTTTGAAAGGCATGGCAGGCCATCACAGAACTGCAGCAGTCTGCTTCTTCAACTTCTCAACAGCCACAACACACCACAGAGACTTATTTCTCAGGATCACCTGAAGGAGGACGTCAACATCTTTTCTAGTCGGGGGTCTCCTATGTTCTCGGACAGTGAACACTCAAATTCCAACAGTCTACCAAAAGATAGTAGTGATGCTGAGAGTACTCGCTCCAGTTGCTCTCCTATCGACCTCTCTTTGAAGAACAAAGTGAACATCTCAACACCACTCTCTTCTTCATCTTCACCTGCACTAGACAAGGTCACAGAGTCTCTGAAAACCAGGTGGACATCAGAGAGTCCAACTTCAAAATTACCTACAGAACCCAAAGAGTTACACACTTGTTCAGAGATTAAGCCCCACCACAAGGTTACCCTTTTGGAATTGCTCCTAGATCAAAAACACATCGAGAAGACAAACAAAGCCCCTGATAATCCAGATTTACAGCCTAAGATCCTACCAAAGGTCAGTAGTGCATCAACAAGTAATCACACACTTTTTTATCCAGGTCAGTGTAAGGATACAAGAGAGCCTAGCCCTAACTGTAGAATGAATACCAGAAGTCCTAAATTACTGCCAACATTTTCCCAAGGCAGAGATTGTAACATCCGTGCATCTCCTTACAATGTGTATAATTCTCCTCATACACAGTCAGTACCCTTGGATCTGTGTAAGAATAAACCACTTGCAAGTGGTTCAAGTGTCAAAGAAGGAGCTTTTAGTGCTAGTAAACTGTTACAAAATTTAGCTCAGTGCGGAAAACAAAATGCTGCCAGTTCCCCCACACCGAAGGCTCCTCTGCCTCCAGTCAAAAGACAAACTGAAGAGTTTAGAACTTCAAAGTCTTCAACTTTGTTAGAAAAGCTTGCTGTACCAGTTCAGAAAAATAACACCCCTCATGTGAAATCAGTAAACTCTCTTGTGGCAGAGTCTACACAACATAATTCAGAGATTGAAAATCTCCTTGAGAGGCGTACAGTCCTACAGCTTCTTTTGGGGAATAAATCTCAAAAAGAAAGAGTTGGCAATAAGCGAAAGGGAGAATCCAGAAAGCAAGAAAATCATTCAAAATCCCACAATATGTTGAACAGACCCTCAACAGATCTTGCAGTCAAAACCGAGCCTGTAGAAGATGAAATGTGTAATGATGAAAAAGTACCAAATCAATGGCAAAGCAAATTAGCAGAGTCACACAGGCAGAGTCCCCACACTCTCAATCAGGGAAGTATTAAGCAAGAGCCACCTCCCCCAGTGGCTGTCCCCAGAGATGGTCTTCTTTGTCATCTCCTCCATCAGAAGCCCAGAAACCTAAAGCCAAACTTTTTAGAGCACTCAAATCAGGGATGCATTAAAGAGGAACCAGTGGATCATCACCAGGGGCCAACCATCCCCAAGAAGAGGAAATTTTCGGTTGAACCAGAGGACCATGTTAAAGTGACCCAGCAGAGAATGTGTAATAGTTCTGGCAGCCAAAAGGATGATAGCGATTGCTCAACCTCTGGAATTCCAGAGTCTCAAGAATCCAGTGATCCATCCAGCCCACCACAGGCAGACAGTCCACCAGCTAAGTTTCCACCATGTGAATCACCACGTAACGAAAATAGGGGATTCAATGTCCTGAAGCAGCTACTTCTTTCAGACAACTGTTTGAAGGAACTGTCTCAGTCAAGGGGTACATTTAGTTCGCTGGAACGTCCAGTCCAAAATGGAAGTACAATCAAAGAACCATGTAACAATGGTGAGCTTCAAAGCTTTCACCAGATCTTGAGCCAGGGCAAGCCACCATCAGCAACAGCAGGAATAAACAGAGTAGAGTCTCTTTCTGATGTTCAGCAGGATTTGTCCAGGTCAAAACGTGACATCGTCTCACAGAGAGACTTGAAGGCATCAACTGGTTTTGTGAATGGTGATAAAACAAAAGACTGCCACCTGGATTCTCCACGATTGACTAAAGCTAACCCTATTTTGTATTATATGCTCCAGAGGAGCAATGCACATTTGGTTAGGGACAGAGTGGAGCTTGAAGCAAAGTCAGGACCTTGCAGAGTGCAGACTAAAGAGAAAGATGAGTCTGAGGCCTTTGACCTCAAAGTACATCACAACGGGACTCATAGCTGTGACTCACCTCGGATCAACGGGTCGCTCAAGAAGTCATGAAGAAGACTGTTTTGGAATGAAAATTTCTTATTCTTCATTCTTCTTGCTTCTGTGTATTGCCATTTTGTTTGTTAATATGAAAACCGTTGTCTACTCTCTATTCTGTAAGATCAGTGCTTAATTTCTTGCCATTTCTTATCCGGATGATTTTCAACTTCAAATACATAACAAGAAATACTTAGTATTCTGATCTGAATTTTTAAACCTGTTGAATATAAAAATATAAAATGTTTGTGACATGCTCCTGATAATATATCTACATTTCCTAATCAAACTTCCTCCATTGTTGAATTTTGATAGTTTTGATAGTCAGTTATGCTGCAGTGGTACAGGTTATGTAATTGATTTTTCCGGCAACTTCCCTAAGCAAATATTAATTTTCTTTGGGATGTACTGCACAAAAGTACACAGTTCTTTATGTATCTCATATTTTTCATTGGTTCATCAGTATAAAAACATGATATAGTATGTGCATGATATGTGATTTGTATCATTTGGTATTGGTGGCTTTTTATTTATTCATTTTATTAAATTTTTTTTTTTTTTTTTTTTTTTTTTTTTTTTACTAGTTTGTGAAGTGCTTTACAAATAACTCAGCATTTCATTGCACCAAGCCAAGAATAGAGATTTCTGCAATATCCTATATGATGATGAAGAAAATGGTACAAAAAAAAAAACTTGATTAGAAATTATTTGACATGTTGCTCAGCTAAAGATGAAGATGTAATCTGATTATATGAATAGGTATCGGCATCAGCATGTGCCATAAATGTCTAGCATTATGCAATAAAGATGCATTAAAACAAGACAAATCAAGCTTGCTGGAGATGCAGAGAGTGTTCTAGTTATGTGCAGAATGTGTGTTGTTTTAATGGTCGTGTTTAACAGGAGTACTGTGCTACAATTGTCATTCCCCACATATGTTAACGTATATGATAATGGTCTTACATTTTACGAATGGGAATATAACACGTTATTTTTGTCCCTCAATCTTAAAGTCTTGTTATAAACTATATTTATGTACATACCGTAATCTTTATCTTTATGAAAGATGGCTATTTTATATGACTGAAAAAGAGTTTTAAAAAACTTTTAGTTTTGGAATTTCCTAAAGAGTCTGCACGGCTGTCACGGCTGTGTGAATATGTACATAATTAGAGAAGGTTTTTTTTGTTTGTTGTTTTTTTTTTTTTTTTTTTTTGTCCTACTTTTTGCATGTGTCTCTTGGTAAAATTACAATAATCCGTTCTGCAACAATGTTGTGTTATGTCAGATATTCAACAGTCCACAGCTGCCTGTTGCATGCAGATGCATGAGAAGGTTCCTACGTATTACTGCTCATGGAGGAATTCAAGTCTTAAGCATAACTATTTTGTCATGAAGCCTGATTAAAAAAAAAAAAATGTATTGTCTGTTTATTCTAAGAAATAAACTGCTGAGGAAAATATCTGAACTTTTGAAAGAGATGTGCATATAAATAAAAAAATATATATATATTTATTTTGGTTTTTATTCTATTTTATTTTTTACAAGAGGAAAACCAAACTGGTAAAACAATCAAGTCATGTACAGCAACGGTGCAACTATGGATTACTTTAAGGCTTTGAGGATTTAACTTGGTTTTAAACAACAAAGAATAAATGTTTGGACTGCAGCATATTGAGTATTATTGTGATATAATTTTTAAATGTATTCATTTTGGTGTTTACTTGCACAGATTTTGAATAAAGTTCCAAAATGCACAAAGTAAAAATTGTGGGTTTTTTTTTTTTGGCTTTTCCATTATGATTAAATAATAATTTACAGTTACATGCAAAAGTTACAGTTACATGAAATAATAAGTCAGGACACAAATTGTGTATGTTAACATATTACTAATATCATAAATCATGAGAGGTGGTAAAATTTGACCTCTCCCTGTTGGTTCTTTACAAACTGTTTTTCAGTGTTTTTTTCTTTTTTTTTTTTTTTCTTTTCTTTTTTAATTTTTTAAAATATTTTTTTATGGTTATTGTGTTGCAAGATACACCAACATTTTAATTGGAACTTTTCTGTAGATGAATGATACATATATATGATATAATCACACATTTTCTTTTCTTTTTTCTTTTTATTCAGAAACATTTGCGCACAATTGCCTTTCTTCTTGAATTCAAGGCAGAATTATTAGGTTGTAACTGCAGCTCTTTTTCCCGAATAACATGTTTTGAATAACAAACGAATATATACACAATATGGCCAAAGGGTTGTGTACACCTGACCATCACACCCATACGGGGCAGACTTAGCACTAGGCAAAGGTAGGCAACCGCCTTGGGCCTCCAGAAGCCAAGATATATATTTTTGCTGTGGCTTTTTTGTGCTTTTTTACGGAAAACTACTTGAATTGGCGAAATTGCAGTTGCACGAAATTGTGTTGCACGTGATGCTTTCGCAGTGATGTTTGTTGGTAAATGAGACTCATGTTCGAAGTACTCATGTTCGATGTAATGGAAGGGGGCTTTGGCTGAATGTGCATTGTGATGACATCACATGGTGCGTCTTGGCCCAAATCTGCGTAAAATCTGCGGTAATTTTGAAAAATTGCAAGCTCCTGCGAATATTGCGGAGTTTCCTTATTTTTGCGTTCATTTCTGCGATTGCAAAATCCTGGACGGACTGCATATGTCGTTCTTCCTCAGATTGTAGCCACAAAGTTTGAAGCACACAACTGTATAAGATGTCTTTGCATGCCTTCACTGGAACTAAAGAGTTCCAGGAAACAAACAAGTCTGGGAAAACGTCTGTGCTGCTGTAGCAGATTTTTCTAGAAAAAAAAACCAAAAAATTATGATCAGGTTTTGACCAAAATTGAGTTTTTCTGCCAGTAATACACTTTGACGTATCTACTATAAGAATACATCAACATATGTTTTTTTTTTAAATTTAGGTTACTTTCTAATCTTGCCTTGGTGTCTTCCTGCAAGCATCATGCTGTCTAAGGAGCCAGCGGAAAAAACAGTCAGTTTACCTAAAGGTGAAACCTCGCTAACTAAGTGTGATTTTCTCACAATTTCACAATTAAGCTGTTTTCTTTTGGCTAGGTACCTACCATAGTGAAACAAACATAAGCCTAAACCTTTTAGAATGAAATTAGAGACCAGCTAACAAAATGGCCGCCATCACATCATCAACAAAACAGAGAAGAGCGCTTACACACTCTTTACAGACACTAAAGTTTTAAAATGTTTAAATTGTCTGCTAAAAAGGCATTAACAGAAAATACAAGCAATTCCTTCAACAGAACAGAAGTGAGTGAATGAACTGGTGATTATTTCCTCACCGATGTTAGCGTGAACAGAGATCAATGGAGTGAAGAGATGACGATGAAGTTCGTGTTTAAACACCTCGTGTGACTTTTACTCGGGTGATGAGACATGAGACTGATGTGGATGATGCTGATGAGAACTCATTACCCATTGTAAACTTACAATTCTTTATCATTTAGCAGTGATGATGTATTTCCATCTTTCAGTGGAGTTTTCCCCATTTTTACTTTTAACCAGATTTTAAATTGCTAGAACTTTATTTCTGGGTGAGATACATGCACAAAAGAAACACATTTCACATGGAAACTACAAATCTGCATTATATATAGTAGAAAATCTCCAAATGTGCCCCATATGAACGGTTTTCTCAAACTGCCACACATATTTCCTCTTCACTAAAAGCACTTAAAAAAAAAAAAAAACAATTTATTTTTTTTTCTGCGCCTCATTGTGACCTTAATGCGTGTGGGTCAGCGTGACTCAGACTTAAGAGGAAGTGATGGGGAAGAGATGGCTCTGTGCTTCACCGGGGTCAACATCAAGACAGATCAGTGGCCTGTAAAGAGGAATCCGGTAAGAAAGAGACACAATAGATAGCAAACAGCCCCAGGCCCGAAGGTACACTGCTTCTTCTCAGGAAATAGAGTGAAGACGGAAATTCTGTTCTCTTTTTTTATTTTTTCCCCCCCATTTGTCATATTCACATAAATTTATCTACATCGGCGGAACCAACTGTAGCGTCACTGTAGCGTGGCACATGATCACACACGAAGACGTCTTGTATACTGTCAAGAAATTCAGGTGCAGCATCTGTCGGATCACAGCAACACACCGAGCACCAAGCGAGGCGATACATGAAAGGCTTCCTGAATATAATCTTTCTTTTATACACATTTATATATTTTCCTCTTAAACTGGGTCACATGCATGTATGGCTTGCTTTTTTGTGTGTGTATCAAAGCAGGGTAGGGGGTGGGGGAGGCGAGAATGAGGACGCTGACAGGATTAACTTCCTGCCAAAGCAGTTTCAGACTTTACGAAAGCCCTGAACCACAATTTGTGAAACACAAGTGTGGTCACTTCCACTTAAGATCTCATTACTTTATTATGCTTTGCCATTATTTTATTCAAATGTAATAGCTCATTGTTTCAACCTGATATCTCATTATTTCAAGATATTCATTTCTCAGCATATCAACACATTATTTTAAGCTATCTCATTATCTCAATACATTACAACATTATTTTTGACTTATTATCTCACTATTTCAACCTGATTTCAAATTAGAGGTAGATCTTTGTTTTATCTTAAGCTCATTATTCCAAGAGTTCAAGATATTTTGACTTATTATGTTATGTTTCAAGATATTTATTTTAAGTTACTACCTGATAATACTGACTTAACTATTTCAAGATATTATTTTGACTTAACACCTGATTATTTCCACTTAATGTCTACAAAATAACAACATAATATGTTGAAATCACAAGATAATGTATGTATCTTGAAATATCAGGTTATTCCGTCAATAATATTTTGAAATAGTCAGATATTAAGTCAAAATAATTATATATCTTGAAATAATAAGTCAAGATGATGATAATAACTTAAAATACTGACATAATGTCTTGAAAGAATTTTATAAGTCCAAATAAGGTGGTTTTCAGTTAAAATAATGACAATATCTTTAAATAACGAGACAATAACTCAAAATAATCTTGACACGTTTCGAGTTGGAGGAATCTTGGAGGAATCATCTTGGAGGAATACATGGCAGCAGTGACCAGCTACATCAGCAAGTGCATTGATGATGTCACTGTCTCCAAGACGATCACTGGACGCTCCAACCAGAATCCGTGGACTACTGCGGAGGTGGACCCGAGACTCCGTCTTCAGAGCAGGTGATGAGGTGGCCCTAAGAACAGCGAGGGCTAAACTGTCCCAGGCCATCAGAGAGGCAAAGCGCGCACACGCCCAGAAAATCCACAGCATGGACAGAGGTGACACACGGCGCATGCGGCAGGGCATTCAGGCCATCAGCAACTGCCGGACATGAGTAATTACAGGTTAAAGCTTTTTTCTGTACACGTCAACGTTTGTTTATCTCTTTATGCACATTAAAGTAATTTAGGCACTGATCCATTCAGTAGGCAATAATTCTAGTGCGAAGTCCAGTGCTAAAGCAGCATGCTATGCTGTCTGTAAAGTAAATATCGGACACACTTCATGTTCACGACGAGCTTCTTTTACACATCCTCCCCCTGATAATTGGACGAAAGCTTGCATGCATTTCTGTGAGATTGAACAAAGTTGCACAGTTAGCACGAATCTGCTGATGTGGAACAATACATATAAAGTATGTCCTGCTTGGCTGATGACAGCTAATGACCCTTGTGCATCAGAGGGACATTTTAAATCATACATATGATTTATGATGCTCTAGGCTGCTTTGCTCGAGATTGGTCTCTGGCTGGGTTTCGGGCAGAGCACGGCCTTGTCCCCAAGGCATGGACCTAAAAGTCACGATAGCCTTAAGAGGAGGATTCTCTGGATGCAAAACACATGGCATTCTTATTTTCTACTTCTTTATCACCTTTATAGCATAACTGAGTTTTACTGTATTGTATGGTTGCCACACATTTTTTATTTATTTATAGCATTTATAGCAATAAGACATTTTGTTTGGTATGTCTTTGCCTATTCTTTGTAATGCTATAACTCTGACATATACTGTATGTCATACACCACCTTCTTCAGATAAGCTATGGAGAACCTCATGGTGAACCTCATTCACCAAAGATTGCTTGCTACAGGTCCACATTGCCACATGCATTTAAAATATAAACAAATGTTTTCCATCTACTGTAACTAACTATAGGTAGATGCACATCCAATCCAATTAAATTAAATTCAGTTTTTTTATATAGTGCTTTTAAAAATAAATTGAAAAAAATAAAGATGAAGATCCCTAATGAAGAAGCCAGAGGTGACAGCGGCAAGAAAAAAACATCCCTGAGACGACATGAGGAAGAATCTTTTAGAGAAACTTCAGAGTCAAAAGGGACTCCATCCTCTTCTGGTATTATAAATCATTACAGTATACATGAATACTACATAAGGGAAAAGGTTCTCTAGTCTGATGAGACCAAAACTGAACATTTTGGCTTTGGCATAAAGCGTTACATTTAACAGAAACACAACACTGCTCATTACCCTGAGAACACAGTGAAGCATGGCGGTGGTAGTGTCACGTTCAGAGTTACTCTTGGCCTCTTTGTTTTCTGCTATGACATGCAGATGACACAGTTCGAATTTGGCATCAACAGCATGAATCCATGGACACAACCTGCCTTGTGTCAACAGTTTAGGCTGGTGGTGGTGGTATAATGGTGTGGGGAATCTTTAATACCAATCGAGCATTGATTGAATGCCACAGGCTATCGAAGTATTACTGCTGACAACGGGGGGGGACACAACTGACCCCTTTTATAATGCCTACTTCCAGCATGATAATGCACAATGTCACAAAGTCGTCTCATGAACATGACAATGAGTTCAGTGTACTTCAATGTCCATCCCCGGTCACCATGGTTAGGGTTAAATCTGATCTGAACCAATAAAACGGAAGCCATTCTGCGAAGACTTGAGGCTGCTCTGAGAGCAAAGGAGATCCTATTCAGTATTAGTATAGTGTTCCTAATAAAGTAGCCAGTAAGTGTGTATGCAGTAGCACATTTATATCTTCACCTCCAAAATAATTCGGAAAAGCCTGTTCTTCCTGTTCTTCTATTTTTAATAACAAAAAGGGATCATACATAATCCAGATCATGCATATTCCACGTTTGATCAAAAACCCAAACGCCATGAAAGGCACCTCGTGACCCAGTTATGCCTTTTGCAAATGACATGCATACATCACGTTAGATGTGCTTCAGTGAGGATACGGACACATAACGAGAGGAAAAGAAGAATAAAGAAGAGAAAGCGTGAAGGGAAGAAATGTTGGAAGGATGAAGGATTTCTTTTCATTTTTTCTCCTTGCCATGATCTTTTCATCATGTTTGGGGATGTGCATGTACAGTGAGTCAGGCCAACAGCAGCTGAAACGCTTCCAACATGCATTGTTCTTGCATTGAAAGGGAAATAACTGACCTTGAATGTGTCACTGTTGCTTGCTTTTAACTAGGCAGTTTTACAGAGTTCAAAGGAGAACAGAGGTTAAATAAGACCTCAGAGCGTGGCGTGGTGTGTGTGCGAGTGTGTGTATGTGAGAGAGAGAGAGAGAGAAAGAGAACTGAACAGTGCGGTTTTGTTTGCTGAGCAGAAGGCTTTCTGTGTCACACGCACGCACACACACCCCTTCTTCAGATTCCACTTTATTTGATCTTCCAATGATTACGTTTTCCTTAAACTTCTCATAACCTTTGGTCAGACTGTGAACCCTCGCCAGCATACAGTACATGTTTGTCAGGCTTGAACTGACAATAACCTCTGGCTTTCTTTGATTGCAGAAACAAAAGGAGAACAGAAATTAAACAACTAGGACTGAGCATGAGACCGAGGTCAAGCTCTGGGAGCTTGACAACCATTCACTTTGTCCAAAGAGACAGACACCAAAAAGCCACTGAAAATGTCAGCTTTGAAGTCCAGACCTGCAGTGGATTAGTAAAAAGAAAGAAAAAAAAAATACAAAGAGCCACTGAGTCAGATGACAAAGGCTCGGCTCTCAGCTGTCTAACTGTGTTAAGTCTGTTGTGCTCTGATTTTATTCAATTATATGACTTCAATATATAATGGTCAAATATGGTAGGATTGGGCCTTAACCACTGTACATGTAGATGCCTAATTAACTTAGCTAGCAAGAAATGTCCTCAACACATTCCACATTAATGCAATATCCTCATTAATGCAACATGAGCAATAAATGCAACTAGCTTAGCCGGTAAGTTCTCTCCCTATATGTCCTTCAATTGCTCTAGTAATGACCTCAAGAAGGAGAAATCTAAAATCAGTCAGACCCTGGCAGAAACACAACAACAACAACAACAACAACAACACTAGTTGGTTAGCTACCAAGCTAGATATTTTCATAAAAATGCCTAACTAGCATAACTAACAAGATCATTCCCCAGATCCCTACTGAAAAAATAGCTAAAACCAAACTAGGCTGGTTGGCTGGTCTTTGCTGGTTTAAGCTGTTCTCCCAGCCTGGCCAAGCTGGTCAAGCTGGTCCCAGCTGACCCACCAGCTAAAGCCAGCTGAACACCAGCTTGGTGAGCTTGTCTCCCAGCCTGACCAAGCTCGTGTTCGGCTGGCATTAGCGGGTGGGTCAGCTGGTCTACCAGCCTGGCAAAGCTGGTGTTCACATGGTTTCAGATGGTGGGTCAGCTGATTTCCCAGACTGACCAAGCTGGTGTTCATCTTACCTATTTACTAATTAATCAGATAGCTCTATCTACTGACAAGGGTAATTACAAGGGTAGTCAGGCAGGCTGAGAAGCATAGCTTAACTACTTATTTCAGTTATTAATAATCTAAAATAAATCTGTAGCATGCCCTGAATCATTAAAGTGGTAGCTCAGTGGTTAAGACATTGGACTACTGATTGGAAGGTCACTGCCAAGCTGCCACTGCTGGGCCGTTGCGCAAAGCCCTTAATGTAGGTCGCTCTGGATAAGGGCTTCTGCCAATTTGGTACCCTGGTATCCAGATAACTTTCTGTCATGTGGCTCAGGTCCACTAATCGTAGGGTTAGCGGTTCGGTTACAGGCCCACATGACTCCATGTGCCGAAGTGTCCTTGGGTAAGACACTGAACCCCAAGTTGCTCCTGATGGCAGGGAAGTGCCTTGCATGGTAGCTTGCATTGGTGTGTGAGTGTGTGCATGAATGGGTGAATGAGACACAGTGTAAAGTGCTTTGTAGAACCTTGAAGGTTAAAAGGCGCTATATAAGTGCAGTAATCATAGTACTGATGACGTCGCCAGTTCATCTATTTTCATTACTTTATGACAACGTTGTTACCACATCTTGGTAACGTTCCTTTTTTTTTTAAATAAATAATCTTGTCTAATGGTCCAGAAACGTCTGTCAGTAAATTGTGTTAGAAATGACCTAAACCCATTCCACAAGAAGAGGCAGAAGTAAACACTTGAGCTACTTATTTATCTACCTTGCTCACGTAATATATCTTCATTTTAAATGTGACAACATTCATTAACAGATAGCTGAGCTAATTAAGCTAAATAATAATAATTAAAAAAAAACTAGCTTAGCCAGTAAGATCTTTCCTCAAATGTCATGCAATTGCTTTTGTAATGAACTAAAACCTATTTCTCAGAAAGAGGAATCTAAAATTAATCTGGCAGAAAAAAAAGTCTAAGCCAGTTAATTAGCTATTTTCATAAAGTGCCTAACTAGCATAGCCTCGGATGTCATTAAATTGCTCTAGAAATGCCTTAAACCAATTCCAGAAGAAGAAGCATTTTAAAACACTAAATTTAATCTTACCCTGGCAGAAAAATAACACAAACCAGTTAGTTAGCTACATAGATATGTCACTAATGTAATATCCTAATTAACGCGATGTAGCTAATTCAATGCTAGCGTTACAACCCGCTATATTCCGTGGGTAGGTTTTGTGTTTGCTGTGTGAAATCTGTGCAGGTCAGGTGTTCCAGACTCCAGTCCAGTTTAGGGAAGCTACTTGTCTTTTGTTTATGTTTCTCTGTGTAGGTAAGTTAGTTTTCCTTAACAGTGGCTTTTGTTTGGCCTTGGTCCACCATGAAGTTTTCCCCGGTTTATCTGTAGTGTACAGCACATGTGTATATACCCTGTAAATACCACAATATATATATCACCCTTTGAGAGTTACTCTGGTGTCTCATTCCTGTTATTTCAAGCACCACATACTTTTCACTCCACCTTTCAGTAACCCGTGCCTTTATTTACGCGGTGCGACCTAACCCTAGACTGCGTCGTAACACTAGATAAGATTAGTAAGCACCACACTTATTAAATGCCTAACTAGCTTAGCTAGCAAGGTGTTATATGGATATATGCCTATGAAATACCTTAAAACCCATTCCTCAAAAAAGAGATAGCTATAATTAATCTTATTGTGACATAAAAAAAGCCATAAACCAGTAATAGCCTAATTAATGTAGCATGTCATTAGCTTAGCTAGCAAGATATTTTCCCACGTCATTAAAAAAGCTAAATAAATGGTATAAAATACACTACAAGAAGTAGTAAGCTAATTAGTCTAGTTGGCAGAAAAACAAAAAAGCCTAAAACCTGCATGAACCACTTAGTTAGCCACCTATCTAGCTCATTTACATTAGCCTAATGAATGTATCTTAGAACATTAAAAACTAGTCAGGCTAATTAATCATTTTTGGTTGGAAAAAAAAAGCCTAGCCCTAAAAAAATACCCTAAATACCCTAAAGCACATTCCTCAAGAAGAAGAAGAAGGCTAAAATTGATCTTGCCCTGACAGAAAAACACACATTATTCAGTTAGTGAGTATATTTAATGTAATTAATGTAGCATATTAATTACAAGCTAATTTGCCATTTTAGGAAAGGGTGTTTCCTCAAGCAGCATTAAAAATACATTAAAAAAATGTCCTAAAACACATTTTATAAGAGGAAAGCTAGTTATGCTAGTGCACTAGTACACTTGCAGAAAAAGCACAAAACCTAATAGTACACAAGAAGTACATCTAATAATCCAGTTAGTTTGCTACCTAGCTAGTCTGCTAATGCAATAGCCTTATTACATATATTATTATGTAACATAGCATAATAAAATATTTGGATAATCACATATGATTGTAAAATAATTTTTACTTTTCATTGTATTGATTGTGTTCATCTTTCACTGGTTATTTTCCCTGCTGAAAAAAACAATAGAAACCCTCATAGAATTTGTAATGGATTTAATGGTTATAATGGGAATTGTATTGGTTTTAATGGAAACTGTAATGGTCCATGATGGTCTCCACTGGTAATTACCAGTAATGGTAATGTTTTTAATGGTTAGCCGATGGTTTGCAATGGTATTTGTAGTGGAAACCATTAGAATTTCTGTGATGGTTTCTGCTGGGTTTTTTTTTGTTTGTTTGTTTGTTTTTTTCAGCAGGGTTATCAAATTTGTTGCATCAAATCTCATCTAGCCACCCAGGGCGATCCATACAGTATATATATATATAGATAGTTAATCTTGTTTTTAGGGAAAGCATCTCATTGCATTCCCTTTTACATCTAGTTTTATAGGCCATTAAGCAAATACACCGTTATACACATACACCTTCGTTTAAATCAAATAAAAATCTAATTAGTTGTGTAAAAACCAGAGAATCATTATACATTACAATACAATACATTAGGTTTAAAAGGTCTTTCTAAACTCCCACAGCTACACTTTTACCTACAGGGAGGTAGAATGAGTCATACTCAGCCCGTCCTTTAAGATGAGAGCAGATCATTGTTTTGACCCAGGACACTGAGGACATGAGGGAGGTCATAGCTGACTGGACGGAGAAATGTCAAGCAGAACTCTGGGAAGCGTTTTCCAACAAAACACACACACACACACACACACACACACACACACACACACACACACACACACACACACACACACAAATGTCTGCATTCATCAGCATGAATCAGGCCTGTTGCTCATTCTGCAGTCTGAGAACTCTGCCAAGACATTCTCTTACTAACCTTATTGTGTTTCTCTGTCTCATTCGGATTCCAGGAGTGCGTGTAGTATGTGAGTGTGACTCACAAACGTCTCATTTAACGGTTACACGCGTTGATAAATTTGGAAATTACCAATATAGTCTATAGTATATAGTATAGCTGCTTTTGCCGGAGCCATATCACCCTGCAGTTCTTGCCTGGTTTCCCACTGAATCTAAGCAGGGTTGAGCCTGGCCAGTACCTGGATGGGAGACCTCCTGGGGGAAAACTAAGGTTGCTGCTCAAAGTGTTATTAGTGAGGCCAGTAGGTGGTGATCTCCCTGTAGTCTGTGTGGGTCCTAATGCCCCAGAATTGTGACAGGGACACTATACTGTAAAAAGAGCACTGTCTTTCGGATGAGACGTTAAACTGAGATCCTGACTCTCTGTGGTCATTAAAAATCTCAGGTCACTACTCGTAAAGAGTAGGGATATAGTCCTAGTGAAATTGCCCCATTGGTGTTTGTCTATCATGGCCCCCTAATAATCTCCATTCCTGAATTGACTATATTTCTCCTCTCCACCAATAGCTGGTGTGTGGTGGGTGCACTATGGCTGCCGTTGCATCATCCAGATGGATGTTACACACTGGTGGTGGTCGAGGAGATTCCCTGTACTATGTAAAGCGCTTTGAGTGTCTAGAAAAGTGCTATATACAGGTGCATCTCAACAAATTAGAATGTTGTGGAAAAGGTCATTTATTTCAGTAATTCAACTCAAATTGTGAAACTTGTGTATTAAATAAATTCAATGCACACAGACTGAAGTAGTTTAAGTCTTTGGTTCTTTTAATTCTGATGATTTTGGCTCACATTTAACAAAAACCCACCAATTCACTATCTCAACAAATTAGAATATGGTGACATGCCAATCAGCTAATCAACTCAAAACACCTGCAAAGGTTTCCTGAGCCTTCAAAATGGTCTCTCAGTTTGGTTCACTAGGTAAGCCACAAACATTCATTGCTAAAGAAGCTGGCTGTTCACAGAGTGCTGTATCCAAGCATGTTAACAGAAAGTTGAGTGGAAGGAAAAAGTATGGAAGAAAAAGATGCACAACCAACCGAGAGAACCGCAGCCTTATGAGGATTGTCAAGCAAAATCGATTCAAGAATTTGAGTGAACTTCACAAGGAATGGACTGAGGCTGGGGTCAAGGCATCAAGAGCCACCACACACAGACATGTCAAGGAATTTGGCAACAGTTGTCGTATTCCTCTTGTTAAGCCACTCCTGAACCACAGACAACGTCAGAGGTGTCTTACCTGGGCTAAGGAGAAGAAGAACTGGACTGTTGCCCAGTGGTCCAAAGTTCTCTTTTCAGATGAGAGCAAGTTTTGTATTTCATTTGAAAACCAAGGTCCTAGAGTCTGGAGGAAGGGTGGAGAAGCTCATAGCCCAAGTTGCTTGAAGTCCAGTTTTAAGTTTCCACAGTCTGTGATGATTTGGGGTACAATGTTATCTGCCGGTGTTGGTCCATTGTGTTTTTTGAAAACCAAAGTCACTGCACCTGTTTACCAAGAAATTTTGGGGCACTTCATGCTTCCTTCAGCTGACCAGCTTTTTGAAGATGCTGATTTCATTTTCCAGCAGGATTTGGCACCTGCCCACACTGCCAAAAGCACCAAAAGTTGGTTAAATGACCATGGTGTTGGTGTGCTTGACTGGCCAGCAAACTCACCAGACCTGAACCCCATAGAGAATCTATGGGGTATTGTCAAGAGGAAAATGAGAAACAAGAGACCAAAAAATGCAGATGAGCTGAAGGCCACTGTCAAAGAAACCTGGGCTTCCATACCACCTCAGCAGTGCCACAAACTGATCACCTCCATGCCACGCCGAATTGAGGCAGTAATTAAAGCAAAAGGAGCCCCTACCAAGTATTGAGTACATGTACAGTAAATGAACATACTTTCCAGAAGGCCAACAATTCACTAAAAATGTTTTTTTTGTTGGTCTCATGAAGTATTCTAATTTGTTGAGATAGTGAATTGGTGCGTTTTTGTTAAATGTGAGCCAAAATCATCAGAATTAAAAGAACCAGAGACTTAAACTACTTCAGTCTGTGTGCATTGAATTTATTTACAATTTCACAATTTGAGTTGAATTACTGAAATAAATGAACTTTTCCACGACATTCTAATTTATTGAGATGCACCTGTAAATGTAACTAATTATTATTATTATTATTATTATTATTATTATTACCTGGACTGCCACAACAGTAAATAGAATACTACTACTATACTACTACTACTATAGAATACTGGTCAGACTGAATTTTGCACACAGTGTCTATTCTTTACTCGCACTTTGCACTTTGAAAACTACCTCAACCTCTTAGTAGTGTTATAAAAACTCCTTTACTTTGCACATCTAAAGTTATTGCACTACAGTTATAAAAATGCTATAATACTCAGTCCGTACAGGATTGTTGCAGCCAGAAATGCTTGCTTTTGCTTTGGCTTTTTTCAAAATTTGCGATGCAACTTGCAGATTTTTTTGTGCTTTTTTTTTCTGGAAAACTACTTGAATTGGTGATGCTTGATGGTAAATGAGACCTTTTAGCTGTACTCATGTTGATGTCACATAACTCGTCTTGGCCAAAATCTGCGGAAAATCCGCAGTAATTTTGAAAAATTGCAAGCTCCTCCGAATATTGCGGGGTTTGCTTGATTTTGCGTTAATTTCTGCGATCGCAAAATCCCGAAATCCTGGAGGGACTGAATACTGCTGCTTATAGTTCTACATTGTTTACACTGTTTGCATTGCCATACAGGAATACACACTATTTGTGTTAGTATACTTATAAACCAACTCTCATCATTGTTAATGACCGTATCGCACTGTAGACTTGTAAATGTATACTAATAGCAACCAGTAAGGAAGTTGCAATTCAACTTTGCTGTGCTTGTACAATAACAATAAACATATTCCATTCTCTTCTAAATGCTTGGTTGATTCAAAGTAAACTAGACATTATTTAAGTTTACACCACAGCGCTGTTGAATTCTCGATTCTGATTGGCCAGAAGGTGTTGATTAATTTTCTATAACAGCACCTCTGACTGTAGTTACAGCTGCAAGGCAAATCACAGCTTTATATTTACACTCTTGTTATAATATGTTATAGTTTCTATAGTAACAACGTACGTGGGACCTTGTATGGTTGCATTTCACATCATCTAAATTGAAAATTAATTGGATGAAAAACTGTGTTACTGAATGAAAAAAAATCATTTAAACAGAGAAGTTTTCTGTGAGGAGATGTTCATGTAACATTTATGGAAGGAGTCTCCAGTGTCAGCGCTTTATAACAGACAGAGGTAAAGCTGTGACTTTTCGCAGTTTTACAGTGGTTTCTTGTCTACATGCTTAGGCCTTTTTATGTCTTATTAACCTCAAGAGAAAGCGAGGGAACGACTTTAAGTTGTTTTGTGGACGTTCCATTGCATTAATTGTAACTATAAACGGATATAAAGTATCACTAATTAATTAAAAATTGCTGTGCTATAAAGGGAAATAAACACAAATGTAGCATGCCGCTATAGGAAAATGATCAACTTCAGGGTGCCCTGAGTTATTCTTGGCTGCAGTACAATGTGATTTATTCTTTACTTCAGACACGGTTGTTCGTTTTTAAATAAAATTCATAATGTAAGAAAGGCCTTCATCACCACCATCATCAAAACACCAACTGAGGGAATATCTTTTGGAAAAATAGTTCAGTACAGATCCAAAGACTTGTAGAATCTGTGGCAAATTACATTGAAACTTTTCTAAGACGCTTGATGTTGGATTTTCCTTTAATTTGTCACCCGCCTGTGGTTTATTGATAACATGGCGCCACCATGTGTTAGACAGAGGTATTTATACTACAGTATCCTTGTAGACAGAGGTATTGTACTACGAAATGATCCTTGATCCCAAACAACTTCCAGCTCCCTACATAAGTGCACTAGACAGCCTATAACAGTGAATAATGTTTGATACACCCTATGCAGTGGACTACTTATTTACCCACTAAAGCGCCTTTTCGTTATAGCTGGTGAGGAGTATCTACAATACAATATCACATACTTGAATACTAAACAGTATAGTGAGAGCATTACATGGCGAACAGTGAAACTCCAAATCTGTCTCTTTTTGCTGCAGGTTTTTCTGTAAATTTGCGCGCTTCGTTTCGTCAGTTCAAACCGGAAATTAGTCCCTTAATCTTTCTGAGGACGAGACTCCATCCCGCCACGACACAGTGTAGTGTGAATATAGTGTTAATATAGCGTTGATGTAGTGTTAATGTAGTGTGTATGTTACAGGTTCTTCTACAACTGCACTTTGTGCTGAGTCAGCGTCTACTATCAACATGGCGGCTCTGATACATGAAAGTGTGAAGGTCAGTTAGTTCTGCCCGAGCCTGAGTGAGGAATTTACATCTTATAAGTGTTTTACATTCTTCATTTTTTATTTTCTTTATCTGGTCAGTTTCTTTTTCTTTCTTTCTTTCTTTCTTTCTTTTGAACTCTGGGAAATGAGAGTGCTTGTATTGTTTTTGTTTCTTTCTTTCTTTCTTTCTTTCTTTCTTTCTTTCTTTCTTTCTTTCTTTTGAACTCTGGGAAATGAGGGTGCTTGGATTGTTTTTGTTTCTTTCTTTCTTTCTTTCTTTCTTTCTTTCTTTCTTTCTTTCTTTCTTTCTTTCTTTTGAACTCTGGGAAGTGAGAGTGCTTGTTTTGTTTTTGTTTCTTTCTTTCTTTCTTTCTTTCTTTCTTTCTTTCTTTCTTTCTTTTGAACTCTGGGAAATGAGAGTGCTTGTATTGTTTTTGTTTCTTTCTTTCTTTCTTTCTTTCTTTCTTTCTTTTGAACTCTGGGAAATGAGAGTGCTTGTATTGTTTTTGTTTCTTTCTTTCTTTCTTTTGCACACTGAGAAGTGAGAGCTTGTATTGTCTTTCTTTCTTTCTTTCTTTCTTTCTTTCTTTCTTTCTTTCTGTCTTTTACACTCTGGGAAGTGAGATTGTATTGTTTTTCTTTCTTTCTTTTTTATTCTTTTGCACTTTGGGAATTGAGAGTGCTTGTATTGTTTTTTCTTTCTTTCTTTCTTTCTTTCTTTCTTTCTGGCTTACCTCTTTCTTTCTTTCTTTCTTTCTTTCTTTCTTTCTTTCTTTCTTTCTGGCTTACCTGTTTTGTCTTTCTGGCTTACCTGTTTTGTCTTTCTTTCTTTCTTTCTTTCTTTCTTTCTTTTGCACTCTGGGAAGTGAGAGTGCTTGTATTGTTTTTCTTTCTTTCTGTACCTTTTTTTTTAAAGGTTTTCAAATTATTTAAAACAGATTGTAGTTATATTCCTGATTAATGAAACACAGAGTAAAACTCCTCAGTTTGAATGAACATGGACTTTTTGGTGCTTAGTCATTGAGGTGTTTTGTGTTTCTGTAGAGTTATTACAGCTCTCTGGAGTCTTCAGATGCTTTGCAGACGAGTGCTGCTTGTTCTGCTTTCTCCCGGCCGCTGTCTCGGAGCGTACAGCAAGCCCTCAGACTCGTCCATCCAGAGGTCTGCAAAAGGTGCGAAACATATCTGTATGATCGTAAGGAATGAAGCGCTTGGGGAAAATAATCATGTGTTGAAGCGGTGTCAAAGTTACCACCCTGAAGTTGATTATTTATCTATAACAGCACATCCTGAAGTTTATTTCTTTTGTAACACTGTAACTGGCTATTAAATTATTTATTAATCAAACAATGACTTGTCATACTTTTTATCCGTTTATAGTTACATTTGGTATCTGGAATGTCCACAAAACAAGTTAGTTCCTGTTCACCATCTGTTCTGAAGGCTCA
This sequence comes from Cranoglanis bouderius, assembly GCA_023630585.1. Classification (NCBI taxonomy): domain Eukaryota; kingdom Metazoa; phylum Chordata; class Actinopteri; order Siluriformes; family Cranoglanididae; genus Cranoglanis; species Cranoglanis bouderius. The sequence continues at coordinate 6,995,605 of CM042540.1, forward strand.
TGATTTGTCACTGGAATTGTAGGTTCTTTGGCTGTGGTCTGGTGGCTCCGGAGAAGCTGAAAGGATGTTCGGTTCTGGATTTGGGAAGCGGCTCGGGTCGGGACTGCTACGTCCTCAGCAAACTGGTGGGAGAAGATGGACGTGTCACTGGCATTGACATGACTGAGGATCTGGTACTGTACAAATGGCACTGCCAACCAATCTTGAGATGACTTTTATAATAAATAATATAGAGGAAATGAGCAGAAAGCGTATATGCAGTGAAATAAATGATCCATCATACTGCATTGCAAACTAATCGTCATCAAGCTCAGAACTGTTATTACAGCAGCAATGAGTCACATTTGTCTGTATTTATCATAGTTATGGATTTTCATCTTTGTGAAGTTATGAAGGACATTTTTGGATCAATGTGGCATTTGCAAAAAGAAAAAGGGGGGGGGGGTGTGTGGTGGTAATAAGGTGGCTTTCATATCAATCAAAAACATTATCTTTAATGGAATTTCCAATACACTGAGCCAATTAGAGAATAGTAGACCTATACACTACAGTTATAGAGCAAAAGTTTGTACTCCCCATTATTTCTTGGTGGACAAAAAAATGTGGGTGCATCCTTCAACAAGACAGCAATCCAAAAATACAGCGAAAATCAACAGAAAATGGTTTAAAACAGATAACATAATTTAACAAATAATAAAATGATTATTTTTTAGAGAAGAGTTCAGACATTGGAGGTTTTTTAAAATAAACTTTATTACTTGCAGTTTAGGCATCTTTCTTGTCCTGTCTGCTTGCCATAATGTCCCCACCCATGATAACCCCATTGTCTTGTTTTGGCCCCAGGACTGGTGGGTATATGAGTGAATAGGTAAATTCACACATTCTTCCATTTTTGCTCTTTTCTTCAGATACAAGCGTCAAAGAAATACATCGGATACCACCAGGAGCGTTTTGGCTATGCCAAGCCAAACACTGAGTTTGTTCATGGATACATGGAGAAGCTCAGTGATGCCGGAATACAGGACAACTCTCTGGACGTAGTCATGTATGTAACCTGATTCATGTTCAGTTCTAGTGTTAATTAGGCATCAACATCAGATGTTAATGTTCTGTTCAGACCTTCATGAGTGTGTGGAACAGAAACAAACAGGTCTTGGAGAAAACGATCCTGTTTTGTAGATTTCATGCTAACATATGTTTACATTTCCTTTAGCTTTGACTGCATTGATCAGAGCTGTTTTATAACTGAATTGATCAGACCTGATTTTATACCTGAATTGATCAGACCTGATTTTATAACTGAATTGATCAGACCTGTTTTTTTATATTTTATAACTGAATTGATCAGACCTGATTTTTTTTTTTTAAATTTATAACTGAATTGATCAGACCTGGTTTTATAACTGAATTGATCAGACCTGTTTTATTTATTTATTTATTACTGAATTAATGAGACCTTTGTCCAGAATTATAACTGAAGTGATCGGACCTGTTTCCTGCGTTATAACAGAACTGATCATACCTGCTTTTTTATTTATAAATGAATTGATGATACCTGTTTTCTAATATATAACTGAATTGATCAGACCTGTTTTTTTAATGTATAACTGAATTTATAACTGTTTTTGTATTTATATCTGAATTGATCAGACCTGTTTACTGATTTATAACAGAATTGATCAGACCTGTTTACTGATTTATAACTGAATTGATCAGACATGTTTTTTAGATTTATAGCTGAATTTATCAGACCTGTTTACAGATTTATACATGAATTGATCAGACCTATTTACTGATTTATATCTGAATTGATCAGACCTGTTTACAGATTTATACATGAATTGATCAGACCTGTTTACTGATTTATAACTGAATTGATCAGACCTGTTTACTGATTTATAACTGAATTGATCAGACCCGTTCACTGATTTATAACTGAATTGATCAGACCTGTATCCTGAGTTATATTGAAACACACCTACTCTGTGCAGATCAAACTGTGTGATTTGTCTTTGTCCAGACAAGAGGGCTGTTCTTAGTGAAGCTTACAAAGCACTCAAGGTAAAGCCTTTCCTTCTCAAAGCTTCGGCTTTTTTCTTTCTTTCTTCTTTCTTTTTTTTCCGATTATGTTTTATTTCTGCTATTTATTTTATTTCTCTTTAATCCATAGGTTGGGGGTGAACTTTACTTCAGTGATATTTATGCGAGCGAGGTAGTCCCCGAGACTTTCAAACTGGATCCAGTGCTTTGGGGTAGGATTTAACCTTCCTCTCTAACTCGAAAAAATGATTTGCTTTTCATTAAGTGTGACTGTTATCATAACCTTACCATCTCACACATTCCCCCTGGCCTGACTGGACAGTATTACAATCATAACTGATGTAGCGTAGACTTTATTTCAAACTCATGTTTTGTTCAGATTGCATTTACTGCCTTATTGTTGGTAGATATAATAAGGATAGCGTATTCTGTATGTGTGGCAATATTTCCAAAATTAGCCTTTTTTTTAAAAATAATAAAATAACTGAAGTCATAACCCTAATGCTTGGCAGTGTAGGTGTTTGCATTTCAGAAAGATAATTGAAATTTTTTTTTTTTTTAAATATTTAATGGTTTATGTGACCAATATATATTTTTATTTGTTTGTCAAAAAACATTCAGCCTCATTTTTCAATCTTTTAGTAAATTTGTGTGTTAATACTTCCGAAAACTAAACCGAACTAAAACTAAATAGCACTGATTTTCATTCTTGACAGAATGAAGCAGTTTATAAAATAAAGATGAGTATTTAGCTGTGGTGTGGTGTGTTTCAGGCTGTTAAAGAGGGTCAATATAAAATATAATTTAAAATTAATATAAAAATGATTGCTCCTAGATGGCAGAGTACTTCTGTAGGAAATTTCCTGAAATTGAATAAGGTTTTAGTTTTTTCCTTTTCTGTTTATTTTTTCCTAATATTATGAATAATGCGTTCTTCTGCCCTATAATAATTTTTAGAATTATTATACTCTTATTGTTCATGAATGACACACAGATTTGCTGAGTAGAAACTGGATGTTTATTAATAATCATACCCTTTCAAAAATCATTTGGGTGTTAATTAAATTCAGAATGAATAAAAGTGTGCTTGGTATGTAACATATCGAGGTGATGGATATTCTGTATTTATGCAAATATGACAAATCCACCTCACGTATTTGTCAGCTGTTTTAATATACAGTATGTATGGTTTATTTTTCCTTCAGAACCTTTCATATAAGGTCTCATATGAGCTTACAGAAGATCACATTGTTTCTGGAAATATTCAACCTCCATAACCTTTCCATCACATTCCATTTTTCTTTCTGGTGAAGAAGCTTTTGGAAGATGATGGTGTGTGTGTGTGTGTGTGTGTGTGTGTGTGTGTACACTGAACATTTTCTGTGGCAGGTGAAGGAATGGCTGGCGCCCTCTACTGGCATGATTTCATCTCCATCATGAAGGAGCTGGGCTTCAGCACGCCTCGTCTGGTTGCAGCTAGTCGTATTGATGTGCACAATCCAGAGCTCCGAACGAAAGCAGGTCGAGCCGCGTGATTTGTCAGGGTTGTTCTCGTAAACTACTCAGAAGCTTGTAATGACTTACCAAGGACAAAACAAACAAGTGTAATTTAGATATTTAATCCTGGGTGTTCAGAGTTCAGTTATGCAGGAGCCCCTAAGGGGACACGGGAGGAAAATTTATATTTCGATGCTTTTGTGTTTGCTCGCAAAACTTTGTGTTCTCTCATATTATTTTTGCGTTCTCTCGCAAAGATATTTGAACTAACCAAGCTCAAAATAAAACTCGATGAACCGCACCATTGTGAACGTGTTATGTCTGAACCAGTGCCTTGCTGCAGCGAGAAATTAATCCGGACGTATGCGGTGTTTGTACGTGCTCGATGATGGGAGGACGCAAAAGTTTTGCGAGCTAACGCAAAAAAAAAAGTTTAATATAAATTTTCCTCTTATCAGATTTTTTCCCATCACCATGTCCCCTTAGGGGCTCTGTAGTTTTCAGACCTCACACGTCTGTGTAACCTTCCCTGTGTAGACATGGAATCCGGCACTATGTTTATGAGTTGTTCTTGTAAGTCTTATTTTATAACCACGTTAAATTTAAAGCATTTTAAATACTACGCTACAGACAGAAATGACTGTTTTGTTTTGTTTTTTCGTAAAATGCTGTGATTAATAATAAATGTTAATTTATGGATTATACACTTGCCCTTATTCTTGTTTTGATATTGTTTCGTCTTTAATTTTGAACAAGCATAATTTAAAATTTGCCAACAGCTTCCCGAATAATGTAAATATACGGTCTCGCATTTCCATTTAAACCCTTTCTTTAATAATGCGACATTTTTACGGTTTCTTCTCGAACCTGAACACATCTTTACATCTTCATTTTTTCGCAGGTAATATTAAATATGCCTCAGGGACCTACCGTGCCTTTAAATTGCCCCAACACGCCATTCAAACCAAAGCACTGGTCACATACAAGGGGACGGTTCCAGACTGCGCTGAGTATTTTGAGCTCGATGCCGCAAACTCCTTTAAGGTATTTTATACGTATCTGTGTGTACTGTACATGTCACTTTCAGTATATGAATCAGTTTTAGCAGCTGTATTAATATTTCAGTGTCAATCCTGACACAAAAGTAGTTGTGTATTCCTACTGTTTGATTTGTTTTGCATTTTTGGGTACAGAGGATGCGGCTAAATGTATGAATCATTTCTTAAGAACAGCATATATAAGGAAACAGGAAGGGACCTAGAACAGATCCTTGTGACACGTCCTTGTGAAAATTCCTCGTTAAACGTCACCATACACCAAAACCTTTGTGCCACCATATCACTGATTACACACGTTTTTTTTTTTATTTAGTTTTTTTTATAATTTGTTTATGTGCGGCATCCACCGTACAAGTCCCTGTGTATTTAGTTCCTTCAGACCAATTTGAGATTTGAGAATGATAGAGACTTTTAGCTGTATCGCAGCTCTGAGATGTATATAACTGTTTGATGAATAAGCCAGACCCACACTACCCTCACTCTCAGTTTCTCTTTGCTATGAGCCTGTGTTCAGGTTCACCGATGTGCTGCTGTTTCTGTTTTCATGCAGGTAAATGTGCCCGTAGAGGTGGACGCAGAGATGGCAGCTATCCTCCAGTACACACGTTTCTCGCCAGACTTCATCGTCCAGATGACAGACGAGCCTGATCCTAGCCTCGGCTCCGCTCGGCAGGTAAAACACACGGCTGATCTGTCACCTGCATATTTTATTACCTCAGGTGGACAAGGTCAAAATGTCCTTAAAACGTTGCTCTTATATTAGATGCTGTTATAAAACGACAGAGACCAACATGATTTTGTGGAGAATATTATACAATTATGTAGGGCTTATTTTGATAATCGATTAGCTGACCGCTTCCATCGATTAATAATTGAGCAGTCGAGATCATATTCTGTCTTAAAACCTGCTTGCACAGACAATTGTTAACATTTGTTGTTGTTTTTTTAGATAAATGTTACATACAAGTGCTGTATAAATATACTTCGTTTTATCCTAAAATTCTGACTTTTTAATGAAAAATAAATTCTCAATTGTATTTTTTTATTAAATTAAAAAATAGCAAATTCCTAATATCAGTTTATAATAACTTTATAATAATAATTTTTATTTATAAAAAAAAATATATATAAATAATTTGACTGATTTGTTATAGTTACCAATAGTTAAGTTAGAAACATCCATTAATGAAAACAAAATGTAGGCTTTTTAACATTGCAACATTATAGAAACGTTTGCTTTTTCATAATAATAATAATAATAATAATAATAATAATAATAACGTATACCTATACTTAATGTCAGAGGGGGTTAGAGTTTCAAAAATACTTACTCCAGTAAAAGTACCATTACTAAGAAAAAAATACTCAAGTAAACATAAAAGTTTTCATCCAAATATCTGCTTAAGTAAGAGCAAGGAAGTATCTAGTAAAAAAAAATAAAAAAATAAAAATAAATTAAAAAAAAACTAAAGTAGCTGTTAAGGCCAATTTATGCTTCTGTGTTAACACGTATTCGTGCGGCGATGCAGAGAGGGGGATCATGGGTAAACATGGCACACAGAGAAGCAGAGATGTGCTAGCGCGCAGTCCTCCCTAAAGTTGATTGGTTGGTGGGGAGGTGTTTGTGATTGGATGTACCGAAACAGTTTGATGAGATGTGACCTTGAATTGGATTTAATCAAATTCAGATTAATATTGTTTAAATCGGAGTAATACTGTTCAAACTGCATCTGAAGTGTAAACAGTAAAATGCTAAACAATAAAATGTAGACAATAAAATTTTCCGTTGTCGAATCCAGACCTTTTTTGCGTTCTGTCTTCTATAGACAGGTTTGTGATTCAAAACTGCTTCCTGAAAGCCAGTACAGTTAGCGTCTGCTGCTAATGTGCTAATAAGCCTGGCATATAATGCACATCAAACAACCGAATTTTTGTATGTTTTTTGTATTTTTTTTTTTTTTTAAGAGTTGAATTCATTTTAAATACATTTTGAAGACACATAAATCATTTACTGTAGTAAATTGTGTGCTGTAGGCTAAACATTTTAGCAACTAACCTTTTCATCTGAACTAAAAACACTGGATGGACGCTACACACCCACAGACGACAACAGTACTAAATTGTAAATCTACCTAAAAGGCACAAAACATGCAATTATTTTGTGTCCTTACTTTGTAAGATGAGCACCAAGTAATGGCGGCTCTTAAGAACGTCCCACTTTTCGAGTGGAATGGATTTTTCCTACTCAATGATCGGAAACATCCCGTTCCCATCCCCATATCGTCACTGCTAACACATCATTACCAATTGTTATACAGTCCATACAGGATTTTTGTGATTGGTGATTGTTGCGGCCAAAAACGCTTGATTTTGCTACGAGTTTTTGTGCCTTTTTTTTTTTTTTTTTTTTTGCATTGAATTGGCGAAATTGCAACTGCACGAAATTGTTTTGCACGGTCTTTCACCGTGATGTTTGTTGGTAAATGAGACCTTTTTAGCCGTACTCATGTTCGACACGTGAATTGAAAGATGCTTTGGCTGAATGTGCGTTATGATGACGTCGCATTGCGCGTTGTGATGACGTCACATTGCGCGTTGTGATGACGTCACATTGCGCGTTGTGATGATGTCACATGACACGTCCTATGGAAAATCTGCTGTAATTTTGAAAGAGAGTAATTTTTTCAAGAGTTTTCTTGATTTTGCATTAATTTCTGCAATTGCAAAATCCTGGAGGGACTGTCTATAGTGCAGATCAGCTATTATATTATATTATATTATATTATATGATATTATATTATATTATATTATATTATATTATATTATATTATATTATATTGGAGAGCGATATTATTATTTGAATTAATTGTGATTGAATAATAGTGATAAAGTAAACAGCCTACACAACATAACTTTCCATGCTTTTTAGTGCTGCCACCTGAGCCCATTCATGCTGGCAGACAGACTGGGATCCTGTGTGAAGCAGTGCTCTAAGACGGGCGCCGCGGCTGGAAGCTGTGAGTAATGAGGGAAAGCGCATCATGTTTGTTCACAGTGGGATTAAAAGCTCTACATCGAACGGAAACGCATTAGATTCCAAAGTAGAAACTGAGGCCTTTGTGTTTTGTTTTTGTTTTTTGTTTTTTTTGTTTTGTTTTTTTTGTGATATTTGACTGCAAATAATTTTTGTATATTATAATTATGTCGCAATAGTGTAAAACAGGACCAAAAATTCAAAATGGATAACGCCAACTTATCAGGGTTTGATCGTTCCAAGTAAATCACATTGGATTCAAATGTATTTGAGCTATAAAACCACTGACCACTGAAAGTGTTTCTAGTCAGTAGTGTCTAGACACTCTAGACCAGCATTGAAATTAAACTAATACAGGGCTTTCTGAACATTTTGGTCCCAAATGGATTATGATATTAATTATAAATTTCCCGTGACTTAAAGCGTTCACCACCCTACATTTTAAAAATTTTGCATTTATAATATAGGACTACAGTAACATTTGAACACTTTTTATTAGGTCAGTAACATACCTATGTCTAACACTAGTGACTAAAAACCAAAGGAATAGCATAACATTCTAGTGGGGAGTGTGAACTTCTCAATTCGAAAACTCTCACGTTCAAAAGTATTTACTAATCTAGAGGAGACTGCTACAAAAGATGGACCTTTCTGTAGGTTTGAAAGCTACATGAGAGATTTTTAAAATTCAAATACTAACTGTAATAGGAAAAGTGGTTGATATTAGTACTCGATAATGGTCTAGTACATAAGTATGTGATTTGAGATACAACACTGGTTCATTCAGTGGAGGTAGATGGATGGGGAAATTTGTCTGTTTTTGTTGAATTCTTACGCTGATGATGAACGTAGGGATAGTGTGGGGAAAAATAGCACGCACACTCTTCATTTAAATGTGGCTTTGATTGAATGTGAAAATGATTTGGAAATATATATAAATGAAACAAAAGAGGTGATTGAGAGGTTCTCTTGTGACCCCACTTGTAAATCAAATGACAACAACCTGATCTAATAGGAGTGTAGTATATAATATGTTGCTGCATGAATAGTCCTAGTTGTACTTATCGCGTTAACATTAATCACTGCAAATTTGGTCTTAGTTAACAAAAATGGCTTCCACACTCATTATTCAAGTGCTTATTGCAAGTGATATAATAATAATAACAATAATAACAATAACAATAATAATAATAATAATAATAATAATAATAATAATAATAATTATTATTATTATTATTCAAATAGCACTTGATCCAGCACATTCTGTTTTTTTATTTTTTATTTTGCTTGTTTAAAAACTTGTTAATGAAAGCTGCAGGAAGTGAAATTTTGTATGGCACAGTGTTAAAAGAAAAACAGTACATTTGTGGCCTGTTATTAAACATGGTATGGTATTCTTGAATTGTTTAATCTTACACTGTAAAAAATAAATAAATAAATAAATAAAAGTTGCTGTAAAGTTTACACTAAGTTGCCGGTTAAGTTCTGTAAGAATTCACAGTAAACAACTATAAAACATATTTAAAGTAAAGTACAGGATACAGCTGAACTGGATTATGTGTTATTTCATACTGTGTAAGAGATTACAGTACTTTACTGTAAATATGTTGTATAGTTGTTTTCTATACATTTTTACGTAACATTATTTATTTTTTTACACTATACAGCTTCACACACAGTCTTTACATAAACTATTATTTCATGTATTATTCATCAAATGAATTAAAACAGTAGAGATGGTTTGTATTATTATTCTTCTTATTCTTATTCTTATTGTCTCTAGATGGCACTAAAGTTCTGTAATTGAAAAGCCATTTAACATTTTCTTCCATCTGGTAGAGTATTATGTGAACTTTAGAACCTTATACCCTGAAGTGTGCAGTCAATTATAAAGAAAATGAATGAAAAAGCTGATTTAAACCACTCCGCTCGATCACTAGACACTAAAGTGTACAATTCTTTCATAAACATAGTCTTATAGAAATGTGAGGATTTGCTGCATTCAGCCACAAAGCTATGAGACGTGAGAGATAATCAAGAAATGTTATTGAGGAAAAATGTAATAAATGTTTAATAATGTATAGACAGCACATTTGAGAGTGCTTCAGTGTGTGGTGTGTGTGTGGTGTACAGCGCTGATGTGTTAGAGATTATGCACTGAGACATGGCTTAGGCACATTTGCGATGGAAAATTACAAATTCTACTTATCTGCCAACTGGATCATATAAGTTCAGCGTGTTATTTATTTTTTCCCCAGAGCTTTATGGTTGGGTTTAAATAGGGTCTTATATGAGCCTTACAAAAGATTGCCTTGCTTACAGAAATGAGGAAGAAAAAAAAAAAAACATCCCTGCCCTGTCCTATGGGTCCGGAGAGGGAGTAGTGTGTGTGTGTGTGTGTGTATGTGTGTGTGTGTGTGCAGGTTTTTATATCTTGATAGGAACCAAATGTCCCCACAAGGATTGGAATATCACAGTTCTGTCCATGTGGGGACATTTTTCTAGTCTCCATGAAGACATCTTTGAAGACAAAAACAAAAAAAAAAGCAAAAATATTCGTTGCGTCAGTGGAAGGTCCTCACAAGGATACTAAGACAGACGTGTGTGTGTGTGTGTGTGTGTGTGTGTGTGTGTGTCCATGTGTGTGGATATGCCCAGCTCATTGGAGGAAGCAGGTGTGGCGTGAATGTAAACAGAGCTCTGAGGAATGACTCGCATTGTCCTCATTTCACCTCTCTCTCTCTCTCTCTCTCTCTCTCTCTCTCTCTCTCTCTCTCTCTCTCTCTCTCTCACTCACTCTCTCACTCAAAGTGCCTCATTCTGGAGCTTGCCCAAATCGCATCCCATTACTTTCAGCCACTTAATGCACTATCAATACCCAGTGCTGGAAAGCATGTAGCGTCAGGAGACACTGGGAATAGAACAGTAACATTCAGTTGAAAAAGCTTGTGCGTGAGTATCAACAGTACATGAGTTTTCCGTGCTCGTTTGTGCATTGGGTTACAGTGAAGTGAAACTGCACGCTTCTGGTGGATTTTAAACAGAGATTTTTAGCTCACTGCAGGATTTTCTCAGGCAGATCATGTCTATTTTTAGAGTAAGACAACAGGTACTGATACGTACTACAGTGGCATCCAAAAGTCTGAGGCCGGACTGAAAGTCTGGGATTTTTTTTTGGAAATATACAGGACGTTTTAGCCCTATCGTACAAAGATGTGAACCACAACAACGAATTGAGAAACATTTCAATCATTAGGCAATCCTGGACATCTGAGAGCTCATGTATGCAGAAGAGGGTGGATAGCGCTTTCCTCTGAGTGTGTTACCCCGCCCTGTTATACATCATATATGAAATAATGCAGCTGGATGGCTTCATGTGTCTCGTAGGAAGCACATGATTTACGTCGTAAATCTGAGAGACATGATTTATTGTCTCTGATGGCATGGGGGTGCATTAGTGCCTATGGAATGGGCAGCTTGCACATCTGGAAAGGCAGCATCAATTCTGAAAGGTATATACAGGTTTTAGAGCAACACATGCTTCCATCCAGATTCCATCGCATCTTTACTTCTGAGAGACTCTGCCTCTCTAAGATACTCTTTTTATACCCAATCATGTTACTGACCTGCTGTCAATTAACCTAATTAGTTGCAAAATGTTCCTCCAGCTGTTTCTTTTTAGTAACACTTACTTTTCCAGTCTCTTGTTGCCCCCGTCCCAACTTTTTTGAGACGTGTTTTGCAGCCATCGAATTCAAAATTACTTTCTTAAAATGGTACATTTCCTCAGTTTAAACATTTGATATGTTTTCTATGTTCTATTGTGAATAACATATGGGTTTATGAGATTTGCAAATCAATTGCATTCTATTTTTATTGACATTTCACACAGCGTCCCAACTTTTTTGGAATTGGGGTTGTATGAAATAACTGAAATATGGAAGTTTTATCATTCTGCTTCGCCCCCCTACCTCTCCATTTATATACGTTTATAAGGAGTTCTCACTTTCATTTCACCCACATCAGTGTCTGCCTCATTTGATCCGCTCCGTGATCAAGACTAGATATAATCTTTTAGAAAAATCTATTTGTTTCGGTGAAATATATTCATGTTTTTCTTTCTGACAAGTTTTACATGTATACAAAACACACACACACACATACACACAGCACAAGAGTATGACAACACTATCAACTTAATTCAACAATGATTATAAATAGGATTAAATAAGTAAAATAAGAATACAATATATGGAAGACAACATGAGTAAGTGGAAACAAGACAAAGTGTCGCAAACTGCATTGTTCTAATTGTTCTAATTGTTCGAAGTAACTTGGATACTAATTTCTGACTAATATCAGGCAGGAACATGAAGATTTATGTAATAAAACTGTACAAATATACGTATATTAAGGTGCTGTAACATGTACATACCCATGTACTGTACTTAGTCATGCTCATTAAACAATAATGTGTTAAAACAACTAAACTTGCATGCAGTATGTGAGGAATTAAATTTTTCGTAGCAGAGCCTAGTTTTTATCCAGGCAGCTGCGGATCTCCAGGAGTGCAAAGAGCTTTGGAAAAAAAAAAGGGAGTGTGGATTCAGCGGAGAGTAAAAATGAATCGGTGCTCTTGACCTGCTCAGGGCTCCTCCCCCCACCGAGGCGAACCTGTTCCACAAACACGAAGGATCTCGTCCGTGAGCTGCTTGACTGACCATGCGAGATCAAAAGCCCTCGCCGTTACCCAAACCTCCCCCCTGCTCCCGTTTTCGTCCGAGCCGGGAGCTGATTGAAGCGATTCATGACCAGGTCACGACCCCTGCATGCCAAACACAAACTGAGGAGAGACGAGAAGCTTGACTTACTCGACTCTTTCAAAAGCCCGGCCGCAGCTTCGGCACACATCCTCTACGCTTCCTGTTTCCGCTGATTTATGATGTTTATTTGGGGCCGAGTACTTGGTTATCTGGTTTACGTCAATTTTACAACATAACACAAACTTTACACGAAGTGTCTCTCTTTATGGAGCGTTACTGTTCATTTTATTTATTATTTATTTAACAGAGATAAATAAATAACGTATTACGTTTTGTAGCCATTACTGCTGAAGGAAGGCTTAAATATTGATGTGTTTGCTTTGATCGGCTTTAAGCGAACGTTTTTGTCTTTTTCTTTTCCACGTCCTATTGCGATGCCTCATATTGATCCCTCTCATACTACCAAGCACGCGGCGGCTTAGTCCTTGTTCAGTGTCGCTCTCAGCTTTAATTAAAAGGTTATTAATACCGAATCAGGCAAGGAGATTAGCCCTGTGGTTATTGAGGGAACGCTTTGTGGAATCACAATGCCCTTTCTTTCTTTTTTCCTTTTCTTTTTTTAAGTCCTGTCGTATTCATCGACTTCACAGACAACAAAAGGCTCTAAAATATCAGCTAACAGACCCATGAAGGAAGAGATCTAAATTGTGCCGCGTTGTTAACCTAAAAGCTTATTCAAAGTTATGTTAAAAAGCTCCGACGCTTTGATCTCTCAGGCAAAAAAAGAAAGACTGGAGGAAAACACCATGGAATTTGGCTTTAGAGGAATTGGGTGATTTGATTTCACCTACTTAAATACATCTTTCCTTTTAACTCAAATTGATTATTAAGAAGCTAATCGATCACCATATTTTGCCTGATTGTATTGAAATATACACAGTTTGCCTACACTGTGAGTGCAAAAAGGAAACAGTCTTTACTTTTCACTGTCCTTTGTTCGAGCGTCTAGACATCCTGCGACAACTGACAGAGCAGCCTTTAGTGATGTGCTGACATCATCACATTTCCATACTCCGTCCTGGACCTCTAGTTAAAGCTGCTATAACAGCACCATCTAAAACGTGCACTAAATATTTGAACACACTTCCGTATCAGTGAAAGTAATGAATAAAACACTTGGGGGTGTGCTATTATGGAAAAATAATCAACAATGTTCGATTATTTTCCTGTAACTGCATGTTCCAATAAGTTGGCAGTAAGCCAACAATTGCAATTTATATATTACAGAAAGACACAACATACTCTTCATCCATTTATAATTAAAATTAATGTTGTGGATCTTCCATGAAACAAATAGGTTCCTGTTCTCACTTATGTTATAGCAGCTATAAACAGTCTGCCGGCCTATTTTTTCTCTTTTCTCACAGCTTGTCATGGCAATTTAATGTTAAATTAACATCTCCTCACAGAACACTGCACCATATCAGCATGTTTACATACAAGTCCCTGTGTAGGTTGTTACTATAGAAACGATAAAGTATAAGATTGAGTTGCTGTTTTAGAAAATTAATCAACCAATCAGAATAGAGAATTCGACAGTGCTGTGGCGTAATTCTGTATAACGCTGTATGTTTGATATATTACAGTTTCAGTCTGGCTATTGGTGACAGGTATAGAGTAAAGGAAAATGTATTTGAGAATTTATAAGATTTTTAAATAAACCCAATTCCAAAAAAGTTGGGAAGCTGTGTAAAATGTAAATAAAAACATAATGCAATGATTTGCAAATCTCATAAACCCATATTTTATTCACAGTAGAACATAGAAAACATATCAACTGTTTAAACAGAGGAAGTGTACCATTTTAAGGAAAAAATAAGGTAATTTTGAATTTGATGGCAGCAACACGTCTCAAAAAAGTTGGAACAGGGCCATGTTTACCACTGTGTAGCATCCCCTCTTCTTTTAACAACAGTCCGTATGTCTGGGAACTGTGGAGACCAGTTGCCGGAGTTTTGGGAGAGGAATGTTGTCCCGCTCGTGTCTGATACATTACGTTTCATGATGCACCATATGTTTTCAATTGGTGAAAGACTCTTCTACTATGAAGCCATGCTGTTGTAATAGATGCAGTATGTGGTTTAGCATTGTCTTGCTGAAATATGCAAGGCCTTCCCTGAAAAAGACGTCGTCTGGATGGAAGCATATGTTACTCTAAAACCTGTATATACCTTTCAGAATTGATGGTGCCTTTCCAGATGTGCAAGCTGCCCATTCCATAGGCCCTAATGCACCCCCATACCATCAGAGACGCAGGCTTTTGAACTGAGCGCTGATAAAAAGCCAGATAGTCCCTCTCCTCTTTAGACCAGAGGACGCGGCGTCCATGGTTTCCAAAAAGAATTTCAAATTTCGATTTGTCTGACCACAGAACAGTTTTCCACTTTGCCTCAGTCCATTTTAAATGAGCTTTGGCCCAGAGAAGTCGGCGGCGTTTCTGTATCATGTTCACATATGGCTTCTTCTTTGCATGATAGAGCTTTAACCAGCATTTGTGGATGGCACGGCAAACTGTTTTCACAGACGATGAGTTCTGGAGGTGTTTCTGAGCCCCATTCTCTGATTTTCATTACAGAATCATGCCTGTTTTTAATGCAGTGCCGCCTGAGGGCCCGAAGATCACAGGCATGCAATATTGATTTTCACCCTTGTCCCTTGCACACAGAGATTTCTTCAGATTCTCGGAATCTTTTGATGGTTCTCTGAATCTTTTGATGCACTGTAGATATTCATAGTCTTCACAATTTTACATTGAGGAACATTATTCCGAAATTGTTCCACAATTTGTAGACAGTTTTTCTCAGATTGGTGAACCTCTGCCCATCTTTACTTCTGAGAGACTCTGCCTCTCTAAGATATTCTTTTTATACCCAATCATGTTACTGACCTGTTGGCAATTAGCCTAATTAGTTGCAAATTTTTCCTCCAGCTGTTTCTTCTTAGTAACACTTACTTTTCCAGCCTTTTGTTTCCCCCGTCCCAACTTTTTTGAGACGTGTTGTGGCCATCAAATTCAAAATTACTTAATGTTTTTCTTAAAATGATACATTCTTCCCTGTTTTAATACATTCATAAGGCATTATTAACATTGACATAATTATTTATGAATAGGCATTACAGTTAATAGTAATGACACACTGTTTATAACACATTATGTCAAAAGAAATTCTGCCCCAGTGCTTACACATTATAATTATAAATGCATGTTATGAACACAGGATGTATTCTTTAAAAAAATAATTAAATAACTTGTAGGTCACCAATTTTTTAATGCAGTGTTTTAATGTTACAATGGATTACATTTAATTTTTCCCCTTTATTAATAGGGAATATAAATTCAGGCATAGGCATCAACTAAACTAATTTCAAGCACTAATATTTTGATCAAAATGCCTTTAAGCTGATGAAGCGGAGGGAGCAGAGATATTATTCTGACCTTCAGACCAGTGGACGACTGAAAACAGAGATGATAGATTGTCGTCTGTGTCAGGATTTTTTGCTGCTGATGTGTAGATTTAGCACTGTGCTAGCGGGCAACAGACACTGTCATTTACATAACGTCTTATATAATGCTCCTTTCTGTAACGCTCAAGCTGAACTGCTTCTCAGAAGCTGACAAAGACACACAGCTCCAGGTTTCTGGTTAAACTCCTGAAAACATTTTTGTAATCACAGTACATCCTATATAAAGACGACGATTTCACAGCTAAAGCCGCTGAAATATCTGGGATTTACTGGATACATTTATCTGTGAATCTATTATAGTACTTGTTCATTACTGTAGAGAAGATTCTGGATTCTGATTGGTCAGAATGTGTTGAATCTTTTCTATAACAGCAACAGTAACTACATTTTCTGACACGGGAAAGTCTTCAGGATGAAGGACGTCGTATTTTTGCAGTTTATCAATAACATGACAAGCTGGTTTCTGTAGTAACAATTTCCATTTACATGGAGTTATTTAGTTAGTATTTTTGAAAGGAGTCTCCA
The DNA here is from genome assembly GCA_023630585.1 of Cranoglanis bouderius. Classification (NCBI taxonomy): domain Eukaryota; kingdom Metazoa; phylum Chordata; class Actinopteri; order Siluriformes; family Cranoglanididae; genus Cranoglanis; species Cranoglanis bouderius. The sequence goes on from CM042540.1 coordinate 7,012,047, forward strand.
GTGTTACGATTAGAGTGTTCATAGGACTGGTTTAGTTCACTAGTGTCTCAATTCAGTGTTATAGTGGACTACCATGTCCTTATGAACAGGTATCATAATGCATTATAATGTAACATGACAAGTCATACTCTATGCTCATTCTTTTTTCAAGTGTTTTGCATGTAACACTAGCCATTTATGAGTAATTACACAAGCCTATGCCAGGCATTATAAGGTGTCATGTATGCTGTATATAACATTTAATAATTGCATATCTTATGAACACAGGATTCATAAGAAATGGTTCCAAAATGTGTTGCTTAAAAAAAAACTGTTTCAAGTTTCAACTGTTTCACTAGTGTCTTGTGTGTTATAACACATTATAATGTAACCTGACATTATGAAGTCATACCGTATACTCGTGCTTTATAAGGCGGTATGCATGTAACTAAATCCATTTACGGGCAATTACACAGGCTTGTTCCAGGCATTATAAGGTATCATGTATGCTATATAATATGTTATAAATGTATGTTATGAATACAGAATTCAAAGGAAGTTTTCTGAAAGGAGGCGTTTATAGAGAGAGAGAGAGAGAGAGACAGAGAGAGAGAGTAGAGCGACTGGTGAGGGAACGACATAAAAAGTGTGACACGTCAGCAAGTGTTTTATTTCTTATTATTATTATTTAGTTAATAATTAACATGTTGATTATTACAATTCTGCATAGTTTACGAATGCTAAAGCACATAGTTTAATTATTAATCATAAAATCATTCATATAAATCATTACCCATTGACCTTCAGGTCGTTCTGTCAGCTTGCACACATTTTGTTTTTTAATGAAGACACCCTCAATATTGGTGGTGTGAGAATTTGTCCAGCAGTCACTAATCATCATTTTGATGCTGGCTGTAGTCCAAATGGAGATCTGATGAAGCCTGTTCCGGGGTCCAACTCTTGTCCGACCCCCACCCCCTCCTCAGGGTCTGATTAGTCTCCTGAATAATTCTGGAAAAGGGCGCAGTGACGACAAGCTCAGTGCTGCTTGAAGTGCAGAGCTGCAGCGGTGTTTGAAGGGTTTGTGTGGGCCTGCGATCAGATTACAAACTACACCAGCTGCTGCGCAACAAGGCTCCGGCACACGCTGATTGAAAACGGCCGCGAGTTTGCTCTGAATACTTGACTTCTTGTAGGGCCGAGTGACTTTGTTTTGGTATAGCTTGGCGTTTAGGAAGAGAAACTGATAACACCGTAACACTTGCTATTAAAGTCATAGTTATAATAAACCATGAGCATATTCATATAATGTTACAAATGTATTATGAAAATATATTACAGCTATTTGTAAATATAGCTAGGTAACATTTTTTATGAAGCTCATATCTATACTAAGCTATGAGCGCATTCATATCATGTTATAATGCATTCATATGGCATTATACACATTGATATAATTATCTATGAAAATATATGACACTTTATAGCTATTTGTATATATAGCTTACAAAGTAGCTATAGCAACACTTTCTTTGAAGGTCATACCTGTAATAAACGATGAGCACATTCATATCATGTCATAATGCATTCATAAGGTATTATACACATTGTTTTTAATAATTTATTACAATTTAAAGCTATTCGCATATATAGCTATAACATACTGTATCTATGGTGACATTTCTATGAAGGTCTTGTGTATAATAAACTATGAGCACAGTCATATGTTATAATGCATTCGTAAGGCATTATACACATTTTTATTATTATTTGTAAAAAAAAATGTAGCTATGGTAACACTTTTTGTGAAGGTCATATTTATACTAAGCTATGAGCACATTCATAACATGTTATAATGCATTCATATGGCATTATACACGTTAATTATTTATGAAAATATATTACACTTTTTAGCTATTTGTATATATAGCTATAACATATCTATGGTAACATTTCTATGAAGGTCTTGTCTATAATAAACTATGAGCGCAATCATATGTTATAATAGCATCTGTAAGGTATAATACACATTTTTATTATTATTTATGAAAATGTATTACATTTTATAGCTATTTGTATATATAGCTTATAAAGTAGCTCTGGTAACACTTTATAATAAACTATAAGTATGTACGTCATTTTATAATACATTAAATATATTGTATACATTGTTAAAATTGTTTATGAAAATATATTACATTTTATAGCTATCTGTATACATAGCTATAACGTATCTGTGAATACGAATAATATGAATGTGCACTGTTACATTCATGAGACTTTATAACCCTTCTTAAGTACATAATCCCATGTCAGATATGTGACGTGCATCGATATTATAACTTGACCTGACATTATTAAGTTGGATGATGCATGATGCATTATAATTTAACCTGACATTATGAAGTCATACTGTGTTCTCAGGCTTTATAAAGTGCATGTACCTATTGCAATTTGTGAGTAATTACTAAGCAATTACACAGGCTTTACTACGCATTATAAAGTAGTATGTATGCTATATTACATGCATATATTGTGAATAGAGTGTTCATATGACGTTTCCAAATTTGTTGCTCAGAATCAGTTTTAGTTCACTAGTGTCTCAGTGCACTGTTATAGTGGATTACAATGTCCTTATGAACAGGTATCATAATGCATTATAATGTACCGTGACAAGTCATACTCTATACTCATTCTTTATCAAGTGATATGCGTGTAACACTGGCTATTTATGAGCAATCACACAAGCTTATTCCAGGCATTATTAAGTGTCATGTATGCTATATAATATTGTATAGATGAATAACTTATGAATAAAGGATTCATAGATCAACAGTTTCAATGTAATTATACTGTTATAATGTAACCTGATATTATGAAGTCATACTGTATGCTCGTGCTTTATAAGGTGTTATGTATATAATTATATATGTTTACAAGCAATCACAAAGGCTTGGTCCATGCATTATGAGGTGTTATGTGTGTTATATAACACTGAGATTTGTTCTTTAAAATTAGTGTTATTTCATCAGTGTTTCAAATTCAGTGTTTTAATGTTATATCATATTATATTAGTGTCTACAATGTTCTTATGAACATATAATGCATTATAATGTAAATTGACATTGTCATACTGTATACTCATTCTTTATCAAGTGTTATGCATATAACTATAGCTATTTATGAGCAATACCACATATTTATGCATTATAAGGTATTACGGGTGCTATATAACATGTTATAAGTACATGATTGATTTATAGGAAGTGTTGCCAATATTTGGTCAGGGAAAAACTGTTCTTACTTCAACACTACTAAGGTTAGGCTCATGCATTATGTATCCTGGCATTATGAAGGCACACTATATAATGTATGCTATATTATACATTATAAATGCATATGCTATGAATATAGAATTCATAGGAAGTGATTCCAATTTTTTTTTAAATTAAAAACTCAAAAAAAGTTTTTGTACTTATCGGTACCTGTCACTATTTATGAGCAGTTGCACAGGGTTATGCATTATAAGCTATTATGTATGCTGTATAACATGTTATAATGCATTACAAATATAGGTTTCTTAAACACACACACACACACACACACACAGAAAGAGATTTCTGTGCATAGGATATACAGGGTATATAGGATTATACATATATGTAACTTCCTTGTAATTTTTTTTACACTTAATCCTAAATCTAACCCTAAATGTAATCTCAGTAACCCAAATAAATGGTTTTAGTTTAAAAAAAAAAAAAAAAGAATCATCATCTAACCTTTATCTATTATTATTTTTAAGTGCTCTACATTGTCATCATTGACTATCTTGCCATCTTTTTTCCCTCTTTTCCTGCGTAGTCAAGATATTTTGGTCCTGACAATTCTCAAAAACAAAATGAATTTCCCTCTAAGTTTGATGTTTATGGATTAGTAGGTCTCAGTGGGAAATATGGATGCTAAGAATTAGAAATTGGTCTGAATTTAAACAAATCAGGGTGCTTTGGTTAGGTATTGATCATTTACAAAAGGGGTGAACACTCAGCTCCTCCCTTTATATTTTTTCATACAAGTTCGAATTGCCAAAATGTGCAAGTGTAGAAATTGTGTAAGAGTCTCTTACAGCTGGCTGTCTCACTCTCACTCTGCTCAGCTTCACTCTTGAGCAAACTCGCGTCTTGTGACAGCACGCTAGCAAGCAGAGGAAGCGTGTCTCGATCACATGAGCTTGAACTTTTTCCCAATACGAGCCGTGATTACGGATAAATGGCTCGCGTGGAAATGTGATGAACCTGGTTGTGAAAGTCTGAAAGTTCACAGATTGCCTTAAGGAGCTGTAACGTATTTATTATTGCGTTCCTGTTGGCCACAGTCGTCGTGTTGATGTCACGGGGCATCCAAAAGCGTCATGACTGGCTCAGGGCAGTGTGATGCAAGGGGAACTTTCCAAAAGTGATGTGAGATGTTTATATCGGATACCAAAGAGTCGTCCTTTGATTCTCATGCACACTCATGTTTTGTGTAAGTATATTTTTATTGGGTACATATAATAACATCAGTCTGAAAAGAAAGAAAGAAACAAATTAATTAAAATGTACAAAATTCTTATAAACAAATACTTACATAAATAAGTAGATAATAATAATAATAATAATAATAATAATAAAATAATAATAATAATAATAGAATAAATTAACACATAAAAAAGAGACAGACAGTTAGATCGTAAAATAAATTGAATAAATTAAGAAATAAAGCACAGCCACAATTATCTATTAGTTTAAACAGAATTAAAGTAAGATTAAACTCTTTTTTTTAATGCACATTAGTAAAGATGCACATTATACAAATTTGCACAAAAAATAATGAAATTTAAATGTGAATAATCCCAAAATAATCTCGGAATTAAACACAACTCTTTATGCCAAACGACATAATCCAGTTTCAGTTCAGTTGCAGTCTTGAATACTTGATTTTTTTTTTTCTTTTCCGTTTTTTTTCTTCGTTTTTTTTTTCTTTAAGAAAAGAAGAAAGAAGGTAGCTGTTGGGAAAAAGTTGTACATTATTCACTGACTAAAGAAAGCTTTACTTCACCAGTTTTAATGTGCACAAAGTTTTCTTGCTCTGAGGCGATAGTGTTAAGGTTAGTTTCTGAACAACTGACTGAGACACACACACACACACACACACACACACACACACACACACACACACACACACACTTGCCCTTGGTGACTGTAAGACCTCAGCCCGACTCGGCTCTCGCCTAACTGGGCCTCTGGGATCCTGGCCTTTGCATTCCAGCGCTGGTCTGAGGGGCTGCGTCTCATATTCAAGAGGGAGGAAGTTTCTGCAGGGCAGGGATTATGCGCACTTTCTTTGCATTGCAACCCCCCTACAATCCCTCCCTCTCTCTCTCTCTCTCTCTCTCTCTCTCTCTCTCTCTCTCTCTCTCTCTCTCGCTCTCTCCCTCCCTTCCTCGCTTCCTTATTCCCTCTCTTCGCTCTGCTGCTTCCATAAACCCAGCCTGCGCCGAAAATCCAGACCTGAACCACCTCCTCAGGTGGACTCAGCTTTTCAGCCTTTGTTCCAGCTGGATCCAGCCCCCCTCCCCTTCTCCTCTTCTCCCCCCCTCTTCAGTCCCTGGCTTTCGGGTTGCATTTCTTTTTTTTTTCTTTTTTTTTTTTTTTTGGCTCACGTCATGTGGTAAGGGCTTAGAGATTCTCATTGGAGAGGAGCACAGGGAAGCAGTCGAACTGGACAGTGCTGAAGCCGGTGTACGGGCGCGTGCTCACGCTCGTGGATGGAGAGACCATGAGTTTCATCCACCTTATCGAACTTTCTCTAGATTCTACAGCGAGTCAAGGCATGAAAGATGAAAGATTAAAAGGATGCTTATTCTCATGCAGTAGTTCTGCAGTGATTTGGTCGAGGTAAGTGCAAATGTCTTTTCTGTGAACTTTTTTGTTAATAAACACCAAAGTGTTTAACGCTGCAGCAGGCACGTATCTATCTGTGAGAGCATTCCATGAAGGTTCCGTGAAGGTTCCCCGGTCGTTGCTTTTGTAACGTATTACTTGATTAATGAGCGCCTGGCTGAGCTGTCTTTCTGCACTCTGTAAACACACTCGCTCATGCTTTATCTGCTAGAGACAGCTTTGTGTTAGAGGTCCACACAGGTTGAAATTTGTGACCTGGGAACAGCTTCGTGGTTTTTATGTGCACGGGAACGATCTGATACGAAATGATAAAGTGTTACAATTACTTTAAGTTAAGAATCTTTTTTGATGCTTTGTATTTTAATCCATCACCTTTGATTTGATTTTCAACTGGAAATGTGAACGTTTTAAATGTCGGAACTGTTTAAATAAGACGTAATCCTTATATGTAATCCTAATATGTTATTAATTTTGGATCGATGCTAAAAATTCACATTGTGGTGTGTTTCTCATAAAAGAAAATCTACAGATAATATTATATATGTAAATAAATAATTAAATTGTACATCATACACTGCTGAATATTAACCACACGTGAATAGCTTCGAGCTTGAAACTAAAATCTTCTAACCACACGTGCCTTATACATTTATGTTGTGCAAAGGCAGATGTTAATCATTAATATACTCATGTGTTCCTTATAAAAAATAACGTACAAAGTTTCATACATTTATATATTAAATCATATATCGTGCCAATTTTAACTGCACATGAATGGCTTGAAGCTTGAAACCAAAATCTACCCCCCCCCCTTTTTTTTTTTTTTTTTTTTAAATAACCACACATGTCTTGTAGGTTTCAACACCAAAGGTCTCTTGAGGGAAAAGCAGGAAAGCCATTCATTTTACCAATTACACTCTACTGGAATTTTTTTGCCTCTTGTAATTCTCGGTTATTCCAAGATATTTCCAGTTGAGTTTTGCGGAAAAGTTCCGGCACAATGAACTAAAAAAACTTCATGTGCTTCAGTATGCACTTATAGCCATGCAAACAGTGGTTTGTTAATAGTGCTGTAAAAATATTGCTTGCTCTGTTTCCAGCAGTCCCGAGGGTTTTCCATTCTGATGCTAATTTGAATTTAAAATGTTTCCTGAACTACAATTTTGCAGGGAATTAAACAGAAAAAAAGGGTAGCATTCTTCAGATAATTTTTCTTATAATTGAAAATTATGATAAATACACTAATGTGATTAAATGGCGCAGGTTCAGTTGTACGTCTTGCTATTTCTTTAATAAAACTCAAATTAGACTCTTAATAGACACTTTACTGACTATGTATTAGTCTTTATTCATAACAACCTGTAGTGCTACATAACTAGACATCTGTTATGTAAAAATGACTCATAATTGCATTCTTAGTTCTCAACAAACACTTTATTAAAACCCCTTTGAGCATGAATTAATAACCTAAACGTCCATGTTAGACCCTAGTGTCTTCTGTAGTTTACTGGGAAGGTGAAATGTTTCAGTCCGGAATTACTGATAACTATAATTCTACTGTAGTCTATGGAGCATGTTACATTTTTGAGTGACTTATTTAGGTTTTATTAGCTCTTAAACAGACAAACTGGTCACCTGATGCAACATAGAACCTCAAAGTTTAACATGGACGTTCAGGTGATTAATTCATATTCAATAGTTTGTGTAACGAGGTTTTAATAAAGTCTTGCATTAATAAATAATGCCTTAATGACTCATTTTCACCTAACAGATGTCGAGTTATGCAGCGATACAGGTTGTGATGAATAAAGGCTAATACATAATGAATAAACCTTTTACAACTGTCCAATTTGAGCTTCATTACCGTATTTAACCGCTTATGTAGTATGTTACATATGTTTATGTAGTTGAAAACATTTTTTTTTTACCTTAGAAAGAAACCTTAATGGTTCTTCGGCTCATTCTTTCTGGGAAAACTCTTAAACGCTTCTTAAAAGTTTACTTTTTAGAGAAGCCAAGAGACACTAAGTGTGTATGAACTCGTTAGCACTTGATCCACGGGGAAATTGAGAACCTGTCATCCATGATGGATTTAAATACGCTGGAAAGGACCGGGCTCTAATTTTGGCTGTGAAGGTCTATAACGTTTAGATAGCTACAGATCTACAGTCAGATTGGCAATATTAAGATGAAATATTACATAAAAAACAGAGTATGAAAATACTGAAACTACTAAATTATTACATGTTTTGATGGTTTGAAATGCTTGAGTTTTCTATGACTAAGAGACTTGGTAAAGACAGACAGAAAGAACAAAAGAACGCAAGAAAAAGAAAGAACGAAAGAAAGAAACAAAGGCAGGCATTTTGTAGTTTTGCAACACTTTTTCTTTGTGTGTAATGTGTGCCCACGTGGCATAACAACACATTTAAGCAGCTGCATCTTATAAATTATTCCATTATAGATTACAGTATTAGATTATTAAACCTGTTTTTACTCATTTCAAGTTAGAAATTTAAGTTATTCTACTGGCAGATGATTTATGAACGTCTTTCAAGCATTTATTTCTAAAAAGAAGCAAAACTATCCGACAGTACAATGAAACAGAACCATTTTAAGAATGAAATGAATAAATTTGTCTAGAAATAGACTTCATGGACTTATATGTGTTGTATAATAATCTCATAGTGAGAAACATCAGATAACTTTTCCTTCATTGTAGATCATTTTTTAGACATGCTTATTAAGATATTATCATTTGCGATATAGAAATGTAGCTAATGCATTTTCTTTTCTTAAATCTTAAACTTTAAACATTGTTCCATTGTTCTTAAATGTTCATACTGGGGGGAAAAAATGAATGACCTTGACATTTCTTATGGGAAACAAAACCCTGAATTATTGAATTTCACTCTGCCAATCCGGAAATTTGTTGGTGAGCCTTAAATAAAGAATGAACTGTATTTTAACATTTTCTATGAAGTCCACATCAGTTATGAGCGAAGAAAACATTCATAACATGGTATAATACATTCATAAGCTATTATAGACAGTTTTTTAATGACTTGATATTGGCACTGTTTTTATTACTTATATGAAAATGCTGTACATTTTATAGCAACCTTATATGCATTATGCATTATACAGGGTGTCCCAAAAGTCTCCATACATAGGGGACTATATTTGGCAGCACCACGTCAGTTGTACCTTCATCAGAGGATTGTGACAAAACAAATTGTGCCTTATAAATATATTATAACATGTTATGAATGTGTTTTCGGACAAAATAGTATTTTCTGAAAATTGATTTAATAGTGGCACAATCTTGATTGGTTAATGTCAAGCTAAAAATATGTAAAGCATAAGTGGCAAACTCGTTTGAACTGAATAACGGCCTCATGGGGCCAGGCTCATACTAATTGCAGTCATCTGTCCATTCCAATGAATGTGCCTTGCTGAAGAAAACCGCCGGGGTTTCAAAGTTTGTCTAACCTCGCAGAACGGATGTTTGGAGGAAATGACTTGACAGGAGCACACAGTGTGTCAGAGTGTCTACGTTGCCTCATTGATTTCCACAGGAAACATGCTTCTTGTTCTTTCTCGGATGTTCATTCAGGCTGAGGGACTTTGGGTGGGAAGTGTAATTGTCAGTAGACACACAGAGTTCCTTGTTTTTTTTTTCTTTTTTCTTTTTTACAATATATACTCAATGTTGTGAGAAATGACTATGTTAGAATGAAATGCTAAAATGCTCCGAGTACTGACGTTGAAAATAAAAGGATTCAATGACAGTTAATTAGAATATCAAAGGAAGAAATTCCACCTTGAAAGACTTATATGTTAATCTTTATAATTATCATGTGATCTTCAATCACAATTTTGTAATGAAATTCTTCTTTCATCAAGAGTGTTGCTCTATTTTCACTTGGGTTAACTGTTTCCTACATTACCCAGGACTACCTGCTGGGACTACCCGGGACTACCGCTCTGCCTAAAGAGAGTGATGCAGCGTCGCTTTAGTCTTTTACCCTGTCCAGGTCTCTCAACCCCTCATTTATACACCGTGCTCAAACAGATCAGCTTCCAAACCTTCCATGCTAATCCCAGTGTCAGCGTCATCGCGAATGTCATTTCGTTGATAACTAACTAGCTGAGCCAAGTCTGAACTGCGTCGTATAGCCGCACTGCATTCTGGGACATGGAGTCCAGCGTTTACACCAACATCTCCACTACCCATAGGTTGAATTTCTCATTAACCCTTTTATGCGTAAATGATTTATACGCATGTCAAGTTTTCTTTAGATTTACATTTTTTTTTACACTTGAAATTGCAAAATATTTGAATTTTGATTGTCTAAATATCAAATGTTTAAAAAGTAAATGGATTGTAGATGAATAGGGCTAAAATGCATGTCTGAAATAAAAAAAAGAAAAAACAAATAATCTAATGTCTAAAATTATTTACATTCAGGTCTAAAATATGTAATTCTGAAGACAACAATGTTAGAAAATATTTTTTTTTGTATCATTTACACAGTTTGGGACTGTTTTTTTGCATGATGCAAAAATATCTATATATAGTATAATATATATATATACACACACACACACACACACACACACACACACACACACACACACACACACACATATATATATATATATATATATATATATATATATATATATATTATAATATTTGGAGATGATTTACATCTTACATTTTACTCAAATATAAAAAGAGCTTTGAATTGACTGCGATTATGTAGTAAAGGGTTAATCAAAAGGGTTAACATCGCTGGAAAGTGGTGAGCGAGAAGAGCCTTGTTTTTAGGAGCTAACAGCAAAATCTAACTTTTTTGAACATGATCCTTTTGTAATTTTTTTTTAATCTACACTAAGAATCCTTTCAGTATACAGTATAATGAAACGATCCTAATGCATTGCCTCTCCTTGACCCCAGCTTATACAGAGGAAAGTGTAGATGTATTTTTCAGACATAATGTGAGCACAAGCTGCCGATGACAAAGGAAACGTTTCAAAATGTCTTCAAGGTTTAAAGGCTGTTTTTAAAAGGATGGCGATTTGGAAGAAATCATAACCGTGTCTGCTCCTATTCACATCCTAGTTCACATCCAAGTTTACAACGAAACATAAAATAAAAGTTTTCTTCTCGTCAGCTCTTAAAGGCTGTGAGATTTAGAAGTTTGGATTAGGAGAATTACAGGAATGTTTCTGTGGAAAATAATGTTTGAAAATGAAATCATTTCAGCAATTTTTGAGAAAACCTGCGAAGCATTTTTTTTTTTAAATTTCAAACATCAACCAATGTTATTTTCTTTTCATTAGTTTGTTTTTCCTTTGTTTCAGTTCTCTGTTAGTACTGTATATATGGAAAAACACTCAATCTCTTTTGTTTATTATTCAGTCCGTACAGGAGTTCGCTGAGTTTTTTTTTTTTTTGTGATCGTTGCGGTGAAAAATGCTTGATTTCGCTGCGACTTTTTTCAAAATCTGCTATGCAATTGCACGTAATCATTTTGCACAGTCTTTCACAATGATGTTTTTGATACGAGACCTTTTAGCTGTGCTCATGTTCGACGCACGTGAATAGAAAAGCTCAATGCGCGTCTTGATGACGTCACTTGATGCGTCTTGGTCCAAATCTGCGGAAAATCTGAGGTAATTTTGAAAAATTGCAAGCTCCTGCAAATAACTGACTAATGTTTGTAAAATATTACTGTACAAAATCGATAAATTGTTGTCAGATTCCAGTCCTACAATGCAAAAAATGATTTAAGCAAGTGAAAATATTCTGGATATGGGCCAATGTATGTAATATTTCTTATTATGAGATTATTATAAACCAAATAAGCAGCTTGTTTTAAAATGCATTTCTTATTCTCCTGGCAGATCTTTTTACTTCTTACTAGAAAATCTAAAAAAATATCTGCCAATCGAACATGACTATTTCCAGCTTGAAATTAATTTTAAAAAGTTTTGAAATTATATATTTAGGAATTATATATATTAGTTTACTGAAAGCTTTGAATAGGAAATATATCAAAAGAGCCGTTAAGGAGCTGTTTGGATTTGTTAGTACTTGATTTATGGGAAAATAAGATGAAACGTTTTTTTTTTTTTTTTTTTTTTTATATGCCACACTACAATATATTTGAGTTTTGAGGTCAATTTACACTCTGGGGAAGTCTCTTTAATATCCGAACCTTTAGCACGTACAAAAAAAAATCTCATTTACACATTTCCTCCACCTGCTTTGCGTAATTTACGGAATTATTCTTTGTAAATCAGCTGCCACACACCCAATACAATTCTTCAATTTCATTTGTATAGCGCTTTTAACAATAGACATTACCACAAAACTCCGGATGCAGATTTAAATCTGTAATGAAAAAGGAAAAACTTTGAGGTGACATAAGGAAGAAACCTTCTCACGCATATCATGTATCATGGAAATGTCTTTAAACATTACAAGATGATGTTATTTTTACTTTTTGACACGTTTTTTGGTCTCGCCTTGTCTGTGCACGTGTACGTGAGAAAACTGGAATGGAGAAACCATGCAGAATTGTTTAAACATAAACCAAAATCCAGATTTATTTATGTTGTAAAATCTGGTTGTCATAAAATCCATTATGGTAATTATGGAAAGTTTAAAAATAAAACGTAGAGCAAGAGATAATGGAGATGGCTGTGTATTTGTATAAAAGAGAAAATTAGGGCTTGTTAGGGTTTATTTCTCAGTAAATCAGGGCCTCGGTGTATCTCCAGCATGTATAGATGAGTGTTATCTACAGTTCTGTTCCATTGTAAACATGGAGTTTGGATGTAACATGATCGTGTAGTTAAAGTGTCGCTGTTTGGAGTCAGTGCCTGAGGGCTTGAAGGCTCAGTTTGGCCTGTAAGAAGAGCTGAGCATAATAACGGCCATGCTCGCTCTTTAAGCCAGTCCTCTCCATCAATACTTGGTTGAAAAAGCGAGGGAGAAAACACACAGCTAGAGTTTCAGTGGAATCCATCTCCTCCAGGCCAAAGTTGAAGCCCTACTGTAAGCCTCGAATAGATCCTCTAAATGACCGAGAGCTGATGTCATGCTCTTGTATGTTTGTGGAGCTGGACGCTGTGGCACCACCGCAGAGCTGTTCAGAGATGACACATTTCCACATCAGCCAGTTATGTGACGATTGCTTTATTTGTCTCAATCAGACATCTTACATTTATAAATTCATCCAAATTTTTCAACTGAGGTTAGGGTTGTGTGTGTATGTGTGTGTGTGTGTGGGGGGGGTTAGTGTTTGTGCTTTTCCTTATGACTGAAAAACAAAATCTAACCGTTTGTTGTATAAATGTCTCATGAGGTGATGTTCAGAAAGCACCAAATAAATAAATATATATATAAATAAATAAATGTAATACTTATACCTTACTAAATTAAAAGTAGTAGATGCAGTGAGTCAAAATTCTAATACAAATTATTTTTGTTTGTTTGAATTTGTATAAATGTCTCATGAAATCATTTGTTAAAGCACCGGGAGAAAATTTATTGAATATCTTACTTAACAGTGATGAATTCAAATAAAATATAGGTGTAGCAAATCAAAATTATAACTGAACAAAATTTAAAAAAGTGTTTAAAAGTAACAAATGATTTATTTGAAATGAAATTATACAGTATTCGTACAGTTCACATGTTCTTGCAAATTTGTAACATTTGGACTACATTTTTATTTAAAAAAAAAAAAAGTTAAGGTCAGGTTTAGGGGCGGAGTTAATGTTTGTACATTTTCTTACTATTGAAATTGAAAAGAATATTATGCAACTGTAACCAGAATTATAAGGGCTTGTTTTGTGGTAATGATATGGCCTGTAAATTTGTAGCAATCTTCACAACTTCAGTTATATAAAAAGTCTTTCAGGCTGAGGGGAGCTTAATGTTTGTGCTTTTCCTAATTACTGAAATTGAACAAAATCCATCCACATTTGTAGACATTTGTCCAAATGTCTCATGAAATAATGTCAGAAAGTACAGAAATCTATACGTAATACTTACAGTGCCCTCCACAAATATCGGCACCCTTGGTAAATATGAGCAAAGAAGTCTGTGAAAAACTGTCTTTAATGTTTAACCTTTTGATCTTTTGTTCAAAATATTCACAAAAATACTCTGCTCTCATTGATATCAAACAACTGCAAACACAACACCGGTTTATGAAAAAAAAACAACTTTGTTAAATATATGTGTGCCACAATTATGTGTGGCACCCTTTTAGTCAATACTTTGTGCTACCTCCCTTTGCCAAGATAACAGCTCTGAGTCTTCTCCTATAATGCCTGATGAGGTTGGAGAATACATGGCAAGGGATCTGAGACCATTCCTCCATACAGAATCTCTGCAGATTCGTCAAATTTTGAGGTCCACGCTGGTGGACTCTCCTCTTCAGTTCACCCCACAACTTTTCTATGGGTTTCAAGTCAGAGGACTGGGATGGCAGGACCTTGATTTTGTGGTCAGTAAACCATTTTTGTGTTGATTTTGATGTATATTTTGGATCATTGTCCTGCTGGAAGATCCAACCACGGCCCATTTTAAGCTTTCTGGCAGAGGCAGTCAGGTATTCATTTTATATCTGTTGATATTTATTCATATTCCATGATGCCATGTATCCTAACAAAATGTCCAGGTCCTCTGGCAGAAAAACAGCCCCAAAACATTAAAGAGCCACCACCATATTTAACCGTGGGCATGAGGTACTTTTCCATATGGCTACCTCTCTGTGTGCAACAAAACCACCTCAGGTGTTTATTGCCAAAAAGCTCTATTTTGGTTTCATCTGACCATAGAACCTGATCCCATTTGAAGTTCCAGTAGTGTCTGTCAAACTGAAGACGCTTGAGTTGGATGAGGGTAGAGGCTTTTTTCTTGAAACCCTTCCAAACAACTTGTGGTGATGTAGGTGACTTCAGATTGTAGTTTTGGAGACTTTCTGACCCCAAGACGCAACTAACTTCTGCAATTCTCCAGCTGTGATCCTTGGAGATTTTTTGGTCACTCGAACCATCCGCTTCACGGTGCGTTGAGACAATATAGACACACGTCCAATTCCAGGCCGATTCATAACATTTCCAGTTGACTGGAACTTCTTAATTATTGCCCTGATGGTGGAAATGGGCATTTTCAATGCTTGTGTTATTTTCTTATAGCCACTTCCCATTTTGTGAAGCTCAACAATTCCTTGGTCTTACCCATTGTTATGAATGACTAAGGGAATTTGGCCTATGTGTTACCACATATTTATACCCCTGTGAAACAGGAAGTCATGTTTGAACAATTTCCTGTTCCTAGTCACCCAGGTGTATGTAACCGGGCAACTCTTGACCACTGTTACAATCCGCGTTGTGTAACAGAAGGCACGGGAGAACTGGAATGGCTGTTGATCTGGAGAGTTTATTCTGGGGCCTCTAAATGGCGCTGGACAGATTAAAGAGTACAGCATGAAAAAAATGATCATCTGTGATTTATTTCACCTGCACAAATTAAAGGAAGTTATTTAATTCGTGAAAATCACCATGTTCTGTTGGCGCACACACACATATATACGCAAACACATACTCAAACCACTGTACTCAGTAATAAAACCATTGAATCCAATCCATCCATTCATAAAACATTTTCTAATACATTTATAACACTGTGAACAATAATATTACTGCATATTATTGACTTAATCAAACTTCTCAGAACTTTTACAAGCCTATATTGAGAGAGCACCGCTAACTGCTTACCTCTCCTCAGCGCGCTCAACGTGGTCTGAGGACGCAACGCGGGCTAAACGGAAGTGACGTCACCACGCAACAGTGATATAAAACTTTTCCAAAAAATGACAAAAATAAGATACAAAACAAAATGATAAGGTTTTCGTGGACAAATTAATACTAAGTAAATAAATAAAAATTGAAAGAAAGGATGATTAGTGAAATACATTAATATTGAGAGTATATACTCATCAACATCTGTCACATTCACCCCTCCTGAATTTCACTAATATCCTGACCAAATGACACAAAATTGATCCAAGAGAACCAGATTTTCAATGAATCTCATTCACAGTTCAACATGGTAAGTTACCCACTTTACAGGTCAAGAAAAGTCCAAGGTTGATCAAGCCTTAGACATTCTCAGAACAGTATGCTGCCTTGTACAACATACAATAATCTGGTCTATATTACACTTCGTGAAATTCATATCTTGTAAACATTTTCACAGTATTTTCATAGAAACAAATACCTTTTAAAATAAAGAAAGAAAAGATCCTGATCTCCTTGCTACAGATGGCCCCACTCTCTGAACATAAAATGGTTTCTGTGTCATTGACTCAATCAAACGACTAACTTTTTTGACCACCCTTCCTGCACGGGTCCTAACACCCTGTGTGTCAGTAGGAATTTGTGCTTGTGTGTCAGGAATACTGTTAGCATAAGAGTTGTTCACAGTTTCTATTTGTGGGTCAGGATAACTAGCAGAGGATTCAGTCTCTATGCCAGATACTTGATCAAAACCCCCAACAGCCTCATTTTCACTGGGATTTTGGTCGCAGACACTTCGACTGTGGACTGTATGATCAGATTCCAGGGCATCATCATCCATAAACTCTTGACCTTCAATCTCTTCTTGATCATCAAGCACCCATGCCCTCATTCTATCACCAGAACTTTCCTCTTCCAGTGAATCAGACAACTCAGACACACCAGACTCACTCTCCATATTCTCAGTATTAGACTGTATGTCCTTATCATCTTGAGGTGGTCGAACAGGTAGGAAGCTGATATCAAGAATCAAATTTCGATGCACCACTTTGGATTTTCCTTCCTTGTCAATCAGTTTGTATATGTTGGTTTGAAGGTTCCGATCCTTTACAGTATAGACAGTTGGATCCCACTTGTCGGCAAGCTTTTTCTTTCCTCTTTCACTCTTGTTTGCAAGAAGCACTCTGTCTCCGATGTTCAAATAGGTGCCCTTTACCTTCCGATTATAACACTTGGCTTGCTTTTTCTGCTCTTTTTCAGTGTGTTTCTGAGCAATGTGTGCTGCCTCATGAAGGTAAGACATGAGTGTTTTCACATAGCTACCAGGGTCAACAATCACAGGGTCATGCAACACCTGCCCAAACATGACATCAACAGGTAGCTTTGGAATGCAGCCAAACATCAATTGGAATGGGGTGTAACCAGTGGTCTCGTGTACTGTGGCATTGTATGCGAATGTCAGAGTCTGTATCTGCTCGGGCCACTTGTGTTTCTCCTTGAGAGGCAGAGAGCGAAGCATACTACCCAGAGTCCGATTAAACCGCTCTGTCCCACTGTTTCCCATCGGGTGGTACGCTGTAGTGTGTGACTTCTCAGTGCCTGCCAGCTTGAGCAGTTCTGTTATGAGAGTACTTTCAAAGTTGGTTCCTTGATCCGTATGAATGCGTGCTGGGAAACCGTAAACACAAAAGACATGATCCCACAACTTCTTCGTAATTTGTTTTGCTTTCTGGTTTACACACAGGAAGGCATGTGCCAACTTGGTGAAGTGATCCGTCACAACTAATACATCTACAGAATGCTGCTTGCTGTCCTCAGCACTCCAAAAATCCAAACACACTAACTCCATAGGGGCAGAGGTTCTAATGCTCTCAAGTGGAGCTCGAGCAGATGGCTCTGGTGTTTTGGCCAATATACATCTCTGGCAACACTTGACATACTCCCTTATGTCACGCTCCATTCTAGGCCAGAAAAAGCGATGTCGGGTTAGCTGGAGAGTTCTTGACTGTCCCTGATGTCCCGCAAGATCGTGAACACCAGTTAAGACTTTAGTCTTGAGACTAGAAGGAAGTACAAGCTGAAACCTCTTGTGATGGCTTAGAGGATCTTTAGAGGCATGATAGACTACTCCATCTTGAATCTTCAGCCGATCCCATTGCTTAAGAAGAACTAGAACCCTGGCATCCATTCCAGCCCACACTTGCCTTGATGGTCGCTTCTTTTGACTCAGGTAGGGCATAATTTTTGAGATTGCTGGATCTGACTCTTGGCCTCGTTGGATCTCCTCAAGGGGAATAGCTGAAATTGTGTCACATCCAGGCATGGCTGCATTCTGAATGGACTGAACTGCCCGCATGGCCCTTAGCTCAGTTACAGTCTCCCACTGGTTATGGAGGTTCAATTGTGTTCCGACTGCTGCGTGATCACAAGACACTGCAGAATTCAACTGCAACTCTCACATAGAGGCTGTTCACTTGTAAACGGAAAGTGTCTCGAATTCCATTTTCACTAATACCTTCAGCCTCAGTGAGTAAACTGCAATACTGCTCTGTGATAAGCCTGTGACTGACTGTTTTTGCGAAAGGATCCCGGCTCAAAGCATCAGCTACAGTGTTCTTCCTTCCAGTAATATGCTTAAGATCAAAGGAGTAAGCCGCAAGCTTAGACACCCAGCGCTGTTCACAAGCATCGAGTTTAGCCTTCGTTAGTATACAGGTGCATCTCAATAAATTAGAATGTCGTGGGAAAGTTCATTTATTTCAGTAATTCAACTCACATTGTGAAACTCGTGTATTAAATAAATTCAATGCACACAGACTGAAGTAGTTTAAGTCTTTGGTTCTTTTAATTGTGATGATTTTGGCTCACATTTAACAAAAACCCACCAATTCACTATCTCAACAAATTAGAATATGGTGACATGCCAATCAGCTAATCAACTCAAAACACCTGCAAAGGTTTCCTGAGCCTTCAAAATGGTCTCTCAGTTTGGTTCACTAGGTAAGCCACAAACATTCATTGCCAAAGAAGCTGGCTGTTCACAGAGTGCTGTATCCAAGCATGTCAACAGAAAGTTGAGTGGAAGGAAAAAGTGTGGAAGAAAAAGATGCACAACCAACCGAGAGAACCGCAGCCTTATGAGGATTGTCAAGCAAAATCGATTCAAGAATTTGAGTGAACTTCACAAGGAATGGACTGAGGCTGGGGTCAAGGCATCAAGAGCCACCACACACAGACGTGTCAAGGAACTTGGCTACAGTTGTCATATTCCTCTTGTTAAGCCACTCCTGAACCACAGACAACGTCAGAGGCGTCTTACCTGGGCTAAGGAGAAGAAGAACTGGACTGTTGCCCAGTGGCTCAAAGTCCTCTTTTCAGATGAGAGCAAGTTTTGTATTTCATTTGGAAACCAAGGTCCTAGAGTCTGGAGGAAGGGTGGAGAAGCTCATAGCCCAAATTGCTTGAAGTCCAGTGTTAAGTTTCCACAGTCTGTGATGATTTGGGGTGCAATGTCATCTGCTGGTGTTGGTCCACTGTGTTTTTTGAAAACCAAAGTCACTGCACCTGTTTACCAAGAAATTTTGGAGCACTTCATGCTTCCTTCTGCTGACCAGCTTTTTGAAGATGCTGATTTCATTTTCCAGCAGGATTTTGCACCTGCCCACTCTGCCAAAAGCACCAAAAGTTGGTTAAATGACCATGGTGTTGGTGTGCTTGACTGGCCAGCAAACTCACCAGACCTGAACCCCATAGAGAATCTATGAGGTATTGTCAAGAAGAAAATGAGAAAAAATGCAGATGAGCTGAAGGCCACTGTCAAAGAAACCTGGGCTTCCATACCACCTCAGCAGTGCCACAAACTGATCACCTCCATGCCACACCGAATTGAGGCAGTAATTAAAGCAAAAGGAGCCCCTACCAAGTATTGAGTACATGTACAGTAAATGAACATACTTTCCAGAAGGCCAACAATTCACTAAAATTTTTTTTTATTGGTCTTATGAAGTATTCTAATTTGTTGAGATAGTGAATTGGTGGGTTTTTGTTAAATGTGAGCCAAAATCATCACAATTAAAAGAACCAAAGACTTAAACTACTTCAGTCTGTGTGCACTGAATTTATTTAATACACGAGTTTCACAATGTGAGTTGAATTACTGAAATAAATGAACTTTTCCACGACATTCTAATTTATTGAGATGCACCTGTATATGTGAGCAGCTTATTGTCCGTCCATACGGTGAACGTGTGGCCCTTTAACCAATGACTGAATTTCTCACACACACTCCACTTTAATGCTAAACACTCGAGCTTGTGTGCTGGATACCGCTTCTGAGAATTGCTTAAGGATTTGCTTGCGAATGCAATGGGACGGGCTTTCTCCTTGCCTGTTGGTATCTGTGATAACACAGCCCCAAGTCCATCCAGAGAAGCATCAATGGACAAAATTAGTGGAAGAGAAAAGTCGGGGTGTATTAGAACTACACTATGCAGCAAACTCTCTTTCAGCTGAGAAAGAGCATCATCACACTCTGTAGTCCAGTCTGTTGGCTTGAGCTTTCTGTATGTGCCTGCCTTAGCCTCAGTTTTGACCTTTGCCCTCCTTTTCTGCCCAGCTGTCAGGGAGAAGAGTGGTTTGGCCATGGAGGAGCAATTTGGGATGAAGTGCTGGTAATAGAGGATCATCCCCAGAACAGACTTAATCCTCTGTACAGATGGAGTACACCCATCTTCTTCCATGAGGTCAGCTTTTGACAGTGTGGCTATGGCTTCGACCTTTGACGGATCGACAGAAACACCATCCCCATCAATGATGTGGCCTAAAAACTTAACGGATACCCGCATCAGATGGCACTTTTTTGGATTTAACTTGAGATTGTGGTTCCTCAATCGTTGGAATGCTACCTCCAACCGCTCGAGAGCCGCATTCTTGTCAGGTGCAAACACCAGTAGGTCATCCAAGTAACACAGCAGACTACTAAAATTCAGATCTCCAAAGATACTCAACATCATACGCATAAAAGATGCTGGACTATTGCACAACCCTTGAGGCATCCTGTTGTACTCATGGAGTCCTATTGGAGTCGTAAATGCTGTGTACTTCTTATCTTCTTCAGCCATGGGGATGTTATAAAAGCCTGATGTTAAATCCCTAGTGCTGAAGAGAGTGTTTCCACCCAAGGCAACTAGACAGTCAGATTGGTGTGGGAGTGGGTGTGCATCTTTAATAGTCCTGGCGTTCAGCCATCTAAAGTCCGTACAAATCCTCAAGCTGCCATCTTTCTTCCATACTAGAACGAGTAGGCGAAGCATACTTGCTGACTGATTTCCGAATTATTCCTTGCTCCTCCATTTCGGAAAGAACTTGGCACAATTTTTGATAGTGGCCAGGTGGTACTCGACGGTATGGCTGTCGAAACGGACGCTCATCTATTAAGCGGATGCGATGGACAAAATCCCTGACCTCCCCACAATCCAGAGCATGTTTGGAGAAAACATCATTGTAGTTCTCAAGAAGCTGGACAAGCTTTTCTTTTACTGTATCCTTGACAGAACACGAGTCAATATCAATGTCAGCCTACAGCCTTTAGTCTCTGTTTAAGATCAGCTGCAGCACCAGCTTGAGAAAGCCTCTCCGATGCTGGCACTTGGACATGACTGAAACCCTGCAACAGGTCAAAATCTTCAACAGCTAGACACGGGAACATATCTGCGAGCTTACAATTCCTCTTGAGGGTGACTGGTCTGTCTGAAAGGTTGGTAACTTTTAGAGGAACCCAACGGTCTCCCCACAATGGTGTAACAACTTGGCCAATGATGATGTCCTGTATCATGGATCTAGAAGAAGTGGTCTCCACGATTACAGTGCTTCCTGGTGACATAGCAGCATTACTCGGCAGCCGTCCCCAGACAAGGTGCTCCTGTTTGGCCATTAGAGTAACTGACTGCTGAAGCTTAACAGTCCCAACCTTGTCGGGTGGATCTCCAACTCTCCAGTGGCAAGTATTTGCCATGACATCCAAGAATTGTTCACATGACGAAGATGGCTCTGAGACACGGTTGGACAAAATCCTCCAGTAATCATCGCTGATCTTCATCCTGTGCATGAGGAACTTAATTACGTTGGTACCAATGATCAAGTCATCTCTTTGTCCTGGCACAACTAGAACAGGTACTAAACATCTTTCGCCATATACCTTCAGTTCAACTTCATACATGCATTTGGGTTTAGTTGCTTTACCTCCACATCCTATTAACATTATTTCCTGTGGCAATGGTGTGGGCTTTGGCAACACATCTTCGCTCAGCATTCTGCTCTCCACTGCTTCACTGAAAGTACATGCCATCGATCCTGAGTCAAATATTTCCATCATCTGAAATTTGTTGTCGACACAGACGGGTGCATAAAACAATTCATCAAACACTTCAAGAGTTTGCATATTCTGTGCAATCACTTTAACTTCAGCTGGAGCTTGTGCACATGCACTTTCATAAACTTGCTTAGGGTCTGCATTTTCGAGGGTTTGTTCCACTCTACCCACACGTCCCCTCTCCAGGTGTGGGCCGACTATTTTAAAGTCGGTGAACTTTGAGACAACTGTGCAAACTGATTGCCATTGCTGGGTTGGATTTTTGCACAATCTCTCTGTATGTGACCAGGTTGGAAACAGGCAAGGCAAAGTCTATGTCGTCGACAATGTGCTAAAGTCGAATGCTCAGGGGAATGGCATACCTTACATGCTCTCATAGGTGGCTGGCTTAGACAAGGGTGCCTCATCTCTGCTTGACTATTCTGGGAAAGAGCACGATCAAGTAGACTGATGAGTGTCTTCATGCAATTATGATCATTCTATAAATGAGATGGGGTGCTTGTGTTAACATTATCAGATGACACAACAGGAAAAACATTGGTTGTGACCTCACCCTCCATAGGTGACTGAGTATGAGCTGCAGCATTTCTCACAGCAAAGTTACGCTTGGATTTGACTGCTAACTGTTCCTTTTTTTTCAGTCTGATATCTGTCAAGATGTTCTTGTACCTCACTTGCTGTCCACTTGTCAGGTGCTTTTAAGCGGAAAATGCCTGACAGGGCTGGATCCGGGCAATGTTTGACAAACATCATGGCTGCCTCATGGCATGGATTATCCATCTGTCTCCCAAGCCTAGTCAAAGCCTCCTCTGCAACATCGACAGCCTTATTTAGACGGACCCAGTACTCAACTGGATTTTCTCCCGCAACAGGCACTGTGCTGTAGAAATCGGCTAGGGGCATGTAGGAATATCTGACCTTGCTGAAATGCTGTTTCAGAATATCAAATATCACTTTGGGGTTTTCAGAGGGTCTCAGGGAAGTGTTACCCTGAAGGGTAATTCTAACAATGTCTTTGGCTTTACCCATCAGTCTTGAAAGGATTTCATTATAGTGCTCCAACACTGGAATGCCTCTTTTCCGCAGGTAAGTATCCATTAAATCTTCCCATTCATGCACATTGAACTTATCTGTTCCATCTCCTCGGAAGGCAGGGGGCTCTTTTGCTTCAGACTGCATGACTAGCTTAACTCCCGTCAAATTAAGAGAGGGTGCCTCTGAGAATGACTGACCTGCACCTAAACTTCGAGTCTGTGCATTGTTAGATTGCTACCCCACTTTGAGCAGAAATTATAGTCTGTCCTACTTCCTGAGCAATGTGCGTTATGAGATTAACCCATGCTGGATCACTTAAGTCTGGGCAGACTGATAATGGATTACCCCTTAACTGACTAGGTGTTTGTTCGGTTACTCGTGTGGAACAAAATTCAGGTGGCATTTGTTCTACATTACCCCTCCCAGTAACAGGTGTAAATGTACGGTCACTGAAAAGTCTCCCTCTACCAAAACCTGAATCAGACATGTTCCCATCAGCATTAAAATTGTCCATATTGTAACCATGTGCCATCATTTCTCATTAACATACAATTCACCAAAAAATGAGTAATGTAAATCTCAAATGACGAAAAAAAAACTCTTTTAAGTGTAAACACAACAAAATGATTAAAGGATACGAAACGAGAAAAGTCAAAGAAGTGGCACTAATTTGTGTAGTGAAATGTCCAGTTCAGCGAAAATGCACTACTTTGTGTAACTGTTCTTTGGAACCTTGACTGAAGTGCAGCGCCCACCGGCGACCAAACGACATTGATCCTTGGATGAAGATCCGAAGCGAGCTGATCTCCATCCGGGTCACGGCACCACTGTAACCGGCCAACTCTTGCCCACTGTTACGATCCGCGTTGTGTAACAGAAGACACGGGAGAACTGGAACGGCTGTTGATCTGGAGAGTTTATCTGGGGCCTCTAGATGGCGCTGGACAGATTAAAGAGTACAGCATGAAAAAATGATCGTCTGTGATTTTTCCACCTTTCCTCAGCGTGCTCAACGCGGTCTGAGGACGCAGCGCGGGCTAAACGGAAGTGACGTCACCACGCAACAGAGATATAAAACTTTTCCAAAAAATGGCAAAAATAACAAAATGATAAGGTTTTCGTGGACAAATTAACACTAAGTAAATAAATAAAAATTGAAAGAAAGGATGATTAGTGAAATACATTAATATTGAGAGTATATACTCATTAACATCTGTCACATGTACTAAAAAAAATTTAAATATCAATGGGAATATACTTCAAATATATTTTTCTCATATGAATTCATAGGGCTGCCGATAATTGTTGCACACCTATATTTAATAAACCTGTGTTGTGTTTGCAATTGTTTGATATCCATGAGAGCAGAGTATTTTTGTGAAATGTTTTAAACAAAAGATCAAAAGGTTAAACAATAAAAACAATTTTTCACAGCCTTCTTTGCTCATATTTACCAAGGGTGCCAATATTAGTGGAGAGCATTGTACATCTTATTTAATTATAAGTGGACTCAAGTGTACTTGAACAAAAGTTCACATTTGAACGTACTAAACGTTCGAAAGTTAGTAGTAATTTATTTGAACTGAAACAGTCAGACAATCCTTGCACAAAGATGAGTCATTGTTTTAGACGTACAAACTGCAAACGCTGTCACTGATTGGATGTTTTGAGTATAGGTATTAAATCAAATTTAAAACCACTGAAGCTTGATGGATTGAAGGTAAAAGGAAAAAAATATTTGAGTCATGATGTTTGAGATTAGATGATTAAGAACATCTAAATGAAAAGGTAAGGAGTGAAAATCTGAATTTGTTCATTTATTACACTAAGATTACACTAATCCATTAAAATGTAATGAAATACAATGACTTCTGTTGTTTAATTAAAACGAATAGTGAGTTGGTCAGTAATTAAAGTGTCAAAACAATACCACAGCACTAATGCATTCTCAGGTCTGATTGGCCAGAAGGTGTTGATTAATTTTCTACAACAGCAGCTCTGACAATAGTGCAGCTGCAAATTAAAGGTTTATATTAATGTGCTCGTTTCTATAGTAACATAAGTAATTTAAAAAATGTGTAATCATTGATATTTTGAAGTTTTTTATTTATGATGAGATGTTTATTTAACATTTATGGAAGGAGTCTCCATTGTCAGTGCTTTGTAACAGTCAGAGGTAAGGTTGTGACTATGTTTTCCGACATCTTCAGGACCGAAGAGCTCCGAGTTCTGGTTTCTTGTTACAGCTATGACAAGCTGAGAGCGAAAAAGTGAGGCTGTTGAGGGGACGACTAAACAGGACTCAATACTATTTAATTTGTAATTATTAAAAACGTAAAAAAAAAAACAAAAAAAAAAAAACCATCATCATACGGACGATATCTCAGAAAAATGTATTGTGTAATCATTTATTACTATATCGATATTATATCGATATATTGCACCGCCCTTTTCTGATAACAGGAGCTCGAAACATTAAATGTAACTCTAAATGGACAAAATGTGTCATTCTGTAATTAAAAAATGTAATCATTGGCAAATTGCTGTAGTATAAGAGAAATAAAACACTTCAGGATGTACTGTTATTGGAAAATAATCAACTTTATCATAAAATCCTGTTGTTGATTATTTTCCTATAACAGCATGTCCCATAGTGTTTAATTCCTTACTTTACACTTTTTTTTTTAGAATAATGGTAACTTAAGCATTTGTCTTCAATCATGATCTGTCTCCATTTCCTGGTCCTGCACTATCGTCAAAAAGAACAGGAAATCCCCGGTGTTCATCTTTCTTATTCTTATCAAAGCCTGTTGGCTGCTTCTGGCAGGGGCTGATGGGAGATTAGGGAGTAAACGTTGGGGAAGTGAGGCCGAGGGAAAGTGTCAGGGTCACAGCACATGCGTGCATCATTAACGATTCACTGTAATTAGTGCACAACACCCAGATAGAGTTCTGTTTCCTGTGGATGATTTATTGTTACTTTACTTTGTTTTACTTCTCCAGCCTGACGTTTCCCGAATTAATCATCTGACCATGACTGACAGCTGATTATTCAGCTGTATCATTACGCTGACCTGCAGATCAAACATTATCTTTTTCCTCACTCAAAGAGCTGATTAATAGATTTTTGCAAGTTGGTATTTTTAATAAACTTTGACTATACGCCTAATAAAGGGTCTTCAAAGGGTTCTTTGTATAGTTTTCTTCCTAAAAGGGTTCTAGGTTGGAACATTTTCTGATAAGAAAACACTTTGTGGTAGGGTCCAACTGAAAGCTTTAAAGGTTCTCCTGCAGGGACAGCTGAGGCACCCATAAAGGTTCTGGATTTGTACTTTAAAAAAAATAAAAAATTAACAACATAAGTGTAAGACTTGTTTTTTTTTTTATTTGATTACACAATATCATTCTACTCTGAGGGTTCTTTGGATTCTTTGGACAGTTAATGGTTTTAGGTTTCTAAAGGAGATTCTGAAATGTAAGTCTTCTGTTGCACACTTTTAGAAAAAATAAATAAATAAAGTGTAAATAAAGTTCATTTGTTTGTCCTTCTGGGGGAAACCTTTAGAGTGCTAAATCTAACTCAGGAAAGTGTATTGTATCTAAAACAAAACCTAATTTAATATTAATAATTCTGGCAAATTTGCTTACACAGTTACTTACTTATGTATTTGTTTTTTTGTTTGCATACCCACCTATTTATTTGCTTGTTTGCATACCTAATTACTTATATATATATATATATATATATATATATATATATATATATATATATATATATATATATATATATATATATATATATATACTTACCACTTTACCGCTTTTTACCTACCTATTAACTTGTTTGTTTGTTTACTTATCTATTTATTTGTTTACTTACATACATAATTATTTACTATCATATTTGTTTGTTTTCAGTACTACTTCTATGACATTTGGTTGTTTGTTTGTATACCTACTAGGTTACTTACTTACTTACTTACTTACTTATTTATTTTTTATACCTATGTACTATTTACCTGTTTATTTATTTATTTGCTTTTTTGTTTATTTACCTACTTACTTATTTATTTAAACCATATACATTTATATTATACATAACAGGTAAATCGCTACCCTGATCTCTTACCAAAGAAAAAGGTCAAATCTAGCACTGTAAAGGGATCAGAGTGTTTGCCTCTTTAAGAGAACCCTTAAATATTCCATGTAGAAAATTTCAACAGAGTATTTCGTTTTCAGAAAAGTTCTCAAGTAGAAGCTATTTAACAAAGCTAGAAGTATTAAACCATCCAAAGAGCTCTTCTTTTTGGAAAGTCTTCCAAACCTGACTGTTCTCTGCTTTGTCCCTTTGAAGGAACCCTGAAAGCTTCTACAGTACGTTCAGATGTACACGCCTGTTCATACTAGACTCAGCTTTGTTCCTGTGGGGGAGTCTTTAAAGGGTCATTCAGACTTTATTGGATTATTAATGGTTCTAAGCCTCCTTAAAGGGTTCTACTCTGATAGGGAAACACTTAAAGGTTCTCCCAAAGGGACAAAGCAAGGAGCCCTTGAGTGTGCCACAACTCCACTCAAAGGGTTCTTGGTTCTAGCTTCCAAAAGCACTTTACTTGAGAATCTTTCAGAAAAGGGCATTGTCTGTTGTAGGGTTCAGGGACAGACCAAAGAGCTCTTTAGGGTGTTAGCAGGAACTATTTTTTTCCCTAAAAATATGTAGCTCACCATTGTCTTTTAAAGCTGTAAGGTTTGTAAAAGTTCAAAACTGTCATTCAGAATAAAGTCTCAGTTTGCAAGAATAAAGAACGAAAAAAAAAAGGTCAAATTAATAAAATGACAAATTAATCTGTGCAACATATTTTTAAGATGTTTCTATTTATTTTAAACCAGATATTATACCTGCACATTTACTGTGACCCTCTGGGGAGACTCTTAAATGTTCAATGTGGAAACAGAGAACCTTTAACTTCCCAAAGTACCCTTGAGAAACATTTATTTAAAGAATGTAATAACTAAACAGACTAGAAACTCGGTGTATTGTCTCTGCTGTCATATCTGGAAGCATTCCAGAAATTTTTCCAGGAAAATGTATTCTTTTGTTATCCTTACGTCTGTTATCAGCAGTCTTGGCAAATATTTAGCTATAGCATTATTCTTCTGGAGAATTTCTCACTTCCTTGTGTGTGTTAGACATTTGGGATTCAGGTGGGTTTTATTAGAGATGCAGTTAGGTTATGGAAAGTCGGAGCGACGCCATTTTTCGGCTGTAGTTCTTGTCCTTGATTTCCCTCATCGATGGGATTTTTTTTCTTTCTCGCAGGGCAGCTGTTTTATTAACCATTCAGACGCGGATCAGCAGCAAAGCAGGAGCGGCTTATGGCATAAACGTGTGTGTTTGTAGCGTAAGATCCTGCCTGCGAGGACCTGATGTGATGGACTTTAATGCTGAAATAAAAAGCACACACATTCCGGCAGAGTATAAAGTAGAACGATCATTAGAGAACAGAGAATAATACTCTAAGCCTGGTGTCTTTCTTCCAACATGGGACGCTTTCTCCCGAGCGGCGTGTTCTCGGGTTACCGCGTTTCTCCCCTCCTTTTTCTGTTTTAAATCTCCTCTTTGAATCATATATCATTTAGAACATCTATGGACATGTTACTGTTAAAGACGTATTCTTTGCTTGAGTGCTGACTTGGGGACTGCAGCTGTATAAATCTGCAAAAAAAAAAAAAAAAAAAAAAAAAAAAACCCACACAGGCCACACAAGCTGTGTGCTGAGGAGAAAGTCATCATCCTTTATTCGTCGGCTTGGTTTGTCCTACACTTTTACAACAAGATGCATCTTGCCATAGAGATCATTTAAAAGGCATTTAAATGTTCTCAAACTATTAACCACACAAAAGTGCTTTGTTAGCTCAGGAAAGCTTGTAGCAATCCAAGCTGTAACAGCCCTTAAGTCGGTTTTACTTGTTTGTTTAAGGCTATGGCACCGGGACAGGCTTTTTTCAGCCTGATGCATAGCCAGTCATATGACACAGCAGGTTCGGCTTTTGATTTATTTATTTTTTTAGCTTATTTTGAACCAACCATGAAAAATTCTGCAGTAGGGCTTGGCGATATGACAAAAATATCATATCGCGATACTTGAGGATGTTTCTACGATACACGATGCATATCACAGTATATAATTTAGCTAACAAACTGTCTGCAAAACAGCAGTAAAATAAACAAAATTTGACCATACTTTTCTTTAATGTCTACAAAAACAAAGAAGATTAAGTAAAAAAAAAAAAAAAAAAAAAAAGTCAAATCAATGGCATCCATTCAATATCATTTATCTCAGAAAAGTGTATCGTGTAATTATTTATTACTATATCAATATTATATTGATATATTGCCCAGCCCTTTTCTGCAGCTTTCTATATTATATAAATGACGGAAAATGACAAATATGCAGATATGAAATATGATATTGAAGTCAGGTAATGAATATAAAAAACATTTTTTTAAAGCAGTTGATAAGGACCATTATACCACAGTGCTGTTGAATTCTCGAATCTGATTGCCTAGAAGGTGTTGCTTAACTTAATAAACAGAGATGAAATTTTTTTTACTATTACTTAACAAATGAAAATGTGTAATCACTGATATGGTGAAGATTGATAGAATGACTGTAGCTGCTATAATGCTAGTGATAACAGGAACTAACTTGTTTTGCGGACGTTCCACAACATTAGATATAGCAGTAGCTATAAATGGATAAAAATTATGACGTGTTGTTCTTAAATAGTGTAAGATTGTAATTGCTTTGGGACATGCAACACGTTTAATTCATTAGATATACTATAGGGTTAAAAGTAATTAGACAGCCACATGCAAAACGACAAAACTCTTCTGTCCTGAAGACTTTCCCAAGTTTATTAATTAACGAAGGACACATTGTACTTTTTTATCGATTTATAGTTACATTTAATGCTGTTGAATGTGTCCTGAAACAAGTTAGTTCCTGCTATCACTTACATTTCAGCAGGTATAAATACACGCTGATTCAATCAGAATCGAGAATTCAACAGCGCTGTGGTATAATTTTGTTTATTTAATTAAAGCATTAAAGCACTGTTACTCCTATTCACAAACTGACACAAAGGCAGGAACACTGTACCTTTCTTTAGGTCTGTGTTTTTGTAGCTGCTACGCCATTTGTCATACATCTTTGTGCTCTGACATATTAAGAGTTATAAACCGCTCAGCACGGTTGCATGCAAAAGTTTGCATGCCCTTAGATCAAAACGAGAAAGACAAAGACATGTACCGGCAAGCAATTTCATTTATTAGAATTCACAAACACTCCATCATTATGACAAGAAACAAATTTGTTCAAAAATCCAAATGATATCAATATAAACGTCTCCTCCTCCCTTTGTGAGTGTAATGTAAACATTCTTTAAACAGCTTGTACGCTCATCCTTTGTCTAACAGCCTTTTGTGACATCTGAGCAGCTTTATCAGTTACACCCACATTTATTTAACTTATACTTCTATTTTTGCAGCTAAATAATACAATAGAGGATTAAAAAAAACATGGGGGGTGTAAATTTTTGCACTCAGCTATATTTTGATTGGTTGGATCATGTGGGTTGGTTATTACGTGAATTAAAGTCAGTTGTTGTGGATAACATTAAATCTGTGTAACAGAAATCTGATGATGCGCGGTTGGGCTTAAAGTGCAGCCATTCATAAAAATGCACCTTTGTTTAAAAATCTAATCACTTTCAGTGTGAACAGGTCGTGAGGCTTTGTTATCGTTCTTCAGGCAGATCTCTGCATCTGCTTTCTGCCTAATCTACTGATGGCACTATAAATAATGCATAATATAGACTCAACCCTGGACCCGCAGGAAAATTAAAACTGCTCTTGGCTTTATGGCCCATTCTGAGTCACACATTCGGCCAAATCCTGAAGGACGTAAGTCAGAAACACTGCATTATGGTTAAACCATTATGTGTTGTTATGTCTATGACATCAGAGTAAAATCCTGTCCCATATGCTCAAAGTCATTACTGCTGACTTAAGCCTTATTTAGCACTCTCTCGTCTGTAACAACGTAAAGTCGTTTGAGTTGTTCAGAGTATGGCTCAGAGCTGGAACAGTATGAAGTCACAATTTGGACAGTTTTACATTCTGAATTTTGACAGAAAGGTATTAAAAAAAATAAATGTAAAGTTTTGTGCTTTATTTGCAACACTGTACAAAATTTACAATGAAAGGTTAACAAAGTTTGAGGGAGGGATTAGGGGCGGAGTTAGTGTTCACACTTTTTCTTACGACTTCATTTTAAAACCTCTGGAAAACTCCAACCAATTGTTCATTTGAATTCATTGAATTAATAGATTTTTGCTTAAAAATAAGCTTCTTTTTTACTTTAATGTGTGAAAAGCAACTGAGTCGGTTTATTTTGCAACGATGATTTGTTGCGGTATTCATACAAATTGGTATGAATTTGTTCATGAATAAAGTTAAAAGTCATATAGACCTCACTGACTGGACTGGTAGCCAGGCAAAGCTTTTATTTTGTTGAGTACTTGGAAGGAAATGAAAATGTAAGGAGTAAAAATAAAATTTTACTAGAATGTATCTGAGACACAATATGACTTAGCAACAATTTCAGGGAATAAACAAACAAATAAATATAGCAGCAAGTGATCTGTGGGCTCCAAGCACCCTTCTCAAACTGCATCCCTAGTGGCCAGTTCTTGTCAAGTTAATGCCTGCTGAAAGTTGATTGGCACCAAATTTCAGTGCGATCTTATATATGGTTCCTGAGAAACAGTTATTTGAACTTAGCATCTATAAATGACCACACCCCAAACTTGTAAGACCTCCTTAGAATCTTATCCTGAACATGAGCTACAACTTTCATGTGAATCCATGCAAACAATCACAACTTATAGCTGTTAGAGTAAATTAATCTCTGCCCTGCAAGGAGATGAAAATATGCCCATGATATTATTTAAATTTTCAACATTCTTTTGATAATTATTGAGATTCAGCCTCTACTAAATATTTTGACACCTACTGTTTGGTCTGAACTATCAGTTTCTGTTGAGATAAAAATTAATATTCATTAGAAAAAACAAAAAAATAAAAATAAAACCACTAACACTTAGTGCTTGACCCCCTAAACTGGTACTATGCTGTACCATTGCTGGTCACTGGACTAGTATCCCTCAGCGTTATGTCTTATTTACATTTAGTTTATATATTTTCCTAGATAGAGTGAAAATAGTGTAATTAAAATAAAAATTAATTGATAATTTAATCCTTCTGATTCAATTTCACATTTCAGGTGAAAGATACAAACTAAAGGGACATAAGACATAACCCTGGGGGATACCACAACAGTGACAAGCAATGGTACCATTTAGTACCTTTGTTTTCCTGTGTATAATGTAAATTACACCCTATGTTAACCGTATTATAATTTTATATAAATGCAAGTGGTGATATGCAGGGTCCAAGCAATCTTTTGCATATAGTGCCCCCAGTGGCCAGTTCTTGCCAAGAACACTAAAGACACCATAGACGAACAAAAACAATTGGCACCAAATTTCAGCTTGATTGGAATTACAGTTAATAAAAAAAAAATGTTATTTAAACCTAACCCTGCCTCTATAGACGACCACACACCAACCTTTTCAGTCTTATCCAGAACATGTATTATAACTTTCATATGAATCCATGCAATCAGTAGATTTCTGCAAGAATTGATTGCCATGTGGAGTCCATGTTATATACAAAGCTCAAAATAATAATAATAATAATAATAATAATAATAATAATAATAATAATAATAATAATAATAATAATAATAATAATAGGAAAAAGCAAAAAGAAAGAAAGAAACACTTAGTTCCTGGTCCCCTAAATAGGTACTACACTGTATCATTGCTTGTAACTGGAATGGCATCTTATTTATCTTTATTTTGCATCTTTCCCATGGAAGAGTGAAAACAGTGTGGCTTTAAAATGCTTTAATCTATAATTTAATCCTTTAGATTCAATTTCAATTTTCAGGTGAAAGATACAAACTAAATGGACATAAGACATAACCCTAAGGGATACCACAAGAGTAGCAAGTAATGGTACCATTGAGCATCATTGTTTTCCTGTCCGTAATATAAATTAAATCCCTTATGTTAACCGCATTATGAAGTAACTGCAAGTGGTGATCTGCGGGGTCCAAGCACCGTTTGTAAATATATAAACTAATGGGACATAAGATGTAACCCTGAGGGACACCACAACAGTGAAAACTGCAGGTACCATTCAATATGTTGTTTATGTTGTTTTTTTCCCTATTTGTGATATAAATTAGACCCAGTGTTGACTGATCTAACACTAGCAAACACAGAAGCTAATGCTACAAATACGAAGGATTTTATACTGCTGTTGGAATTTAAAACAATATTGTTCTCTGTATTCTGAATTTGTCCTTCATTCAATGTTACTGCTCTCAATATTCAATATTAACACAGGTTCAATCTTAATAGATTACCTCTCCTTATAATATTTATTAAGTATATAATCATCACATACACATGGACTTTATTTCAGTGCATGTGAGTGAAGCAGAGTTTGTGTTTCTGTACCACGCAGTAGAAAATGAGACAGATGGTGGCTGGCTGCTGTTTCTAGGCTACACACAAACGCTGCACTCGCATGTCTGGCTGCTCTCATCACAGTGTGTGTGTGTGTGTGTGTGTGTGTGTGTGTGTGTGTGTGTGTGTGTGTGTGTGTGTGTTGATGCTTCGTTTGCCTCCGAGGCTGTCTGAACCAATCGGACGTCTTCCTCCAAACATCCATGACCTAAATCAAGCTAGGACTGTTTATTAACGATTTATGACAGGATATTAGTGTTAAGAGGTTTAGGTGTCGTGCGAAAGTTTGACTTGAATAATAATGTGTAATTTATTTATGGATTTAAAATAATAAATAAGAGCTAGTGGAGATGCGTTAACTATAAACAGGTTTCTACATACAGTTTACAGTGGAGATGTTAAAATATGATAAATATGCTATGATTTCGAATTTATTTTGTGTAAAAGATATGCTTTAATCTGTTCAAAAATGACAAACATCACAATTTCATAGCTTACATTGCTTAGAAATTGTATTAAAGATTTGACCATTAAAAGAGATCGACTTTTTGTGTGTTGTATTGAAAGCTGCATTTTAAAATCAGGTGGATTAATTCGGTGTTTCAGTGCAAGTCAGTGCAAGTCTCAGTTAACATGGCAGCTCTGGATTTTATTCATTTATTCTTAATTTTTTTGCTCTAAACTGTCCTGGATTTTGCATGACAACAGGGTAAAGAGAGAAAGATGGGGGGTGGGAGGGGGATGGGGTGGGTTACAGATAGTGATTTTTGGATTGCACACATTATTTGAATTAATGCATTTTAATGCTCACAAAATTCAGTGTTAAAAAACACATCATGTATCACTTAATTAAAATCATGTCCCGTGAGCATTATTTCCATCTATATCTTGTCACGAGTAGGTAGACAAAAATACAAATGTTTAATGTTTAAATTAAATTAACCGATTGCTGATAGAATGAAAACTAGGAATATTTGCGTATATTTATATTCAAAATATGAAAAGCACGAACTAGAGCAAGACTCGAGACCTCATGAGAAATCGTGTTAAGAAATGCAAAACAAAAAGTATATTTCTTGGTAAGCAAGCAATTTTTGTACTCAGGAAGAACAAAACAGAGAAATAGAAAAATAAGTGCTGCATATTACATTAATAGAGGCAACAGAAGTGGGGGAAAAAACGATATCATTACAATTGAATTCAAAATATAAAATTGGACTAATATGAGGAAAATCAGTATGCTGTGTACAGAACTCAAAAAGAAAAGTGCTAAGAGTGCAAAGCATTAAAGAGATTGAATGTGAGAGATGAGAGAAAGAGAGGATGAGAGAGAGAGAGAGAGATAGAGAGAGAGAGAGAGAGAGAGAGAGAGAGAGAGAGAGAGAGAGAGAGAGATAGTTGGCCTCCAACATGAGCTTGATTAAAAAAAATGCTTGCTAAGCTATCCATTTCACACATATACAGGGAGAAGGTTCGATATTCACCCGATCGATGATAGAATGGGCACTCTGGCCAAATCAGACTGGGCTCCTTTTCTAACCGGCGTCTCTGTCGTCCCCCTGCTTCATTCTCCTCTAGGCGAAGGGACTTTCTACATCAAGGCTGGACCATGCAGACATGTCTAGACCGGTAGACCGGCGGTGACCGGCGGCTTTGGCCTTTGCGGAGGCGAAAGGCGAGTTGGGTCAGGAGGAAGAAAGTGAGGCATGCCCTTTATTCAGTGAGGAAACGACCCACGGGTGCGGAGAGGTAAGGAGGGCAGGAGCAGCGCGCTTCTGCTTCCATGGTTACTCATTAAATATGAGGCTGCTGCTATTGAGGAGGTTTCGTTCTCATGCTCTCAGCTGGCCCATGAGCTCGGAGGAAAAACATGCACGAGGTTCATATCAGCTAAAAGAGGAACAATGGAACTGGGGTGTGGGGGGAGCGTATCACATGACCTTTTTTATTAACTCAAATTAATTGTATATCTAATCAGTCTGTTTTTTTATCTGCAGATTCTTTGAGTTGTCATGACTAAAGTCATGACATAGTGAGGAAAATGGCATAGACTCTAACAAAAAAAAAAAACATTTTTGGTGTACTTGTGGTGGTGCTACAGAAAACTAAAAGAAATTTTACGCCATATATGTTACCATGCTTGCAATGAATCTTCAGGAAACCGGATATATTTCTTCTATGGCATTGCACTCAACCATTTCTGGCACTTTTACTTATTAAGACTGTTTAATGAAATCGTATTTATCTTTTTTAATTTTGAACCTGATCTCATGAAATATGTCTGCAAATCCAAGCTCGCAAAAGAGATGTGTTGTTATGTTGGATTTTGTTCAGTTTTATACGAGTCATAAGAAAAGGGATGAACTCTAAAACCTATAAAACTTACCCCATGTAACACTTGAATTTGAACTTTAACATATACCTCATTTCTGTTTACGTCAGTCTGCTGTCTAAAGATTGGTTAGGAAGAGTCTGTTGGTCAAGAGTTGGTGAAGAAAAGTACCGTATATAATTTTATTTTCATTTTTGTAGCCAATTAATTTCATTTGACAAGAAATTTGTATGATTTTAAACAAACCACAACAACCATTTATACAACAGAAGCTGTAAGAACAGATATGAAAGATAGAAGGCAGAAAGAGATGCGTGAAAAGTGAAAAGTCGAAAGTTCCTAAGCTGATAAAGAAAAATAGCAGCATGAATATATTTTATGATCTATATTTACTTTAAGCTTTGTAACTTTTTATATCGATTGAGTTATGCAAAGTGTTAAAAATTCACAAGAGTAAGCCTATTTTGGTTTATTGCACTTCATTATAATTAATGAGTCGTTGTTTCATCTAAGGATTCTTTGGGAAGAGTGATTTGCTGAGTTGGTAAAATAAAATGCCAAAAATATATCCCGTTACCTATACTGACTTCATCTTCATTTTATCCAAATTCAAACAAACGAAGGCGATGTCGTTGAAATTTGATTAAAATTTGATTAGGAAAATCAAATTTACAAGCCTGAGAAGATGAGTGTAAATAATTAAGTCTTAAAGTGAAGACAAATACTATATATCATTTTATTATCTGCCTGAAGTGTGTCCAGATTAGTTGCATTTTGTTTATTTCATATGAATGAAGCTGAAAAAACAAACAAACAAATAAACAAACAAACAAAAAAAAAACCCACTAACCCCTCCTCTAACCTCAAACTTAACCTTAAGGTCTCAGGTCTGTAATGAAAGATTGTGTCTTATATATTGCTTAATAATTTATGACTTCTTTGGCATAGAGACTTATTTTAAAATGCATCTTGTTGCATAAACCTGTGGCTTTTCTGTAGAAAATAAATTATAAAAACAATCCCAATTGTAGTTGCACTTTTAGCTTCACGGTTTAGGGTTGAAAAAGTGTTGTTGAAGCAGTGCTGTTACTGCTGTTTTGTCCGGATTATATATTATATATTTGCATATTCATTTATCCGCTGTTCAATTTTAAGGATTTCTTTCTTTCTTTCTTTTTTAACGAAAGAGCTTTTTATATAGTCTCCTGACACTACAATAGTCACACAGCCTTAAAATAAAATCAAATACCACATAACTATTTAAAAAAGGGGCATTTTTACTGACTGTTAAACATATGTATCAAAAATCTAGGGAAAAAAATAAAATAAAAACTCATGTTTACATGGATGTTGATTTGATTAGTTTAGATATTACTACACATTTTATACGTGGCAGATAAATGTTAATAAGATTAATGTAAATAAAGATTACGGACATTTTCATTTCCTTTTTTTTTTGTTTTCAGTAAAGGACTAAAAACAATAGTAATATTAGATATGAAAATCAAAATCTCAAACATTAATAGTGCTTTTAATAACATTTATAGCCAGAATGTTTGTTGACGTATTTCT
This sequence comes from Cranoglanis bouderius, assembly GCA_023630585.1. NCBI lineage: Eukaryota > Metazoa > Chordata > Actinopteri > Siluriformes > Cranoglanididae > Cranoglanis > Cranoglanis bouderius. The sequence continues at coordinate 7,049,755 of CM042540.1, forward strand.
TATTTCTGAAATTATGATAAATTTTTGTTTGTTCAACATTTCTTCAACAAAGTGCTCATAATATTTTGTTACTTTCTTCGTGCCAGAGCAAAAGCGAACAATGTGTGAGATTAGTGAAGAACAGCGACACAAAAATCCCTCGTTTACTTACAAAGACATTCAATTTTTTTAATTTATTTTTTTTAGATGTTATGAACTACAATTTAATCTTGTGTGGTGCTGGTGGATTTCCTGTAGTTTGGTGCAGGAATGTTGCCTGGGTCCCACTCACTTACACACACACACACACACACACACACACACACACACACACACACACACACACACACACACACACACACACACACACACACACACACACAGAGTCACAGAGAGTGAGACAGATGGCTCATCCGCGGCCTCTTTTCCGAAGGAGCGTGGGAAACTCAGGACTCACTGCAGCTCACCTGCTCACACACACACACACACACACACACACACACTCACACAGAGTGTTTCTCTATTGCTGAGGCAAAACAGCAGATTAAAATCATTAACACTGAGGGAAAAACAATTATTAAGCTCCATTTTTTTCATTTGTTCACATCAACTTATTATTAAATAGTTTATTTTGTATAGTATATTATAGTATATTTTTATTTGTATAGTACTAATCACCAATAATCTTAACAGAAAGCTAGATTTAGATTTCTAATGAATCCATGATGATTTTAATGTAAATTAGTCAGCTTAGATTCATATATGCAGATTTCATTTATATTGTTATCGAAATTTTTTGGGGGGAAGAAAATGCCCATGTTAAATGTTCCTGCAAATGTTAAATGTGTCTTGAAATTGTTAAAAAAAAAGTTACCATAGGTAAGCTACATATTAAAATACTACTACTACTACTACTACTACTACTACTAATAATAATAATAATAATAATAATAATAATAATAATAATAATAATAATGTAGAATTTCTATTTTACAGTATCTTGTAAGTTGAGATTAACACAGTAAATATATTTCCATATTGTTAGCCTTTGCTATGGTGAGGATGTTCAACTTTAAAACTCTAGCTATTGTATCTTTTGCTGTAAAGTAACATTTTAAAATGCTGCTGGAGAAGTTATAAAGACACAAAGTAAATTTATTTTATCTAAATGCTACCAACAATTATTATTATAATTTCCAAGAACAACATTTCGGCAACATTTCTTCCCTAGTGAAGGTGCTCGTTGCTCCTTAATGAAACATTAAAACATTAAAACCTCCAATCTTATCTTATCTCTCCTCTAATAAAACATATTTGGACAACTAATGAATCATTAAAATACAAAATATCTTTCTGTGTGTATTGAAATAAAAGGCGAGGGATCGGTGCTGTGGATCATGTGATTCATAAAAGTCCAGAAAGTGAGAAGCAGCTGAAGGGAAGTTGGGAAGCGCCCTCGGTGACTTAACCCCTTTCTGCCTATTGTTCAGAACAAAGCCATGTCACAATAAGCCGTGAGTTGGATGGCACTCGAGAGAACAGCCACTTTGGTGGGATTTATTGGGTTAAAGTAACACAAAAGGAGCTGAGGCCATGTAGCACAGCAGGGGAGGAACACGGAAAACACCAGGCGTGAAGGTTTACGCTTTCCCTGTTCCTTTTCTGTCACGGTGAACCTTATGTAACCTGTATGAAGCGTGTTTGAGCTAATAAATGACATGTATATGTATATGTTATTGTTTTTATAAAGTGTCTGTGTTGAAATATTATGAGGGAAAATATTGTGAGTTTGTTTCAGGAATATGAGACTTTAGTTTACCTGTTATAATCTGTAATCTGTACTCTGAGGCAGTGGTAGCTCGGTGGTTAAGACGTTGGGCTACTGATTGGAAGGTTGTGAGTTCAAATCCCAGCACCGCCAAGCTGCCACTGTTGGGCCCTTGAGCAAGGCCCTCAACTGCTCAGATGTATAAATGCAATAAAATGTAAGTTGCTCTGGATAAGGGTATCTGCCAAATGCCATAAATGTAGCAATTAAGCTAATTTCCTTGGTTTTGATTATGGAATATCATCAGAAGTAATGTGTTTGGAAATGATATTGCATGGTAAATTGTTTAGCTACATTTTTTTTTTTTTTTTTTTTTACGAGATTTTTACATCTCAGTGTGTTAATTATAGCTCTGCTTATATGTTCTGGCTGGGGAGACAACAAAATGAAAATATTTTGAAAATGTAAAAGAGTAAAATATTTGAAACCATTAACAGCTTAGTAGTGCTATATTTAGTGTTCACAGTGGAGCATGGTGGTAGTAGCATCACATTGAGAGCCTTGGCCTCTTAGTTGCTTCTTGGTTATCCAGTCACTGAATTTTTGGTGGCTAGAGTTGTGGTTGTGCCTATTTGTTCCATTTTTTGTAATAATGGATTTAATGGTGCTTTGTGTGATGTTCAACGGTTGGCATAAACAAAACCTTATCAATACTTTTCCAGAACCTTGTCCTGTCATACAGTAACTACCAAAGCTTTTTTTGCACTGCATGTCCTGTCCTTTTGTCTATGTCCTGAACATATTGAAAAACAGTAATTTATCTCTTAAGACAGTGGATTTGGAGTGCATAGTTAAGAATGACAATAATTTGCACATCTTCACACACTCTATAGTAGCTATTTTCAACATTAACAGCATGGCAGTGGTATATTTAGTGCTCACAATGAAGCATGGTTGTGGTAGCATTATGTTCAGAATTGTCTTTGCCTTTTGGCTGCTTTTTGGTTACCCAGTCACTGTCACCAGATGAAGGCCTCTAGGCAGGATCACAGCTGTGCCATATTTAAGAATTACAATCATTTGCAAATTTTCATACACACTATAGTAGTTATTTGGCAACATTACCAGCTTAGTTGTGCTTCATTTAATATTCTCAAATTGTACTCATTTCTGTTTTTCTTAATAACCAACTAATTAATGAGATGATCTCCTTGATAAGATACTGATTTATAATTCTGCAATACAAAGTAAGACATATAATGAGATAATATCATATACATATAATTTGTACAATCACACTGATTTCCGCAGTCTATACACTCTATAGGCATTATTTGGTAACATTAAAAGGTTTAGTGTTCATGGTGAAGCATGGTGGTGGTAGCATCATGTTTAGAGTTGCCTCTTGGTTGCTTTTCTGACTAATCCGCTCTTGGTTTTGGTGGTCTCCTCTAGGCAGAGTTGTGCCATATCTGTTGCCATATCTGGTCCTGTGCAATGTGTTCAAAATTTGGGATTTTTTTTTTTTTTACCTTAGTAACTAACAAGTACTTTTTGCACTGACATAACATAGACATTTATAAGGCATTACCTCTTGAAATAGTGGAGTGAGAGAACAATTATTTAAGTATTGCACATTCCATATACACAATAGTTGCTATTTGGCAACATTACCAGCTTAGATGTGCTTTGTTTAATATTCTCATATTCAGACCTTGAATTGTAGGTTAATAACCAGCTAATTAATAAGCTGATCTCCTTAATAAGCTGCTAATTAGCAATTGTGTGTCTTAGCTCAAGATGTATAAAGAGATAATGAATATCATGAATAACTGCTCTTAATTCTATGTTTTCAGTAAAAAGTCCAAAGTAGAATCAAACTCAATTACACAAAAAAATGCCTGACAGGTTTCGAATATTAAAGAGGACCAAGAATGGAGTGCTGATTAAACAAGACATTCTTATAGAATTGAATTTCATATTGAAGATTTTCCTCAGAAACAGTAGTTATTATGGAAAAGGAGGTAAAATGTGTAAAGTAAGAATATGAGAACACTAAATTTAGCTGCTGATGTCACCAAATAACTGCTATATTAACTTTTGATATACACTTATTGCTATAAAATAAGTAAGGAATAAAACACAAGGCATGCTGTTATAGGAAAGAATCAACAATAGGTATTGTAATGAAGAGGAGTCACACCCAAAAGTTGATTATTTTCCTAGAACGGCATGTCCTGAAGTGTTTTATTCATCTTCTACCACAGCAATTTGTCAACAATTCCAATTTTGTTACTAATTAAAGAACAACAGATCATACCGTTTAACCATTTATAGTTACATTTAATGTTTTGGAATGTCTGTGAAACAAGTTAGTTACTGTTATCATATATCTTATAGCAGCTATAAATATTTGTTCTCTCAGTTTCTCTCTTTTTTTTTTTTTCTTTTTCTTGGAGTTAATACAACAACAAAAATAAAACCCACAAGTTTGTCATGTTGCCATAAACCCTTCTGTCCTGAAGACTTTCTCGTGTTACTGTTACATAGCGCTGACACTGGAGACTCCTTCCATACAGTACATGTTAAATAAACATCTCCTTACAGAAAACTTCACCATATCAATGATTGCACGTTTTTAAACCCATTTATAAATGTAGAGTGTCCACCGTACTGTAAATAAGCTGTTGCTATAGAAACGATAACATATTAGAACAAGCGCATTGATATAAACTTGTGATTTATCTTTTCGCTGGAACTACTGTTAGATCGACACTTTCTGACCAGTCAGAATCAATACATTCTGCTTCAGTTGTTAAACAGTGTGTCGGCACGATTCAGGCGAATGTAAGTGAATTCAGTAGCCATAAATATTTGTAATGCACCCCATTTTCACTGTATCATATCATATTTTGCTCTCCCGGGTGTCTGTATCTATTTCTGAGCAGTCCAGTTCTCCTGAGCCGAGGTTGGTATCAGACCGCAGAAATGTGCGCAGCTGAAAAGTATCAGTTTCACGCTGCTATTTGTTTTGATTCCACCCCCGAGGAATCCTTCCCCTCACTTGACCCGCGCTTTTCTTCTGATGCATTTCAGCAGGCTTTCCATTAGCCCTTCTCCTTCAGGGATGGAGCAGCTCGTTTAGCCTGGTGTGCGTTGCGGTGGATGTGCTGTTCCTCCACTGTGTCTCCATTTTGCGTGTTGTCCTACTCATCATCATTAGGTGTTTTTGTTTTTTTTCCCTTTTAAAGTGCCCATGGTCAAAACAAAACACAACTAAGTGCAGACCTGGAAGGCTGGAGATATTCTCATGCATCAGAGATAACTCGTGGCACATGTTTATCTATTTTATGATTATGGATGCTTTTAGGTGCTCCGAGCCATTGTTTTTACTTTATTTATGATGTTGTTTTCTCGGTGTTGATGGGCGAGTGAACAATACGCTACATGCTAGGATGCAAGAATGAGCAAAAACTGGATGTGATGCATTGAAGAGCAGAGTTTGTTCCGTGATATTTGCAGTACAGTAATTGAAACATCTTGTCTTGGCTGCCATTTTAGCAGAGAAAATGAATCTATAACTAGCAGTGATGTTCTGCTCAATTATTCATCGCAATCAGAGCTATTTGGATTATTCAGAACTAATAGGACTGAACATTAGGAAAGTGTTCGGTAGTTTAATACTTTTATCACTGTGTGATAAATAAAGAACACTTGGAGCTGTGCTGTTATAGGAAAATAATCAACCACTGGGTGTAGAATTATCGTCACCACACTAAAGTTGATTATTTTCCTATAATGGAATGTCCCAAAGTGCTTAATTCCTCGTATAGCACAGTGACTTGGTAACCAATGATTTGAACATGTCATACTTTTTATCCATTTATAGTTACATTTAATGTTGTGTAACATCTTTGAAACAGCCATTTCCTTACCTTTTTTTGTCTTTTTTTCCTATCTCTTGAAGTTAATAAGATTAAAAAAAGCAGCTAGTCATGTTACTGAGAAACCATAAAGCGTAAACTCCTCACCCTGAAGATGTCAGAAAACTGAACGTTGCCGCTTTACCTCTGACTGTTACAAAGCACTGACACTGGAGACTCCTTCCATAAATGTTAAATAAACACCTCCTCACAGAAAAGTTCACTATGTCAGTGCTTACACATGTTTTTAATCTGGTTATGTAAGGCATCCACCATACAAGTTCCTGTGTAAGTGGTTACTATAGAAACGGTGACATATTACAACGAGCGCATTAATATAAACCTGTGATTTGCTGTCAGAGCTGCTCTTACAGAGAATTAATCAACACTTTCTGCCCAATCAGAATAGAGCACTCAAGAGCCCTGTGGTATAATCATCTTTTAATGTTTTAACTCTGTCTTCAATACGTTAAAGAACCAGTTTGACCAAAATAAATATTATACCAAGCCATTATATCAAGTTATCGAGATACACTATGTTTGGGTTTCGAAGTTATGTTTGGCTTCTTTAGTTTTGCATTAAAGCTCCCCAGGTTAATGTTGCTCAAAAGTAACGAAAGCTCTAATCAAGCATTTGTTGAACTAAGTTTGAATTTATGTGGCTCCGCTTAATTTTAAAGCTGACTTAATTAAATTGATATCATTCATTAAGACACTGAGCTAGGATTCATTCTGATTAGCCATTATAATGGATTAATAAGCAACCACAATGGCTTTACTTTACATTGAGCTTCCTTAATGTAATGGCATTATTTAACACACCATGGACATGAATCTTTTTATTTATTTATTTTTTTATTGTGAAACATCACTTTAAAAATTGCACATTAAAATTTTTAGTTATTTCTAAACTATTCCTTTAACACTAGGATATTCACCTTTAACCCTTTTCATCCTGTTCTACCTTCAGCTGTAAAAACTTTAAAAGACTACTGGAGAGTTTGGGTTATTGCTTTTTAATGAATCTGATATTGTTAATCTCATCACATTACCGACACTAAATGGACTGATCTCTTCTGACTTTCCTCCTGTTTATGTGCAGAAAAGCATTTCACTCGCTCGCGTTCCTCACGTCCTCACGTCTCTGTATTAACGGGATAAAATCTCCACTGCAAATTCGTTTGCTAGAAAGCAATTAACGTTGTGCACTGCATGTCGATCAGCACTCGGCTCACAACAGGGAATATAATTAAACCAAAATACAGGCTGAATTCATGCTACGTGCTTTTCGAAAGGCCAAGCTAAAGCTTTTGTGGGTTAAAAGAAAAAAAAAAAAAAAAACCTGAGAGTTTGGATCCTGGAAAAAATATCTTTCAGATCATTTTTTATTTTTATTTTCAAGGATTCAGCATTTTGGAAGTGTTTAAAGGATCTGGACCAGTTCTCAAAAGTGGTGTTATGTATCTTTGTGAGCCTTGCCATTTTATTAGTGTTGGCGAGTAAATGAACGTTATCACCCAGAGACGATAACTTAAAGCCGAAACACTAATATCCACGCTGTATTGTTGAATCAGTTACACATAATTTATTGTAAAAAAAAAAACCTCCAGTGGTTAAAAGCGCAATGTGCAATTAGACCGAACAGTTATATCTCCAAAGCCAAGGAATGCAGCACTTATGGGTGGGACGCCACTTATAAATTATCCCCAAACTTCCAGTCGTGTTGATTTACATTTAATCATTCTTAAGCCAAATCCTGCTCTTTCAGATTTCCTAGAACTCTCAAACCCAGTGTTGGACGCACTACTCGATGTGTGTGTGTGTGTGTGTGTGTGTGTGTGTGTGTGTGTGTGTGTGTGTGTGTGTGTGTGTGTGTGTGTGTGTGTGAAAGCATTTGAGCAGTGTGTGTGAGGCCTGATACAGGTTGCTATGTGTTTGCTATGCCCATTCGAGCTCTCCCCCTAAAAGGACCCCTACTTTTTCCCCTCATTGCTTCAACCCACAGCTTCGAATCCGGCAGCTGCCACCAACAAGCCGTGCTAAAATAGTGACCGTGTTTAGTCTGGCATGGTGCAGCGGCATTGATTGGCAGCTGGGTCAAACAATGTCACTTTCTTGGCTCCTCTCCCAGGCAAATCTCTGCTTGTTAGGTTTGTGGTATCAGGTCACTTTTCACAGAGGAGGGGGTTTGACCAAAGACCCTTCCTGTGTTTACCTCAGGTTTCTGACTCTTGCAAAAAATCCTCTAGTCTGATGATATTCAAAAGGAGACGTTCAGCCAAAAAAAATCAAGGATGATTCCATATCTGCGAAACTTCACCCATTTTGTGTTGATGAGTATGAGTTATTAGAGCCAAAAGAGCAGTCTTCATTTTTCCCACCATTAAAAATGGCAGATGAGCCAATACACATATGAAACTAGAATGATTGACAGTTGCGCAGGTGTTTTCAGCACTCCGATATTAACTGGAAGCCCCGCCCCATCCCCCCATCTCACGTTACTTGTCTTTTGGCCAGAGCTCTTGTCTTGACTTGATTTTCCAGCTTGAAAGAGGCACTTCTTTACTGTTTACTGCATTTCAAGCCTCTCACCTGTCCCTTAGTGCTATTCATTTTTGGAGTTGGCAGATCTGTGATTTGATAGGGACGCCTTTGTAACTCTTAGAATTACCTTATTTAGTAATTATTATTAATTATTTTTATTAATTGAAATGAAAATTATGTATGTATGTAACCTATGTCAGGCAACAATTTCAATTTCATTTGCAACAATTTGTTTTTTTCTACAAGGTTTATTTGCTGCATTGTGTATATGCATAGTATAGAATTTGGGTAACAGGGATGTACTTTCGAAGTTACTCGATATCACTGACAAAGAAAGTAAAAAGAAAGAACTTTTCTTCTTCCCATGATCCTCAGGAAATTCAGATGTTGCAGGTTGTGGAATATATTTTAAATAGTTCATAGGGTGACTGTATTCAGGTAACAGGGTTGAGTGAATGAACTAAAATGTACATTTTTCATAACCTATAATGGATTTTTTTAAAAAGATATTTTAAACCTGAAATGAAATAATCAGACTTTTCAAGGTTTTTTTTTTTTACAGAAAAATGTTTTTATAACACATCGAGGTCAAGTGTAGCTATAGTGGGCATGTTCAATGCAGTTTTCTAAGAACTGAATATTTTGCAGGTTTTATTCATCTTTTAAGTGATTTATCTGAAACATGCTCACAGGTGGTTATGAAGGACACTTTTATATGTTTGAAATGTCTTTAATTGAAAATAATTTCTCTTCGATTTTTCATTATTTGAATTAGTCTCAGAAACAAATTTCAGCTATAAGCCATTATCTTTAAGACAAGGAAAAATATATATATTCATTCAGACTGGTCGTATATTTCACAGCTGGTTTCACTGCCGATCCAGCAGCCACCACGTTATCCATCTTGGACTTTGCTACGCTCACACACACACCTGACCTCTAATACACCTGTTCTCATTCAATCTGCTCAGTGTATTTAAGCAATTCTTTGTTCTCTTCATTGCAAGGTTTTGCCATCTTTCCTAGTTGCAGATTTGGTTTATTCATAAAGTTTAAACTCACACTTATATCCACCTGCCTCTGACAGTATATGTGGAATGTGATGTGATGGGAAACGGACACAGGAACACGAGCATGAATGAATATGAACAGTTATGAATTTGGGACGTTCTGTACCGCTACATTGTATCTCCACTGCAAAACTGTAGCAAATGTCAGACAGTAAACATGTCTTAACTGATCAAATGAATTTGGGTTAGGAAAATTATATTTAAAAAAAAATCATTTTTTGGGTCAGATTAGAAAAACAAAAATGCAAATGAGTGTGTTATCAAGGGGGAAGAAAACATCTTTCATTCTTAACCATAAAGCAGAAGTTAGTTCATTCTTTACACAAACTTAACATGTGAATAAATACATGTTACTTATTACATGTACATGTGGTTTTATTTTTGTCATGTGAACACATACGTAGAAATGCAAATATGTAGAAATGCACCTGTTTTTCACACAATAATAATAATAATAATAATAATAATAATAATAATAATAATAATAATAATAAAGGCCCTATGATTTATTGTTTAATGGTTCTGTTTTGCTCTGTTTTTTATGTTATTATAAGACAGCAGCACTGCTCAACATGGGGATTTTTCCAGGTCTTAACATTGTCGTCATCTCTCCTGTCTCAGCTACAGATAGATAGAGATATATATAAGATAGGTAGAGACAGACGTGCACTTTTTCCAGTCCCTTTCAGACACAATGGGTCAATAAATTGCATTTAGAGTGAAGGGAAATAAAAAACGAGTCCTGAAACAGTTCACATGAACCCATTAACCCAGTTGTCAATCCAGGCTTTGGCCTACGTATGCATTTTTCTCAATTTGTCATGAAAGAGATCCAAACATTTTTTTTCCCTTTGCTTGTGGCTATGAGCCAGACAGTTTTGGAAAAGACTGATGCATCTTCCAGATTTTTCATTTTTGCATGTGCGTGTGACTTTAATAGGATTCAGATCTTGCCGAGTCTTTTAACTGGGTGAAATGCGATGGAGCGCACGAGTCATGAGTCCTGTCATATGTTTGAGTAATTGTTATGAACCGAGTGACTCTGCGGCGTTTGTAACACTGCCCTGTGGCCGAATAGCACACGAGTTCTGCTGGTAGTTTTTCGTTTAAGATAAACTGCCGAATTGACTTCACTCCACGATGGTGTTTGGATAAATTATTCTGTAAGTTCTGTCATATTTAGTTTAGAAAAAAAATAATAAAATAAGACATATGTCAATTTTTAAAAGAGCTATCATTAAAATTATTCAAAGATAAAACGTCATCAATGTAAGGTTTCGTTTTAGATTTAGATGACCTGCTGTTATCTAATGTCCTGAAGTGGATTATATAGAATCGAGCGCAACAGCAGCACAAATGGTCATAAGAAAAACAGAATGGCATGAAGAAGTGAGAAGCGAGGCTGGGGCTGATTTCTTTCTAGCCCAGAGTGTAGATTCATGCATCAGTCACAGTCATGTCAGTTGAATACACAGACTGACACGCCCCCTAGATTTGATCTCCATTTAGGCTTATACTTTTCACATACACACACACACACACACACACACACACATGCGGGATGAACAAACGTGAACTTTTGGAAACTACTCTGTGACCTAAAAAACCCTTTTAAGCCACATTCCAACCACCTTGAATCCACTTCTGAAAACATTTCACGTAAAATGTACAATAACAGTTGACAAATTAAGGCCAAGTGAAAGCTAAATTAAAATTAGAGTTTAGTTGACACCTAGTTTACTTCTCACAAATACTGTATACTACCAATTACTAGCATATAACAGCTACACTAGTGTACTTCTCTCAAAGTATTCTTACAAACACTAGCATATAAAAGCTACACTAGTGTACTTCTCTCAAAGTATTCTTACAAACGCTAGCGTATAAAAGCTACACTAGTGTACTTCTCTCAAAGTATACTTACAAACGCTAGCATAAAAAGCCACACTAGCATGCTTCTATCCAAGTACACTTACAAACACTAGCATATAAAAGCTACACTAGTGTACTTCTCTCAAAGTATTCTTACAAACGCTAGCATAAAAAAGCCACACTAGCATACATCTCTCCAAAGTATTTAGACTAGCACATCAAAAACACTGTAGTGTACTTAATAAGTATACTTAAACATGACAGTATATCCAAAGTAAACTATTTATCTCTCCAAATATACTACATTAGTATGCTTGTAGTAAACACGGTATTAAATGGACTTGGCACATCATTAACTTGACAGATCTGAGAAGAGATGTTTGAGAGTACTGATGTGTTTTCTTTTCTTTCTTTCTTTTAAAGACTACAACCACAATAAGAAGATTGAAACTCATGTCAACTTTAACCTTTTTTTTTCAGGTTCAAGAGATGATCACTTAAGAGACCTGATCTTAAGGTAAGTGATGATCTGTTTTCAAACCATCCATCATGCTTGTACGATATTGATTTTAAACAACTGAGCTGAATAAATCTAGTCAACGTAGTAATCAAGCATGCCCTGTCAGAGCATTTAAGACGGTGGGATGGGGGCAGGGCTTCAAGGCGACGTCAGTTAGAGACAATGACTGGCGTATTTTTGAGTAATAACTCATACTAGCGTATACCGATGTCAAATTGCACAACATACGTAAAATACGTAAAAGATTATCAGGTCTGGTTAAAGAATATAATCACTGTTAAGGTTACTCGATCTCTCTCTCTCTCTATATATATATATATATATCTCTCTCTCTCTCACCCACACACACACACACACACCCCTGCTGAAAAAAACAATAGAAACCCTCATAGAATTTGTACTGGTTTTAATGTTTATAATGGGAATTTTATTGGTTTTAATGGAAGCTGTAATTGTCCCTGTGGGTCTCTACTGGTAATTTGTTGCCTTCTATTGGTGGCATGTTATGTCTAGTGGATACCATTAAGGACCAGTAATGATAATGGTACTAGCTTTAATGTTTAGCTGATGGTTTGTAATGGTATTTATAGTGGAAACCATTCGAATTTCTGTGATGGTTTTTCAGCAGGGACATTTTATCACACAAGCCTACTATCTTTATTTAATGTAAAGCGCCGACACGTGATAAAATGCTCCGTAAAAGACAACTACATGTTTCATGAATCACTGAGCACAGCACTGACCTGTTCACAGGATTTGCTTATATTTACTTCTCTCTTATATCTCTGCCAGTTCTCACTGGGCTTCACATTTAATCTCTTTGAAACAATTTTATTAATTTCCAATCAACTTTCGAATCTGAAGTCAGTGAGGAGCCACTTGTCATTAACCCGTAGATCCGATCTTGTGGTACAACTTAACGGCACAAGCTCGTCTCTATGGGTCTCTGTCTCTGTGGTAGACCAGCTTCTGGCTCGTGTCTTTGTGTATACATCTTAAAACTGGCTTTAAAACGGTTCATGTATTTACATTCATGGTGAGCCACAGTAGTGTAAGCCAAAGATCACGAAACAAGATATATTTACTTTTCAGTCAGATTTTTATTAGCTGCACTTATTAATTCTACAGTACACATGATACAGAAACACACTGCAGAAAGTGATCATGAGTGAAGTGTGTGTATCCGGGTTGAGGTAGTAGGTTGTATGGTTTCGAATGATACCTTGGGAGTTAACTGTACAACCTTCTAGCTTTCCTTGGAGCTCACTAAAGTCGGCGAAGAAGACAGTGGAAAAACAAAAGCTTGGTTGGAGTGTAAATATGTGCAGCGTTTTTAATTTGTGGTCATGAGTATTTGTGCAAATGTAATGGTGTCCAAGTGCAGTTTGTTACTGTATGAATTCCTTCTGATATTCAGATGTAGCGCTCACAGTGCAAATCTTCCGCAAATCTTTTTAATGAAGCTTTCACATTGAGTTTGTGTGCACAATGCGGATTATACCACAGCGCTGTTGAGTCTGACTGGGCCGAAGGAGTCTCCAGTTTCAGTGCTCCATAACACTAAATTTTCAGAAACAGGAAAGATTTCAGGACAGAGGACTTTACGTTGTGTATCGTTGTTTATAATGTAAATAATAACAGGTACTAACTTTTTTCATGGAAGTTCCACGACATTAAATGTAACTATAAACAGATTAAAAAGTATGTCATTGTTTAAGTAATAAGAAATGTAATCGTTGGCAGATTGCTGTGGCATAAAAGGAATAAAACAGACATGAGACCTGGAAATTAATTGGATTAATTGGAACTTCAAGGTGGCAACAGTGAGTCATTGATTATTTTCCTATAACGGCACACACCCGAGTGTTTTATTTCTTACTCATTGGCAAGCCTCTATGAAAACGATCTCTCAGTGGTTACAGGACGTCATGATTAACAAACACAACATTACACTACATTACATCACCGTCATGTCTTTTCTTGCACTCTAACCTGATTACACACACCTGCTGCTTTTGATTCCTCAAAAGCATAGATGTTATCTTCTGTTTCAGCTGCCTAAAGTCAATACAACCCATGAACAGTACATCCACTGCTAAGTAGCAAAAATGTTTACTAGTGAATAAAAATCTAAATGATATCAGATATTCTTAAATGATGTATTCTCTCAGTCGTAAAATTCTGCACATTTTTTTCTTGTAACTCTGCCAGACTGTCATCGTTGCCTTCTTCAGATCAGGTCTGAGATTCACAGGGTCATGAGAAAGATCTTTTCAAATGATGTGTCTGTTGATTTTGCGTTATATTTTGGATCTTGTTGTTGGATGCACACAGATTTCATTTTTAAAATCTTAAAATTCTATTATGGGGATACAAACTTTTGCACTCAAATGTAATAAAGTATAGATTTTATAAAATGACTGACTGTTTCTGGCAACTTTAAATATTATCTCCCCGGTAATCCCTTCAGATCAGTTTAGACTAACATAGTGAATGACTATATATATATATATATAATTTCAGATTTTTCCATCGATTTTCCAAATCGATATCCATAGAATCCATAGTTTTTACCATCACTAGACCAAATATCAATGCATCCATTTCTTTTCCAGACCAAGAACAACCAATGACTAACTTAGTATTAAGCAATCAGTGGCATTTTGTGGCTAGCAATGTATCGCTTGTGCTTTGTTTCTGTTTGATTAAGATGATATGGTGTTTAAACAGTATGTTTTAAAATTAAGTGCACATGTCTCAGTGCTCGCTGAAATGAAGTGTTCATACAACAGTTTCTCTGCACGCTCGTTTCACTGCTACACACCTGCAAATACATTTGTGTCGGGCAATTCATGGCACTCTCTATTTAAGATATTGTTTAAATTCCACGAGTTTGCATTACTGGAAGATGTTGTAGCTCCTCCTCTTGATCGTTAAGTACGTCCAGAACAGATGGTAGCCGAACATTTTTACAAGTATGAGTAATAACGGACCTTTACCCAATACCAGTATCAGTATCAATGTATCTATACTTTTATTAGTAGTAGTAGTGTTAGTAATAGTATTAGTATTATTATTGTTAAAGTTGTTGTTGTTAAGGTTAATTAACAAACCAAACAAGGACCATTTCTCCCCCAAAAAAAACTTCAGTGCAAAATAAAATTTTGATAATTTCAACACAAAGAGAAAAGAGACTTAACTGTCTTTAACTGTCTTCGCCTAGTTCATAAAACTGTTCAGCAGGTTGCATTTCTGAAATATTCTACAGGTGAACTTGACATATTTGTCATTTGTCCTTTATCACTGAAAGCTGTGTGGTTTGTAAGAGGGACCTACAGTATAGACGCTCTTATACACAGTAAAAATATGTTTCAGCTCGTTTGCTCAGATGAGTCGCTTTACTTTCACTTTATAAGCGAGATGTTTGGGCGGCTCAGAGGTGTCATCGATTTGTCTGGCGCGAGACCTTTTGCTGCTGTGTCAGAAAGCTTCACAGATCAATGCAGACTTGCCCTTTAACCTCTCAAATAAATCAATTGGATTGAGCTGGAGGGATCTTGGCTCAGTTGATAGAATGGCAGGGAGTTTAATGTGACCAGGCTGAACACTATTAGAATTTGAAGACTGCTGTGACTGAAAGGGGTTTTCTTTTTTGGTAGAATGGCAAGGAGACAAGGATTTGTTATTGTTGTGACTTCGTCTACATTTACATTTTACATTTATTCATTTAGCAGACGCTTTTATCCAAACTTACAAATGAGGAAATACAGGCAAAGCGATATATCAAGCGGAGAACAATACAAGTAGTGCTACCATACAAGACTTTTAATTGAGTTCTAGAGAAGCAAAGTGTACAGATTAGAGGTGTAAGAGCTAGTTTGTTTGTTTGTTTTTTTTTAAATAATGGGGGAGGGGGGATCTCTGCATTGTTAGTCTACACATGCGCTTGCTAAATCTTGGGCAGTGCTCAGATGTTCTGAAATCTCTGCAGCAGCCATTTGGATGTCGCCTGTGTATCGCGAGTGTGTGCTGCAGTAACCGGGATTGCATGGGGATGTTTGTTTTCCACTGGCAGGCTAAAATAATTTTTCCAATAATAGAATGTCCTGAAGTGTTTTACTCCTCTTATACCACAGCAATTTGCCAATTTTTTTTTGTTTTTTACTTAGTAAAGAATGTTTTTTTTTTTTTTTTAACAGTATATAGTCACCTTTAATGTTGTGGAATGTCGATGAAACAAGTTCTGTTATCACTTGCATTATATCTGTTACATTATATCAATATACAATACTGTATGTCTTACATTATATCTGTTATCACTTACATTATATGTATATGTTTTAAATAGTCGTTCCCACACCAGCCTCTCTTTCATTCTCTCTCTTGAGTTAATAGGACAAAAGTAATGCAGCTTGCCAGGTTACCCCGAGTTTTTTTTTTTTTTTTTTTTTTTTTCTGTTTTCCCATGTGCCTCGGTTGTAACTTTGCTCCTGCCTCCATCCTGGTCATATCATTTGTTTGCTCTCTAACTGTGTGCACCTGCTCTGTGTTTAGCCCTTAATTAGTTTGTCTATTTATACACTGCTGTTCTGGTTGCAAAGTCTTACCAAATCTTACCATTTCTGTATCAGTTAGTACTTAAGAAACGATAACATGTTAAAACAAGCACATTTGTTTTAAAAACCAATGATTAACTTTCTGACCAATCAGAATTGAGAATTTAACAGCGCTGTGGTATTGAAAGAAATAATACACTGGCTACAATTGTAACTGTGCACTTGTAACAGTGTCCAGGGTCTCTGGTGCAAGAATGATTTTACAATCTACACCACATGGGGACAGCTCATTTATTTAATTCCTCATCTAAGCTCAGACACACACACACACACACACACACACACACACAAACAGCTAATAGCAACACCCCCAATACTGGGTAATTATTTTGGGTAAAAAAAAAATGTACCAAGCAATTTGATATATTTCTTGATATTAAAAAGAAGAGGACATAATAGAAAACCTCATCATTGGTTAATTATAGGGATCAACAAGGTTATAAGTAGAAGCACACATCACTGACAGCAAATTTCACCTTAATATATTACTTTAAAGCAGGAAAGTAATTCAGTCCAAAAAATACAAAGAACAAGGTTGTCGATATTGACCTTGTTAACTTACCAGTCCTACCGCCGAATGCAGAACTATTGCGCAGTAACGTGGTAACTAGTAACGAGGAGCTCAAGAGGAGGTTCACTGTTATCATAGTCAAATTTCATTCTTATGGCAAAGAGAAAAGACCGAACCAGAATAGAAAACAATAATATAATAATAATTTATCATATTGATATAACATCAATTTTACTAAGCTAGTTTTTCAGTGACACTTAATTAATGCTTAAGTACTTACTAATTAGTAGTAAGTAACCAAGTGTTACCATAGTAGTTACATCAGAGTTTTCTTTTCTTCTTCTTCTTCTTCTTCTTCTTCTTCTTCTTCTTCTTCTTCTTTTTTTTTTTTTAACAATAATTACTAATGGCTACATGATTAAAGTGCAGTAACTAACCCTACATTAATTGTTTCATGGCTAATTAGTTAATGCTTAGTAACTTTTATGTAACTTTTTAAAATTACTCCTGAATGTAATAAAACATCAACACTAATAAAAGATCAATCATTTAGTAAATAATCTTAAATAGTTGTGGTAACTAAATAGATTGTACAGCGTTGTCAATTTTTTCCATTTTCGTTAGTTAGACTATAATTTCTAAACACTGGACATTGACCTACACAAACAGACATTGTGAAGATCCAATAAATCCATAGTAAGAAAAAAGTTGTGTTTTGTGAGAATACACAAACTGTTTATAAGAACAATTACGTTGAAATTGAATTTCAGAGGTATTGTTAGTTAAAATTTTGCAAATAGTATAGTAGTTCTGCAGCAGGTAATAGAAAATCATTGTGAAAGGGATATTAACATGGTGTCTTGCCAGTACTTTGAGGTTTTTCCTTACTTTCCGGCTTACACACAGGATACTGCAGTGAAATTTAGCATTACTCGTTTCCATTCTGTTGCTCCAAATAAGTTTTAGATTATAAGGTTGTAGCACACACTTGCACGTTTAATACCATTACATTTATGGCATTTAGCAGACACCCTTATCCAGAGCAACTTACATTTATTTCATGCATACATCTGAACAATTGAGAGTTAAGGGCCTTGCTCAAGGACCCAACAGTGGCGGCTTGGCGGTGCTGGGATTTGAACTCACGACCTTCCAATCAGTAGTCTAACGCCTTAACAACTGAGCTACCACTGCCCTTGATCTATAGTACCTTGAACTGTAGTCGACTGCACAAGGAGATGAGATGAGAGCCAGGTCAAATTGGCAAATGAGATTCTGGTATCAATAGAGAGCTGTTTAAGAAAACTGACTGATGTAGTTAATGATTTCAGTATATAAAGCTGTGTAAGGCCAAATAGTTATGGAAAAGCTACAGAGTAATACAACTCAGGGGTGAAAAGGGATATAGAACTGAAATATACATGATGCAATGAACCGTTAATGTATAAAGATGAGGGCAGAGATTTGCAGACAGCGAGGCAGAGGCAATAATAGAGTTGATTGATTACAGCAACTAGTTTAAAGCTTGTATTGATTCCATTTGCTTTAATATTCCCTTTGGCCCTGTGGAGACTTCAGGGTGTGCAGGCTGGAGGAAAATGAACTTGGACTTGAGTTATGTCGCATGGCGTTGTGAAAATTACACACTGACATTTAGAGGACTGTATACAATCTATACCTCAGGGGCACATGAACTGGAGAATTAATTGAATCGTACTATATAACGACAAGTCGATGCTTAACGTGAGAATGTTTTGCACTAACAAAGTTAAGCACATTGTGTTTTTTCCGCTGAAAGTTATGAGAAAAAATGTTTTTGGTTGTCATTTTTTCCCCAACAAACAAAAAATGGTTATTTTCCTGGTTATTTTCCATGACAACACATCACAATGTTTTATTCCTCTTATACCACAGCAATTTACATATCTTTATTTATTGAAGAATGACATTTAATACTTTTTATCCATTTATAGTTACATTTAATGTTGTGGAACATCCACAAAACAAGTTCCCATTATCAATTACGTCATAACAGCTATAAACAGTTCGCAGAATGTATGAGGAAATATAGATAGATAGTTTCCCTAACAAATAAAAACAGGGTGAAAGTGGTTCGACATTAACCTTTTTATCCATCTTTGCAAACAAATTTACAGTTGAAGGCGCAGTGATACAAAGCAGGTAAAGAAACTACAAGGATTCACAAGACTAAAATGCTAATTCATACAAGAGCTAATTTATATCATAATGAAGGGACAATTTCAGTCTTAATGTTCATAAACAATAATGCAGAAACTACCAAAAATAATACAAAAGCTACTCAATGCAAAGTAAGTGGAGAGAAAGTTAAAGTATTATCCTGGATACTGTTTGAAGAGGAATGTCACAGGGCTGTCACAGGTTTAAACTTCGTTCCACTACTGAAGAAGTGAGATCTTGCATTATGAGCAGGAAGAACATGCCAGGAGCTCGAAGCTCTAAGACCTGATCTAGCATAGAGGTGTGGTTTTGAACCGTGCATAGATAATGCAGTGCAGAGCATTTTGAATTTGATCCTTGCTGCAACAGGAAGTCAGTGGGGTGACCTCGGTTCCTCAGTAGGGGGTACACATGAGAGAACTTGCATTGTTCTGAACGCTCTGCATAGAAGAAATCTAAAAAAAAAAAAAAGAGAGAGAGAGCGAGATGAAGTTGTGTAGAAATACCTAGACCTTGTCTTAAAAGTTTAAAAGAACGTGAAAAGAAAAAGTTGTAATCTTCTGATGTTATGAAGATGAAACCTACAGGATCTGGTGGTTGATGTGATGTGATTGGAGAAGTTTAAAAAAACAAAACAAAAAAAAAAAACATTTAGACAAAAAAACAAAAACAGTTAGACGATCAGAGAGCCTCAAACATTTAATAATCAATTTAAGCAAGTAAAAAGCAAACTAGGAAATAAATGAGAAAGATAGTCTACCAGGTTTAGCTAGATTTTTTTCGGCATGGCATTGTATTGCTGTAGATTTTGAGATTTTCGATGCATCTTGTCATTGGATAAAAGGTTAGAAGCTAAATATGATCCTTCCCTGCTAGCTAGAATATATATATAAACACACACACACACACACACACACACCCACACACACACACACACACACACACACACAGATATATATATATATATATATATATATATATATATATATATATATATATATATATATATATATATATATATATATATATATATATAGTGTTTTAACCCCCCAGAAAACCTTCTGTTCTTGTAATGTAGAGTAATGTTAATCTAATATAATGTTAGTGAGCTAGAGCATATCACCAAAATCACTCAGGTGGATGTGTTCAGTTTTATCAGTTGTATGTAATGCAATAAATGTAGAGTACCTTTATTAAATGCACACTCTGCACATTAATATAAACCTGTGATTTGCAGCTGCACTACGGTCACAGCTGCTGTTATAGAAAATTATAGAAAAACACCTTCTGATCAATCAGATTTGAGAATTCAACACCAATTC
Source organism: Cranoglanis bouderius (assembly GCA_023630585.1). Lineage (NCBI taxonomy): Eukaryota > Metazoa > Chordata > Actinopteri > Siluriformes > Cranoglanididae > Cranoglanis > Cranoglanis bouderius. Next base: position 7,070,079 of record CM042540.1, read on the forward strand.
AGTACCACAGGTATAAGTGGATATTAAGGTTGAAACTATTAGGGGAAAAATATCATCTTCTAGAGTGTATTTTTTTTCAGTAAGGGGTATTTTTTAATTAAATGAACCAACAATAAAACTAACTATAACTAAATAACCGAACCTAAATAAGATTACTATGTATTTTTGACACAAGACTAAAACTAAATTCAATAAATAAACAATAATAAACAATTTTTTTTTTTTGTCATTTATCATTTCTTGTCATTTAGACGTACTCTCTCCTGAGCTGTCTGGAGGTAGAGGGAAATCTGTGTGATTGTCAAAAAGCAGAATATATAGATTGATAAAAGGACTTTGTTACAGTCTTCATAGAGAAAGCTCTTTTAAAAACCAAGAAGGTGTGTAAGAGCTTATGAAACAGATGCTCTTGGCTTTTTATGCGACACATGCCTGTGTTTGAGAAGCAGCTCGTGTCTCGCCGACGCTCTGCAACCTCCAGACGCTGCAGGACAGGGTGACGGATGGCTTGTGCGAGCCAATAGCTGCAGACGAAGGGGTGGGAACTACCTGCTCAGTCCACCCGTCTACGCCACCCCCCCAACCCCCCCCAACAGATCATCAGACCAGCCTGTGTCTGATTCAGCAACCAGCTCCAGCTCCAGCGTTCACCTCCAAACCCGAGTCCCTGAAAGACGGATGCGCTGACGATGACGACAACGGCATCTCGTAAATCGGTCAGGAATCCAAAGGTAAATTGATGATACGTTGACGATAATCTGGTCATTCCATCGAGAGTAACCACGCTGAGCCTCAGGGGAGTATGGACCATAAGACTGCGGGGGCCAGAGGGTAAAGGGGGAGGAGCTGGAGAGGTGATGAGAATAGCATCACTTTTGTTTTGGCTAAATCGCCGTTACAGATGGGAATGATTTCTGTTAAGCATAATTGAGCATATTAAGGAGTGCTGCTGGAATAGCTTGGTGGGGGTGGGGGTGGTGTTGGGGTTTGTCGCTTAAATCCCAGCAGCTGCTTAGCACATCTGTATGTACTACCTTGTCTGATTGGTTGTCTAAGTGCCAGCACCTGCAGTGACAACTCGAGACGTCTCGTAGAGTTTGGATTGATTTAAAAGAAAATGCGTTAGCGCATGATGATTCTCTGTCCTCGGTCACCCTTGTTTAATCTTGACGATTCGATGACGGACGTCACTTTGAGCTTCTGGTGGATGTGACCAGACCAGGGTTAGAGGGCAGGACGAATTAAAAGAGGACAAAGGGGAAGGACTGGGTGTCTGGAGGAGAATGAGACAGCAAAGGGGGTGGGGGTGATGGTGGGGTGATGGGGAGGCTCTAGCTGCAGACCTTTAACTGCACAGAGATGCTTGACATCATCATTCGAATTGGAAAATTGGAAAGATAAAGACGAGACTAAATCCAGCTGCTTGTATTCTTTCATTTTTATTCTTCCATTTGGTGCACTGCATCTCAACAGTTCTACTTCTAACAATGACTAGCATAGCATTAAGTCTGGAAAAGAGATGATTCTCCCTTTCTTCACCATCTCCTCTTTTCTCTTTAACACAGGACGAGTGCGGCAGTTGCAGTCGCAGACCAGACGAAGACTCCTGGCTCGGTAGACAGCCTCAGTGATGGCGGATGAACGTGTGTTTGCTCACGTCTGCCTTTCTCCTGTTCCCTGAGACCCTAACTCGTGAGCTGTTTCTCCAAAAAAATCACGGGTCAGGGACTTGGGGCTCGGGTGGAGGGCTTCAGCGACGCCGACCACAAGCCGAATGCAAAACACAGACAGAAGATATTTATCAGATATTTATCAGATTTACTGCCTGCCTGTAATGAGCAATGCGCGGCGAAAGGCCAGTTATCGATGGATCTGCAGCCTCTGCAAATAATGTCAGGGGTTCAACAAGCATTCAACAAGAACAAGAACAAGAATCTGAATTCTAGTCATAACACATCGGTTTATTGAGAGTGTGATCAATTGAGCATCTCTCTGGTTAGATCTCATACAGGCGGTGTAGTTTTTGTAACCAGAGATGGATTTTGTGACTCTTTCACAAGCAAAGCTAATGCACCATGAAGTGTGTTAAAAGAAGAATTTACAGGAATGTAATATGAATGTAATACAGAGGATTCGCTGCCAGACATTTGGTTCTCATTAAAGTGCACTGAAGGACATATGGACTACTCAGGAGAGGATTTAAAGCTCAGAAAGTTTACAGAAAAACTGTAAGAACTGAGGTACAGTTATTAAACACAGCCTGAACTCTCAGTTATGTAATTATAATGGGGTCAAGTGGCTCTATCTGTCTGTCTATCTATATAAAAGTTAAATCCATCCATCTCTCTATCTGTCTGTCCATCCAATTCTCTGTCTGTCTGTCTATATACAATGTAAATATATCTATCTATCTATCGATCTATCTATTGATCTATCTATCGATCTATCTATACGTATGTATGTATAAAAGTTAACTCAATCTATCTATCTATCTATCTATCTATCGATCTATCAATCGTTCGAGCGATCTATCAATCTATCTATATGTATGTATGTACAAAAGTTAAATCAATCTATCTATCTATCTATCTATCTATCTATCTATCTATCTATCTATCTATCTATCTATCTATCTATATAAAATATCTATCCATCTCTCTATCCATCTATTTATCTGTCTATGTGAAAGTTAAATCCATCCATCCACCTGTCTTTAATCTAAAAAAAAGGTTATATCTAGAATAATCTAAATCTAGAACAACATTTAAGAGTTCTTTGGTTGTTTCTTTGAAGGACCCCTTAAAACTTTTCACTATCAGAAAGCGCTCCAAGCAGAAACCTTTAATAAAGCTAAGAACTCATTACTAGCTGAAGATCCACTGAAGGATTCTTAAAACACTGATGGAGCTCAAGCTGAACCAGATGGATTTTCCACTGACCATTACCATCTCATTATGCACTGCACCGAGACTTATTTATTTATTAAAGTTCACTCTAAGCTCTGTCACTGTTTTTTTTCAAGCAGCATGCAGCAACAGCGCTGAGATACACATCTGGTATGAATACCAAGCAGGAGGGCATAAACGCTCCCCTGGTGCCAAACTCGATCTGTCTGCTCCTGTACTTGCACTGACAAACACACGGAACACACTACGCAACTGTAACCTGTCAAGCTCCAAACTACTCATGAGTTCAATTTGCTAGACTATAGCCGAACTACCCTTTTGTACAAGCTACTAAGAAAAAGTAGCTTAGTACACTGAAGTGACTTTACCAAACTGATGAAAATCAACTGTGACAGTTTGATTTTATTGTGCAGATAATTAATTTAAAAAAAACAATCAAAACAAAATTTTAAAAATTATTTTAAAAAAAACAAACAAAAAAAAAACAGCTTGATGTACGTCCATAAATTTGTACTTTGGATGTTGACAGTATTTTTCATTTCATGGTTTGCACAGGCTACATACACCAGTGTATCATTTGTCATGTACACTTCCTTATTGATGCTAATAAGTAAGAAATAACACATGATTGACTTGAAGTGGATTATTTTCCAGTAACATCACATCTTGAACTGGTTTATTCATATTATATAACAACGATTTACCAACAATTTCAATGTTTACTCATCGGTATTAATCATTTTTTAATTATGAGTGTTAATCACTAATTTTCCTTATGGAAGCATTTTTAAAACCCTGGATCACCCTAGGGTGGGTCATAGAGCAAAAAAAAAAAAAAAGAAAAAAAAGTTGATCACAGAGATTAAAAAACAAAAAACGAAAACATTTTAAACATTTTTTTTATCTTGAGATATTGCAAACAAAAACATGATACAGTATGAACCTGCACATGATCTCCCCCTTGAGCAGGATCTGAGTTACATAATATCTATGACATCGCTGTAATCTAGATAAATTGATGTCAGCTTAGCCTATCTAAAGCTTTTACTTGTTAGATTTGTTGTATATTGGTATAATATGGGAAAGCAGTGTTCCACAAACAACACAGAAATGTTGCTATCCTTCTGAGCAAGCAGAAGGTTAATGTTGCTTCCAAGCTAGCTGAATTGGGGGGATATCGGGAGCTAGGCTAGGAATATATTAGAAAAATTTTTAATTCTTGAATTTTGTTATTCCACCACCAATCAATGATGCTAGGCCAATGTGCCTTATTTTTAGGAACGTTTGAACCCAGGAAAACTGCTGTGTCATTAAACAACACCTCGTAGTGATCTGGCAGATAAACCCCTGTGTTTATTCTTACTGCTGCCCTTTACAATGAAATATTTGTGCAAATTGAGTTTCTCCTCCGGATTTGCATGTAGTCCCCTTTCCTTTGAACCATATTAGATCTAGATAGCACAGAGTAAACAGAGCCACACTTCTCATTAAGTATGTGTATTACCTTTTGTGTTGTCGTAATTGTTCAGTTTGATACAGTTTGCCTGGGTTTCATGGGTCACGGTAAAAATCAATGACACGAATATGGGTTGTCTGAAAAGACTTTGGAAAATCCCGGCTTTATGGTAGACGTTTCCGTCCCAGCTTTTCAGGATTTAGTACTTGTCCTCATCTGACAAAACTAATTTAACTCAGTGAGAGATGCTAGCTGGTGTTAGCTGCCGAGTTGGAGCAGGAAGTCAGTAAAATTTGCAGGCCAGATCAAGAAACACTTAAGGTTTAATCTTAATAGGGGGGAAATGCCTGATTTCAGAATGAAGAGTAATAACAAAGGGTTTCGGAGTTGGGATTGGGATTTAGGAGGCGTGTAAGGTTCCCAACATTAAAAAAAAAAAAAAAAAAAAAAAAAAAAAAAAGCTTTTGATGTAGGCTTTCTGTTTTGAATTGGGGATTGTACTGTGCAATTTGTTATTTACAGTAGTTATCTACTGTAGATAACTAGCTAGTTTTGCTAGCAACAAATATATTGTATAGTGACAAAAAGGGAAAACATTAGCCATCATAATTGCACTTTTTAAAATCTATTTTTTAAAAAAAATCTTTTTTCATCTTTTCACATCAAATAGACCTATTGAATGAAGACATTTGATTTAGCTAAAGCTCAGAGGTGAAAGTAGTTTACATATGTAGCTTTTTAGCAATGTGACAAAAAGGCTAGAAATTATATCAGATAATGTTTTAATGCGAAAAAACAGGATGCTTAAAGATTGAGGCATGCATGTACGTAAGTCAAAATAATATAGAAATAACTATAATGTAAGTTGACATCAAAATGAATAAAAGTAATCTTTAGGACAGCTAGTGCTAATTAAAATAAGCCTTTAAAGATGTTTTTTTTTTTTTTTTTTAATGAATGTTTCCCTGTGATTCTGTATCTTCATGTCACGTAAAACTATTAAACATAAAACATTTCAGAAGTTATAAAAGTTCTATATATATACAGTATACGTGTACAAAGACTCACACTATGTATGATTATTATTTTGGCAAATTTACACTTTACTCAAGTATTCTTGTAATTGGATACTTGTACTCTTACTTAATTACATGTTCAGAAAAAAAAAACATACTTTTTAATCCTTACATATTTATTTAGACTTTCAAATTACTCATTACAGATATCAAAGTTCTCTTCTTCACTCTTCCAGCTAATGACTGTATGCTATAAATCAATCAAAAGAGCTCAGTTTAGCATCACATCATGTTTATCAGTGTCAAAAGAAAATAACTATCAAGAATCATGCTAATACATCATCTGAAGTGACCTTCTCATGCTACACAGTATAGTTAGCCCTATAGCTCTCCATGTGCATTTAACTCTTTTTTAACAGAAGCCAAAAAATGATTTATTTCCCCCTGTTTTTGGAGGTGTCCGTCTTCAGCACTGAATTTATGTGTGATGTCACACTTCACAGTAGTGGTTAATGGCTCATATGAAAGTAGACACTTGAGGCTTTAGGAATTTTCAGTTTATAAGTATTTCTTTGTTTTACCTAGTCTATTAGGTTTAAATGTTATCATTTTATTGTGGCAGTTGTATACAGTGTTTTACTCTCAAAATAAACTTTAGTTGTGTTGTCCATTTTATCTCTGTACCAATGTTATTGTGGAGAGGTGTGAATTGTTTGCCCAGCAGGGGGCTCACACCCCTCCCCTTTCCCATCACCCTGCTCACCTTCAGCTAAACACAGAGTCATGATACTCTACACACAGAAACCCAACAGTGTCCTGACTAATACAATAACAGACTTGTGGCTATAAAATAATTAATTTGTTTATACTGATTGAAAATGTCCGATAAGTAGATTTACATTCCTCTGTCTGACTGGAACGCCAGTGTTCTGTGAGAAAGGGTTAAAGATATACTGTATAATCCACCAGACTGCAGTGTGGAACTTGAAGATGAGCGTCCCTGGCCCTACCTCAGTAAAATGTTTCGGTATACTGGATTAAACAAAGACTCGTATAAAAAAAGGCATCTCCTTTACTTCTGTAGAAGGCATGGACTCCATCTAAATTGAAAAAGCATGTTAAGGTAAGTTTTGCTAACTTGCTAACATTAACTTGCTATATATAAAAAGTGAGCCTGTTTTCTTTGGCTAGGCAGCAAGTCAAATTCTAGCTAATGGGAACTATTGCAAATGTACTGAGATTGAATGATGTTTACAGGCAAAACAGTGCAGAGCTCTTCTAACATGTTTAGATAAGTAATAAAATTTACGTTTCACAGGAAAACATGACATTAATGTAATTTCATCAGTTAAAAACCTTCACGTTTTAATGCTCGAGTACATTTAAAAGTAGCAACTTTTGACTTGAGTACAGTTTTTAGCTGGAAACTTCCACTTTTAGTTTATTATCTAGCGTATACTATCACTTACGTATAATTTCTCAGTACTCTGTCCACCCCAGCATTCAGGGTCATGCTTTTATAGGAAATGGATCAGTGGCAGCATGGTGTGATGGAGATGAGCCACTGTTACCTCCCAGAAGTTGGTAATTTTCCTATAACAACGTGCCCTGAAGCTTTTGTTACTCATACCAGAGCAGTTTGCCAAAAATGAAATACAATTTTCATTTATTTTACAAACATCATGCACATTTTTCCATTTATAGTTGTGAAATGTTCAGAAAAAAAAGTTATCGCTTACGTTATAGCAGCTATAAACAGTTCCATCAGCAGCTTCTCTTTTTCTTTTCTCTGTCTTGAAATCAAAAAAGTTCTAGATTTTAGCCATTTTACCAAGTAAACCAGAAAGCATAAACTCCTCTGTCCCGAAATCTCAGTTACAGCTTTACCTCTGACTGTTACAAAGCACTGACACTGGAGACTCCTTCCATAAATGTTAAATTCACATTCATCACGCCACTCCACTGTTTATTATTTTTTCCTATAATAACACATCCCCATGTGTGTTTTCACTCCTTACTTCTGATCTTTCATAAAGCAAAATCACACTATTAACAAATCTGGAACAAAATAGTAAATATATTTTGTGTAAAACGTGTTATCAGAAATAGTTTCGGTTTTCCGGTGAGTAAAGAAGCAGGTTTAGAAATGCAAAGTAATTTTCTTGAGCCACCTGGAGTTGTGTATTTGAATGATTGTAAGGCGTTTCACTGGCGATGTGTCAGGGTGGATAATGCTTGTGAAAAAGATTTGTGCTGAACAGAACATTTATTGTCTCCATGCCTTAAATGAGAGTCAAATAAGGACGCAGTGCTGGTTCGGTTTCACACACACACACACACACACACACACACACATCCATACAGGCAAACACTCGTGTCTGGTGATGTCTGATTATTGTACTAGAAATCTCCTCATCTTTCACCCCTTCCTCTTAATCTCTCCTCTGTCTTCATGTCTCTAAATAAGAAGCGTGTGAGCTGAGTGCTCGGTAAATTTCAGGACTTTACTGCAGCAGATAAAACATGCCGGCGCTGTCTCACGGGGATTTCACACTGCTTTACTGGAGAAGACTCATGCTTTCTCACTCCTTTTTAATGGCCAAGGTTTAAAATTGTCAGATGCATTTTTTTTTGCATTTTTTTGGCACAGCAGGCACAAATAATGATTCAGTTTGACCATTTATATATTCATATATATTCATATATTTTGCATCTATAATTGTCCACAATATCTCAGTTAACTCCATTAATCTTGTATATTTGTATATTTTCAGCTGTAAGTTTAACATATTTTTATTTGTATAATTTTGGAAAGTCTCTTCCTAAGATATAATGTAGTTCATACAGTATCTAGACATTTGCTTTGATGATCTTGAGAGCGTTTAATTGACTTCTGTTGGTTCTGATGTTAGGTATTTATTTATTTATTTATTTGACTGTCTGTCTGTCTGTCTGTCTGTCTGTCTGTCTGTCTATCTATCTATCTATCTATCTATTGTTTTTATTTGTTGGTTTGTTTGTTTGTTTTAGTTTTTATTTATGTATTTTCACATATTGGTCCTAAAGGTTTGAAAGCCAGATTTTTTTTATTATTATTATTATTATTATTATTATTATTATTATTATTATTATTATTATTGTTGTTGTTGTTGTTGTTGTTGTTGTAGTAGTTGTTTGTATGTTTGCAGAATTTCACACTCTGGTTCATATATTCTAAAACCAAAGATATAATAATAATAATAATAATAATAATAATAATAATAATAATAATAATAATAATAATAACATTATTATTATTATTATTATTATTATTATTATTATTATTATTATTATTATTATTATTATTATTGCTGTTTATAATATGGGAAAATTATTAGGTTGTTGCTTTATTTATTTATTTATTGTAATTTATTTTGACTCTGAAATCACAATATTATGGTAAACTGTTCTGTGAAAGTCTGACCACGTGTGCAATTACAATAAAACAAAGCATTAAATCAACGTATTAAAATGTTTAACATGCAAATTAGTACATATTTAATGATCACTTGCCTCATTTGCATATTTAACACATTTTAAAAAACTATTTTAATATAAAAATTGTCTTGTTTACTTTAAACAGGTTTCAGTGAGTTTCCTTGTGATGTGAGTAAAAATAAAGCGAGGGTGCGGTACCCGGACTCGGGAGTGGGGATTGTGCTGAAGGAACCTGTTTATAGATCAGTATATAAGAGAAGATTGTTCATGCTGTAAGTGTGTAAGTGTGTGTCTCCTCAGCTCCCCCTGCTGAACAACACCAGCACTGAGCTCAACACCCTGATGCACACAGCATCAGACTCTCGATTTTATCCTCTCAGCTGTTTTAGGATATCGATGCAGATGATTACAGCTCTCTAAACTCTGATCAGTGCCTCACGACTCTCTGAAATCACATAATCGCCAACCCCAACCCCACATTATTTTAACAACGCCTCGAATGGAAATCACTGAATAAACATGACCTTGAATAAACGTGTTTTTCAGAACACCTCATCATTTTCCCCAGGCCAAATATATTGTTTGCATTTACATTCCCAACCGCAGGGCCATATTTTTTTTCCCGCCAACATATTTCCCTTAAGTGCTGACTACACGCGCTCGTCCGCCTTGCCCGCAACTGCAATTATAGGGGATGTTTGCCAACAACTTTATCTATCTGAAAAATACCGTTAATAGACATATGTAAGCTTTATTTAAGCATGATGCCGGGTTAAGATGGCGCTTCACCGCAGACAAGTTTAATGCCAAAACACTAAGCTTCTTCTAACACAGTGGATAAGTGAGTTTGAACTGAAGTGCCCAGGGCGAAGGGCTATTCTAGGTGATGTATGTATTTAGCCGTTGCTTAAACAGCACCGTGTGTTTCCTTCGCAGGCTGCCTTTGTGTGTATGTGTGTGTGTGTGTATGTGTTTGTGTTAGTGAAACTCAGCACGTCCCCCTACAGATGAGCTGCGAGGTCAGTGAGTTCGTCCCTGCCAGTGTGCTTGCCAAACACAACCAGACACTCTCTATTAGATGCATGCTAAGGAGCAGGGGCCCGTGAACAAATCTTCAAGGGGCAAAACCTACAACGTTCACTGGACACACGTGCTTTAAATCGGATTTCTTAAAACCAATGTTAGATTTTACAACAGCTTAGTGGCAAGAAAACAAAACAAAAAACCAAAAAAAAAAAGCATGGAAATAACATGTGAAATAGACATTCCAAGTACGAGAATATGTTTTATTTCTAAATCGATTTTCCTCTAAATAAATGTTTTGTAGAATCAAAAGTTTGTACATCCCTGAACTACTTGTAGTACTTTAGAACAACAACGAAGACTATGAAACGACACGTGGAAATACACAGTGACTAAGAAATGTGCTAAACAAATCAAAACCTTTACATTTTCAATTCTTAACAGTGTTTCTGATGAAGCTTTGCGCACTTTCAGGATCTTCTCAACCAAAGATGCTGCTCACTTCTTCTCGTTAACATCTAAAGGAAAACTACTCGTTCTGGGAAACAATTTAACTTGAATACATTTGTCCATAGGCTTTAACTTCACTATTTAAACTGATCTTAGAAACTAATTTTAACCATAAGTCTTTATCCAAAAAGATAATACAAATCATGTATTGTAGCTAGTGAGTCTAAACTTTTCTCTTATAGTGTATATGTTGTTGTAAGTTTTCCACTTTTGTTGTGTCTCATGGAGTTGTAACACAAAGTACACAAACCTCACTTTAAAAGTGACACCTGTACACCTGGCCATTCATGCAGTTATCCAATAAGCCAATCACGTGTCAGCAGTGCAATGCATAAAATAATGCAGCTGAAGTTAATGTTCACATCAAACATCAGAATGGAGGAGAATGTGATCTCAGGGACTTGGGAGGTCTGAGGAGAATGTCCAGACTGGTTCGAGCTGACAGGAAGGCTACGGTAACTCAAATAACAACTCTTTACAACCATATTGAGCAGAAAAGCATCTCAGAACATCTCACAACATGTTGAAATTTCAGGAATATGAGCTACAACAGCAGACAACCACATTAGGTTCAACTTGTGTCAGCTAAGAACAGGAATCTGACGCTACAGCAGGCACGGACTCCATCCTCTATCACCTTGACCAGGTTTCTGAAAACTTACTGACTGTTACAAAGCACTGATACTGGAGACTCCTTCCATAAATGTTAAATAAACATCGCCTTACTACTACCTTCACCATATCAAACAATTTTACATTTTCTTTTTTCTTTTTTTTTTTTCTTTTTTTTTTTTTTTAATCTGTCTTAGATTACAGGTGCATCAAAAAATTTGAATATCGTGGAAAAGTTCGTTTTTCCCATAATTTAATTCAAAAAGTGTAACTTTCATATATTCTAGATTCAGTGCACATAAAGTGAAATATTTCAAGCCTTTTTTGTTTAATCTTGATGATTACGGCTTACAGCTCATGGAAATGAGATACTGGAAAAATCCAGTATCTCAAAAATATTTGAATAAAGAATTTATAATACAGCAATGTCGACCTGAGAAGACTCTAATCAGCTAATTAACTTAAAACACCTTTTTACTCAAAACACCGCTGCTCAGTGGTCCAAAGTCCTCTTTTCAGATGAAAGTAAATTCTGCATTTCATTTCGAAATCAAGGTCCCAGAGTCTGGAGGAAGAGTGGAGAGGCACAGAATCCAAGTTGCTTGAAGTCCAGTGTGAAGTTTCCACATTCAGTGATGATTTGGGGTGCCATGTCATCTGCTGGTGTTGGTCCACTGTGTTTTCTCAAGTCAAGAGTCGATGCAGCGTCTACCAGGAGATTTTACAGCACTTCATGCTTCCATCTGCTGACAAGCTTTATGGAGATGCTGATCTCCTTTTCCAGCAGGACTTGGCACCTGCCCACAGTGCCAAAACTACTCGTAACTGGTTTGCTGACCATGGTATTACTGTGCTTGATTGGCCAGCCAACTTGCCTGACCTGAATTTTGTCAAGAGGAAGATGAGAGACTCCAGACCCAACAATACAGACGAGCTGAAGGCCGCTATCAAAGCAATCTGGGCTTCCATAACACCTCAGTAGTGCCACAGGCTGATTACCTCGATGCTACACCCCATTGATGCAGTAATTCATGCAAAAGGAGCCCAGACCAAGTATTGAGTGCATAAATTAACATACTTTTCAGAAGGTTGACATTTCTGTATTATAAATTCTTTATTCTAATATTTTGAGATACTGGATTTTTGATGTCTATGAGCTGTAAGCCATAATCCTCAAGATTAAAACAAAAAAAGGCTTGACATATTTCACCTTATGTGTATCGAATGTAGAATATATGAAAGTTCCACTTTTTGAATTAAATTATGGAAATAAATGAACTTTTCCACGATATTCAAATTTTTTGAGATGCACCTGTATATGGAACATCCACCATACTGCACATGCCCCTATGAATATGCTATTACTATAGAAACAATAACATATTAAAACAAGCACATCATTATAAACCTGTGCAGCCAGAACGTCTGTCAGAGCTGCTGTTATAGAAAATTAATCAACACGAGAACTCAACAAAATGAGATTAATACTGCAGTAAATAATTAATACGATATCTCTCTAACTCTGCGTTAAGTGCTAGAAGTATCCTACATCATTAAAATGGTGACTTCAGGGTTTTGTAAGGATGAGAGCAGACAGCGCAAGACAGAGACACAGTTCTCTGTGTCCTCCTGCGTATAATCATCCATCTCTCTGTCATAGAGCTCGGTACACAGTGCCAGCGAGGGAAAGGCAGGTGACGGGAGCTGAATGGTAATAGGCTGAGCTTTGCTGCAGGGGGAAGTGGAAGGAGCCAGACACGGCTTCAGACAGCAATACAAAAGCCCTATACATACCTACAGACAACACCGGTCGTCCTCACACACACACACACACACACACACACACACACATACACACACACACTGACCTTCTCCACACCATACAGCTATTATGATTTGCTGGAATGCAGCTCTGTGTTTCTGAACAATAATTTACACAATGCCACACATGAGTTATTTTGTCCTTCAAAGAATGACATGCTACAGAATAAATTAGGTATTAAAATGCAAATCCAGGGTCAAACCTTGTTGTTAACTTATCACGTGCCTTCTTGCTTGTCTCGTCTCGTTTTTAACATCTCCATCCCTCATCCTCCACTATCAATCATCTCTAATAGCATCTGTTGTCAGATTTGTCAGGTACAAACATCTAAGACATTAGCATTTTCTTAGTACTCACACAGGGACATCCAATGCCTCGAGGTACCCGAGTCAAAACACGCTCACGACTCGAGCTGCACCATTTATCTTTGAATCTGCTTCATAAATGGCTCATTGTGTTCTGCAACGCTCCATGTACCACAGAGACTAAGATGTTCATGCATACTTGGTCCAAAACTACATCTCCATTCTCCTCTTTGAGAGCAACGATATTGCTTTCTTTATTTCCCGCTCCAAGCCCACATCCAACCTCAATAACCTTAAGATTTTAAAACTGTCCTCAAGCCAAATGGGCAAGATGCAATATACAATCGCCGTTAGCAAAATATTAGCTCTAATGTGGTGTTGAAAAGAGTGCATGAGCTACACGCTGGAGAGACGCCCGGATTTCTCCCTTCTCCAGCCCCTTGTCTGGTTCCACATTCCACCGAGAGCTCGCCTTAAAAACAGCAGAGCTGCAAGGTGTCGTCGAGACGAGGGGAAAAGAGTAAAAAAAACGCTGATGCAATAGCTACATTGTTTTCGTTTTTTTTTTGTTTTTTTTTAACAAAACTATTTCACTTTCACAATTAAACAAATTGACCTTCACTAAAGTATAATTTAATTTAAAACCACATTGTGGATGATTTCTCGCTTCTGACTTTATCATTTCTATAGTAACAGCTCATTCATAAGGATTTGTATGGAATAACAGTTATGGAAGGAGTCTCCAGTGTCAATAGTTTGTAACAGTATGAGAAAAAGCTGTAACTTTAAGTTTTCCGACACAGGAAAGTCTACATGGTGGATGATGTGTTTAGTTTCGTTTATTTCTATGCGCCACGCTGCATTTTCTCCTTTTATTAACTTCAACAGAAAGTGAGGTAATCACCATGGATAAAAAATACCACATGGCATTCGTTCATGAATAAAAACAAATGTCCAAATAACCAATGCTGTTATGCTGTTGCATAAGAGAAATGAAACCTGTTGCAATGTGCTGTTATTGGACAGGGGCATGATGGCTTAGTGGTTAGCATGTTTGCTTTGCACCTCCAAGGTTAGTGGTTCAAATCCTGCCTCTGCCCTGTTTGTGCGGAGTTGGTGGTTTTCTCCAGGCACTCCAGTTTCCTCCCCCAGTCCAAAGACATGTGTTGTAGTCTGATTGGGGTTTACAGATTTTCCATAACGTGTGTGCGATAGTGCCCCGCAATGGGTTGGGCCCCTGTCCAGGGTGTGCTCCGCCTCAGAAAATGTTGATTATTATTGTCCAATAACATCCATCCATCCATCCATCATGGTGGTAACAGTAATTCCACTTCATCACACCGCCCTGTCCACTGATTATTTTCCTATAACAGCATGCCCAAGTGTTTCATTCTTTATTCAGTGGTTAAACCAAGAAAATCAAAATGATAAAGAATTGTGTTAGTATGACAGAGTATAAACGCAGAAAGTTACAGGAGCAGTCATAAAAAATTGAAAATAGAAATAGAAAAAACTCACATTGCCTTAAAAAATGACAACAAAAGAATGTAAATCCTCTCCACCACCACACTCTCCATCCACACACTGCTGTCTATCTGTCAACGGCATCTCTCTGATATCCGCCTGCTCCATATTGAAAAATTGCGGTAGCCAGAACTCAGTTTCACCCCATCATATACATGTGAGAGCTGCAATGACGGGAGAATGAACTTGTCATGGCAATCTTTGCATCTCAAGTTTTATCAGTTCACTGTGTCCACCACTACATCAACAATAGATGAAGTCAGAGTGCTTCTAGTAAAGTCTGTCCACTCGGCGGCCATCTTGGCCATGTTCCCTGGGTCCCTCAGTCATACTGTACAAATATGTGGAGAGACCCATGAGCCCAAAATGGATAAACAAGATCTTTCAAAAATGGATTCAAGATGGTGATTTAAATTTGACAAATCTGGCCCAACACTTTTTTTTCAGTTGCTCATGCTTGTTTTTTTACTGGAAGGGCGGGGCATACGGAATACAGATACCCTGTTGAGCATTACTTGTATCCCCATTCTCATTAATACTGCATTTGACTTACCTCAGAAGTGGGAATTTGGAGATAGGAATTATGTCATTTTTCGGCCTCCTTGTATTCGAGCTACAAAGTGGGAAAGCACATGGACGCCTACATGTTTTCTTTTTTAGCAACAAGCTAGCCAGCTAACTGTGATGAGTAATGCATATTTACGTCCTCAAAACAGCGAACTGTATAGTCAGTGTTATAGATTTAACAAGTGAATATATCTGTACTTTGATTGATCTAAAGCAAATACTAAAAGTATATACAGCATAACACTGCTGATGCTGTGAGCAGCCATGTTGATTTGAGTCACTCGCTGAACTCGGAGTTGAGGAGACCATCCTGAGTTCCCGAGTAGACGTCAGAAGTTAGTCAAATGCAGCATAAGTAGTGTCTCTACTCATACTCTCTCTGACAAAGCACATATTAGATGGGTTATGTTGCCTGGACTATTTTGCAAATTTCTTTATTTAACATTATTGTGATTTTATGCAAAAGAAATTTGTTATTCATAAGGACACCTCACACAGTGTTTTGAGAATAATATGCGATTTAAGAATAGTTTCCAACAAAGCAAAAAGGAAAAACTGCAATCCTAACAGCACATGCAGGCCAATGTTAAAGCAGAGGTTACTTGAAGTTACTAACAAACATCCATTAAGGCGAGTGCTAAATTCTCTGAACGCATAAACAGGTTTATTTCTGAACTTATGTGACCCATTCGAACCACAACGCCAGGCACCAGGGCTGCTCCATAAAGAGCACTTTGATTGGTGAGTTGTAAACACTCTACTCCTTCCTGTCATCAAAACCTGCTGACGTTCTACCTGTTACTGCCAGCCCAATATTCAGCACACAAAGCGAGACATTCTCCCTCTGCACCTCATAAAAATAGCAGTCTGAGTCTGATACGTAAGCAGCAAACGAATGTGAAACTCAAACATCGACATATATTTAGACAATTTATCTGCTACTGGCTCAAAGGAAACTCCTTTAAGCTTATAAATGTAAGGATGTAGTAAAAATATTTATATTAAGAAAAAGGTTTAAGGTTCGTTGGAAACTAATCCAAGGAACCCTTAAAGAACATTATTTTTCTACAAAATGTATGTATTAACTGGTTATGTTTGGGGTTAGACTCCAAATTATTGGTAATTATTTTCTTTTAAATGTCTAGAACCTGTCAGGTGTTTAATATTTTTCTAAACTGTCTTGGTACTTGATGCAGCCTTAGAAAAATGGGTTCTTCATGGTTCTTTAAGGGTTTATTGGATAATTAAGGGTGCTTAACCCCTTAAAAGGTTTCTACTTGGAATATATTTTGAAAGGAAAACACAGTGTTGTAGATTTCTAGGATTTCCACAGCAGGACAACTGAAAAACCTTAAAGAGACCGACTTATGTTGTTCCACAACATTAAATGAAACTATAAATGGACAAAGGGTCAATTTCTGTGGTATTGTTTTTGGTATAATTGGAAAAGAATCAACTTTGAGGTAACAACAACTCTTCTTCATCACACCCGACATTGTTAATTATTTTCCTAAAACAGTATGACATCAAGTGTTTTATTCCATACTTAAACTTCACTATAACTTTTCATAAGAATTTATATATGCAAAGAGTTACTAATTTGTGAGAGTGTGAGACCTAAAACATATGAAGCATGTTTGTTTGGGCAGAAATATCTGACCAGTCATCTTTATTGAAGGGTCGGACAGCAGACCTCAGCAGAAGAATCATTTATGAAGTGTTTTCACTGCTCAGATCCAACCAAATGTCTGAATTTTAGATGCTGCAAAAGATTGCAAATCACTGGATTTCTGTGGGGTTTGGACCCTAATAAGTACAGTATGTGTTTCAAAAAGGCCCGAAAAGAAGCAGGAAGTGAAAAATGGATACATGACACGCCAAACAGACCATCACAGGGAAGATACAGAGAGTCTCAGACTTCAGAAAGTCATGTTTAAGACCATGTTAGCTGAAAAACTACATGAACAAGTACTTCGAGTCCAATACAACAAGACACCAATCCAAAACACAGCAGTAAATCCACCACAGACTGGCTCAAACAAGGAAAGCTGTATTTTGGAGTACTTTGTACTGACATCAGTCTCCTTCAAATGCAGGACCTCAAATAGCTTTGTGTAGGCAACTGGGCCAAAATCAGTATCAATCAAATCAAAAAGCAAGACAAATCAAAGCATTCGCTCAAAGTTCTAAGCAACAGTTTAAAGATTTGACTAGTTACTAAATACGGCTCCATTAGTGACCCTGATTGTTCAAAACAGTTGTTGCTTAAGCACAAGGCAATGCAAAATGTATTGTTCATTAAGACACACAGTCAACGTTTTTAAGATCAGATCGCTTTCTAGGAACCTGAAGTCCAAATCATTCCAAAACGTTTACAGACATTTCTTTTTCTTGGAAGTTGTGGATATAGTACATAGCTGTGGATGAAAGCCCAAGTTAATGTTTCATTTTGAATCCGGTGTGCTACAGGGCAGACAAAACAATTCAATTCAATTTAATTTTATGTGTATAGCAACTGTCACAAAGCAGGTTTACAGAAATACATAAATTCAGGATATACATTTTTAATCTATGAATTTATCCCTATTGAGCGAGCCAGAGGCGACGGTGGCAAGGAAAACCTCCCTGAGACGATATGAGGAAGAAACCTCAAGAGGAACCAGACTCAAAAGGGAACCCGTACTCATCTGGGTGACAAGGAATAGTGCGATTATAAATAATTCCCTTTTATAACTGTGTACTACATGGTGAAAAACTGCAATTGTGTAACCAGGAAATTCATTACAGTGCAAAACTTTTCGTGGCAACTGCAGTCCAAAACCATCTTCATGGTTTCTCTGACCGGTCTGCAGCTACACAGCCCTATACACAGCAAGCTGTGTAGCACTTTGTGTTCTGACACCTTTCTATCATAGCCAGCGTTAACTTTTTCAGCAATTTGTGCTACAACAGCTCTTCTATGGGATCGGACCAGATGGGCTAGCCTTCGCTCCCTACGAGCATCAGTGAGCCTTGGGAGCCCATGACCCTGTCACCACTAACCACTGCATACCGGGAACACCCCACAAGACCTGTCGTTTTGGAGATGACCCAGTCGTCTAGCCATCACAATTCGGCCCTTGTAAAAGTCGCTCAGATCATTACGCATCCTGTTTTCAACACATAAACTTCAAGAACTAACTGTTCACTTGGTGCCTAATATGTCCCACCCCATGACAAGTGTCATTGTAACGAGATAGTCAATGTTATTCACTTCACCTGTCGGTGGTTTTAATGTTATGGCTGATTGGTGTATTGTATATCCCACTGAATACCTGTGAGACATTTTACACCAAAATATTGCCATAAAAATATATATGAATATATTATATACATAAAGATTTTTAAAAAGCAATAAATATAAAAGATATAGTGAATGAATAAGTACATGAATAAGTATATGTGAAAAAATAAGTACACAGTGTTGGCTTTTTTGACATATTTGGACAAGCAAACATTTTATCCTCTTTGAAACAGTGCCTATTAATAAAGTTGATACACTAATGACACAAAAAATTGACATTTTTAGTAATTCACAATTCAAATGAACAAAAAAACAGATTAGTCACCTGGAAAAAGTAAGTACACCCCTACTTTTATCACACCTTCAAATCCATAAAATTTAAATCAGGTGTTCAAGATTGGGTGCCAGTGATTGATCACAGGATCTGCTAGTAATTTTTGCAGCTGTTGGTGTCAAAGTGCATGTTTCTACAATCAGAAAGAGATTGCACAAATTTGACGTGCATGAGAGGCGTGCCAGGAAAAAGCCTACAAGACTACAGTTTGACAATGAGCATATAGGCAAAGACCAGGCCTTTTGGAATAATGTGCTCTGGACAGATGAATCAAAGATAGTTGTTTGGCCACAGTAACAGCAGACACGTTTGGCGCAGACCAGCTTTTCAGGAGAAGCACCTCATACCAACTGTGAAGAATGGTGGTGGAAATGTTATGGTTTGGGGTTGCTTCTCTGCCTCAGGGACTGGACAGCTATGAATTCTGCATCATATCAAAGAGTGCTTGAAGATAATGTGAGGCCATCTGTCCGAAAGTTGAAGTTGAACCGAAAGTGGACCTTTCAACAGAATAATGATCCTAAGCACACTAGCAAATCCAAAGGAATGGCTCAAAAATAAGAAATGGAGGGTTATGGAATGGCCTAGTCAAAGCCTGGATTTGAATCCCATTTAAATGTTGTAGGGGGATTTGAAATGGGCAGAACATGCAAGAAAACCCTCAAACATCTTGCAACTGAAAGAATATTGCATTGAAGAGTGGTCAAAAATTCCAGCAAACCTGGTAGACAATTATGCAAAATGCCTACAAAAAGTTATTTCTGCTAAAGGGGGCAATACTAACTTCTGAGGCCAAGGGTGTACTTACTTTTTCCACAGAAGAATATCACATCTATTGATATTTCTGTTGAATAAATGATTGAAAAAGATAATTTTCCTTGTGGTTTTGTTCAAGTATATCAACTTTATTAATAGGCACAGTTTCAAAGATGATCAAATGTTTGCTTGTATATAACCAAACAAGCCAACAGTTTCCATGGAGTGTAGTTATCACATGACTGTACATTATAATATATATTTAATGTTCTATCTGCTTTGAGCTTCTTGGGGGGTCAAAATATTTTGCCTCAACATCTTTAAATCAGAGTTGTCAGGACCATATACCAGGAACCAAGAACAGGCTTGAATTGCTAACGGTTCCATGGACATTCCATCCGAAGCATTTTGTATTTGAAATTGTCTATTGTTTAAGTGTTATGGGGGGAAAAATTGACTGTAAGGACTGTTTCTATTTCCAAACCAGTTCTCTATGTGAAAGATATATTATAAATATAATTCTTGATAAATGTACATAGCCTGTTGCTTCATCGAAGCTCATATATGGGATCTCCAACATTCTCCTCTTACTATGATGAATTTATATAATGTTACCGTTAATGAAGCTAGATATTTACAGGTATGTCAAAAACTAAACATTTTGTCAGCTTTCATACCCTCCTTTTTTAATGTTTACTGTTGTGTTTCCTTTAAAAACAATTCAGGAAGACAACATGCTGTTGAGAAGGTCTGCTAAAGCACAGCTTTTACAGAAATAAAAGCAAGATTCAAATTCATATCAAGAAATGACTGCTTATGTATTTTTAATGTTGTTTACATGCTTAATAAATAAATAAATAAATAAGAAGCTTAATTGTGAACATTGTTTCTTTTTTTCTTTTTTCTTTTTTGTATCCTAACTTTTCTTGATACATCAAACTGTTTTGGATGAAACATACACAGACCCTAAGGCTACATCTAAAATCAATTCACCTTTGAGATTTTCGTTTCTGGTTGAAATAATGATGCCGAGACAAACCGCTAGCATGGAAACCACATCGCAATTGAGCCAGTTGTGCTTGTGATTTTGACTCCGGTTCACACAATCTCGATGGAAATCCCCTTGATTTAAACCTAACGTTCTACACGTTAATCACATGGTCATTGTTTTGTTCAAATCTATCATGCTGGAGTGCCGAGCCAACGCTATAAAGCTGTAGTTACTCTATAATTACTTATGAGGTGAACTGTAAGCAGTAAATCATGGGTCAGTATTGCATAACAAACATTCGAAGTAATGAATTGTAATGAAGTGATACGGATACAGATGTGCATCCAACTCGAACAATAAAGCTGTCACGTACCATAAATTAACTCGTACCTCTTCCAGGAAAAAAAAAAAAAGACTAACTTCAGATGGGATATGAGAACAAGAACTAAGTATCTCAGTCTCTGAAGAGCAAAAAGTGGGTGTTCCTTAATACAGTTGAGTGAAAAAAAACGTGTTTCCTCCTACAGATTCTGGATGAAAATTGGAAAATGTACCTTTATTTTACAATTCACAACCAAATTTTGGAGACGGGGTTTGGCTAAATATTATAACTAAAATGATCCAAAAGCTGTTCAGAGGAAATGAAAGACACTGGAAGCAGTTATAAAGGAAAAAGCATGTGCCTGCAGATTGTTACAGAGGACACACACACACTGGACAGTTAAATAGGAACACCTGAACCTCTGATAATTCTCGCAACTATCCAATCAGCCAATCATTTGGCAGCAGTGCAATGCATAAAATCATGCAGATCTCTCAGTGACTTTGCATAGCTGTTGGGTGGCTTGAGTGTTTTAGAAACTGGTTGGAATTGGAATGGTTTGAGAAAAGATCAGGCGACATTTTGCCAATCTTTAACTGTCCAATTTGGGTATCCATGGTAGCCTCAGATTCCTGGAGCAGAACCTGATGTGGTCTTCTGCTGTTGTAATACATCCACCTATAGCTTAGGTACGTTGTGTGTTCTGAGATGCTTTTCTGCTCACCATGGTTGTAAAGAGTACTTATTTGAGTTACTGTAATCTTCCTGTCAGCTTGAACCAGTCTGACCATTCTCCTCTGACCCTCTCTCATCAACAAGGACCGCAGAACCTTTTATAACACATTATTTGACCTTTTTTTTTGTACTTATAATAATGAAGGAACTGTGAAACCAAACAGAGTGTTAATGATGCTCTGATGATGCTCTGGTTTCTGAAGGATTAGCTCTACCATTATTATTATTATTATTATTATTATTATTATTATTATTATTATTATTATTATTATTATTATTATTATTATTATTTAGCAGAACTCCAACATGATCCTCATCTGCTAGAGTGGTATTATAAGTCTCACTTACAAACTTAATAACAAACAGCTAGATGTAACTGTTGCTTACGTACATAGCATTAGCTACTATTAGATAACTAGCGAAATGTTTGGCAGTATAAACCATTTCAATACATTTACATTTGCAGCATTTTTAAACACATGCTGACTGGTTACTTTTTGTTCTCCCTTCAAAGTCCCCTACATAGGCTTCAGTTATATTGTTTGGACCGAACCATATGGCCTAGATCCAGGTTTCCTCTCCAAACACACTCCAGAGGAAATGAGCTTCTCGGCACGAGAGGACCAACTGAGTAAAGCTTTCCACTGACTTCTATTCATTTCAGTCTGATTAGAAAATGAAGACATTTCTGGACTGTTTTCACTTATTTTCTTGTTCCTGCCTCTTTTTAGACAAATTGGACGCTCTTTAATTTGATCCACAAGTTTAACAGCTACCTTATGACTTTGTACTGTAGATAGGAAGTGTTCTGAGGTAGGTTTGTGTTCTGCTTTTATCCAGAAGATGCTGTAATCTGGCTATGATGAAGTATATGGCTTGTTTTGCATCATAAGCCTGTATTCTTAAGATTCTTGTGCATTTCTGATATTTATTGCTCAGGATTCAAAGCAGAAAGTGAAATAATGAAAATCATGGTCAATTCTTTGTCCAGTTCCTTGTTACTGTCAATGGAGCATCGGACACAACCCTCATATGATGCATTATATTCTTGACATTTTCTGGCAACCTATCCCATAATGCAATGCAATAAGCACATCCCCACATCACAATTGCACAGCAGGAAAAATGAGAAACATCACACATTTAAACAGCTGAAAGTAATGACTAGATATTATCTCACTGCAGAACCAAAGCCCAAAGTCTAAAGTTCTGTCCAGCAGACAAAAACATGTGCACAGACTTTTGCTCATGGAATAATTTCCATTAACTAACCGTTTTTAATTATTTCAACCTGGAAACTAGCAAACATAAGGAGTACACAAGAAAAAACAGATAGATAGATAGATAGATAGATAGATAGATAGATAGATAGATAGATCAGACAGACAAACAGATAGATAGACAGATGGATTTAACATCAATACAGACAGACAGGCAGACAGACAGATAGATTGATTTAACTTATATACAGACAGACAGGTTTAACTTTAGACATACAGGCAGACAGACAGACAGACAGACAGACAGATAGATAGATAGATAGATAGATAGATAGACCGATGGATTTAAGTTTTAGACAGACACAGGCAAATTGATAAACAAATGGATTTAACTTCTATACAGATAGTCTCACTGTCCAGATGTTCTCTCAGAAATCATATTGTGTTTTTTGTTTGTTTGTTTTTCTTTTATCTTCTCAATGTTAAACCATCACTGCCATCTAATGATCCACATTTATATACACACAGTGAGGAAATGATTCACCGCACTCTTAATGAAACAGATATAAATAACACATGCAGATATCAGATGTATATTAATACATACACTTGTATCATTCACTAATTAAACACGATGACTCGTACAGATTTCCTCTTCTGTATCTGTACTTGTCTTTCAGCTGAGCATCAAACATCTGATACAGAAGTGTTGCAGCGCCACCTAGAGGCTAAAACACATGTAATTTTAGGTTCCGCTGCATTTGCATTTATAGTCATTGCCAAATAAATGTTCCATTTAGCATACAGCTTTAATATCATTTTACTATGAATTGTACTTATAAAGGGGAAGCCCACATTATGTGGATATATATATATATATATATATATATATATATATATATATATATATATATATATATATATATATATTAATGTATGGGTAACACTTTATTCGAAGTATAGCTATATTATCTTTCATAAAGCAATCTTGCAGATAATGACAGGCTTGTGTAAAAACTCATAAGGTGACATTTGAGGTCTTATGTGATATTTTTTTCCTTTATATGAGTTACAGAAGAGAAAAGAACGCTTCAAATTCTCTCCTTCATATAAAGACAAATCATCAAACATTTACGTAGTGAAAAATAATCAAATTGTATGACACCCCTATAATTTAGGCTATATTCTTTAGGCATTTCATATTCTGCACGTTATATTTTCAATCATTCAAGAGATGTCTATATTTCAGGGTGAATGTTTCATTATTTATTATGTTTTCCGTCCAGGCTACACCGGGTCAGAGGAGTTCACTCCAACTCTAATGAATTCTTCAGTAAGCACTGAGGGAGCACTGGGTGTGAGGTGGGAATACACCCTTGATGGGATGCCACTATTTATTTGTTTGTTTGTTTGTTTGTTTGTTTGTATGCTTGTTTGTTTGCCTACCTACCTACCCACAATTCTGTTCTGAAGGTTTACATCACGGATGTCAAACATACGGTCCATGGGCCCAATAAAGATTCTACTCTGGTCCACCAAATGAAATTTGAATCCGTGTTTAAGATTGAAATCATCATGTGGACTGTAATTGAATTGAAAGATTTGAGGGTTGGTGTCTCAGTTGTTCCACTAGGGGGCAAAATAGAGCATTTTTCGCACTGCTTATCCTACACAGGGTCACGGGGGAGCTTGGAGCCTATCCCAGGGAACTCGGGGCACAAGGCAGGGGACACCCTGGACGGGGTACCAAACCCACCATTGTAACACTCCGTTTAATGCACCCTGAACTGCATCCAGCTGCTATTTCTACCTCCACTGTAATATAAATTACATTTATATACATATTGTGTTGTCTGATGTGTGTGTGTGTGTGTGTGTGTGTGTGTGTGTGTGTGTGTGTGTGTGTGTGTGTGTGGGTTGAATGTATCGTGTTGTGACCAAACACCAAGAATAATGTCTAATACATGTAAATGCTGTAATACTGTATATGGCGAATAAAATTATTCTGATTCTGGTTCATAAGCATGAAGAGTTTTGAGGTGTTTTGACCACAAGGTGGAGCTGTAGCCTGTATTTGTATACTGCAGTTTGGTCTCTTCGATTTTTACCTAATTTTTAAGTAAATAAAATGGATTAACTGTTTACTTTTATCATTAACTGTTTTTTATTCATGCAATTCATGCAATTCATTCAAAATGCATTTGAGTTAACTTACGACAGTGAGACTTACGGTGTAAAAACATGTGATTTTTCTGTCTGATTCAGTTCTGAATTCAGTTCATGTGTCCTGCAGGATGTCGGAAAGTGTTTGGTGTGTGTTTGAGCTGTTTGTGGGTCAAAATGGGGTCACATTTCCACCCACTGATGGACAACAAAGTAAATAATGAAGCTTGAGTCTTAGGCTGCGGTTCATTTTAAACCATGTGACTGTTTTTTTTTTTTTTTAAGTTAAGAGTTAAACCATTTAAGAATTAAACCATTCCAAAGGGAAAAAAAGAACTTAATGGTCTTCAAGGTACAGTGTTTATGGACACTCCAGGAGCATACCCTTGAAGTAAAGAGATTTTGTAACCTTAAGTCTATGATATAGTTCTTACCAGAAAACCCAAATACATCAAATAAATCAATAAATGAAATAGTGAAGTGCAACATATAATCAAAAGATGTTGTGTATTTCATTTCATTTTGTCCTTTTATATGTGGAATATGTTACTCGATGACAAATTTCTTTTTCAAGTTAAACAGATGTGTCTTTTTTTTTTTTTTTTTTTGGACAAAACATATTATGAGTAAGAGAACCACATGCAAAAGTGTATTTAATTAGCACAATCAAAATTATTAGGAGAAGAAGTGTTACTTTTGCATTATTTAGAAAACAAACAAACAAACAAAGTCATACAGGGCCTTGCATGAATATTCACCTCTCTTGAACTTTCACATTTCATATTGTTACATACTAGAATTAAAATGGACTTCATTTCAGTTTCAAACTCAGCAAACATGCGGAAAAGGTTTCTCTGGTCTGACGAGAGCAAAATGACGTTTTTTGGCTTCGGCACAAAGCACTACGTTTGGCAGAAACCCAACACTGCTCATCAGCCCGAGAAAACAATCCCCACTGTGAAGCATGATGATGGTAGCATCATGCTGAGAGTTACTCTTTGCCTCTTGGCTGATTCTCTGACTAATCCCCTCAGACTAATCCACACAGTCACTGACTTTTGATGGACAGCCTCCTCAAGGCAGAATCAGTTGTGTAATCTTCTTTCTTTCCATTTTTTAATAATTGATTTATTGGTTTTCTTTGTCCTGGCATTGTTTTGATAGCTGCTTGGCTTTCACTTCTCATGGCAAACTGGTTGCACCAGGACTAATGCTGCGTTTGAGGTTGCAACTTGTAATTCCCCACCTACAACCGGTACAAACCACTCAAAACGCTCCCTCAACTTGAAATTTCAACTTGGTAACTCTCTATTGTCCTCTGTTGTTGCTGTACTGTGATTTCAGTCCAATATGTTTAAAGTTCACTATAGTACAACATTACCAATAGCCACTCAGGTCTGAAACTAACACTAAAAGTGGTTATTTTGAGTAGATTCATGACATGTAACCCCAATAAGACAATATCAGTTTCAAGTTGTGACATTACAGAATGTTGAAAAGTCCAAGGGGCTGAACACTTATGCAACACACCTTATGATTGGTTAACATGGTACTCAACAAGTGATATTTGTCAAACTGGCACAAGCAATTCAGAGACCTGAGGGATAGCTCGAATGTCCTGCCCTCAGCAGACGCAACTTTTTTCCCCCTCAGCATTCATCACTCTCAGACTGTTGTCAACTAGACGCCTCTCTCTTATGCCATCAGTTTTGGTAAGGATTTTAACCACTATACTCTTTCTTATGTTTTTAAGCTTCGGTAAATATTACACACTTAATTTTTATCACCAGAGAGTGTAGATATTTGTTAACATGTAGCTATACATACTACTGATCTGTCATATTTCACTGATGCTGTAAACATAAGGGGCACTTAAAAAACATTTATGTCTTTCAGATTACAATTCTAGAGGTTTATTTGATTTTTTTTATTATTTGCCATCCGTTTGGACAGTGAGGGAATTATGATCCACTCAACTGATTTGACTCCTTCAAACTACATGTTTAAGTGAATCAAACTGCGCAATCTGAATTGTTCAGTCATTATTTTTATTCATTTGATCCATTCATTTATTGTGTAATAAATTTTCTCACAACTAAAATTTCATGCTGTTGTTTTGTCTATATTAACAGTAACAATTTCATGGCTAAGAAGAAACTTCCATTTGTGTGGCATTGTCCTAGTGAGAGACACATTTGGCCACAAATCCAGTTTAAATTTTGAATAACGTAAAATATACCCACGTGTTTAAGAGACGGCACAGTTTGCACATTTGACATGAAATATGTATTATTATTAATAATTTATTTATAAATATTTATTTAGTGTACAATTATGTTATATTTATTTATTGTACAAATAAGTGTTTTCCTTTTCACCATTTTACAAATTTTTTCCTACTTACCTTTTTTTTTTCATCTCTTAAGTTTCACACAAATAATATTGGGGGGGGGGGGTGGAATCAAGGTCAAATAAAACAAAATAGAAAAAAAAACAACTAAGTCAACATTAAATTACTTTTTAACTATTTTAAATCTGTATTGCACAACCTTATTAATGATTGAAAAAGTTCTCGTTACTGTTATTGACAAATGTGCATACTTAGAATAAGTTTTTAAAAATGCAATATTCAAATATTTATAAGGATGTACTATTTAAAAAAAAATACACATAAATAAATAAATAAATAGTAAATGATTAGTCAACTGTAATAAAAGTAGTTGCATGCTAAGTACTGTCTAATATTACAGTTTCAATAATAAACTGGAAAATGCCTAGCAAATTCTCAGTATCATTTAAAATAAAACAATTAATACATGTTCAATGTTCAAAAATACTCATACTAATAAATATCTATATACAACCCAAATTCCGAAAAAGTTGGGACAGTATGGAGAATGCTAATAAAAACAAAGAGGACTGATTTGTAAATGTACTTTGACTTGTATTTAAACGAGAAAAAAAACATATAAAGACAAGGTATTTGATGTTTTACTGCATCGTTTTTTTGAAGATAAATATTTATTATGAAATTGATGCATGCAAAACGTTCCGAAAAAGTTGGGACAGGGGCAATTTAGGACTAATAGCGATGTGACGAGTTGAAATAAGAAGGTGATGTGAAGCAGGTGAGGCAATCGTCTAATCATAGTATATAAGGAGCCTCCAAAAAAGGCCTAGTCCTTCAAGAGCAAGTATGGGTAGAGGCTTGCCAATCTTCCAACAGATGCGTCAGCGAATAATCCAACACTTTGAGAACAACATTCC
Organism: Cranoglanis bouderius; assembly: GCA_023630585.1. Classification (NCBI taxonomy): domain Eukaryota; kingdom Metazoa; phylum Chordata; class Actinopteri; order Siluriformes; family Cranoglanididae; genus Cranoglanis; species Cranoglanis bouderius. Next base: position 7,098,368 of record CM042540.1, read on the forward strand.
CCAAAGACAAATCCGTAGGATTCTGGGCATTTCACCTTCTACAGTGCACAATATAATTAAAAGATTCAAGGAATCTGGTCAAATCTCGGTGTGTAAAGGGCGAGGCCGAAAACCACTTCTGAATGCGTGTGATCTCCAATCTCTCAGATGTCACTGTCTTAAAAACCGTCACGAGTCTGTAATGGATATCCTGACATGGGCTTGGGAATACTTTGGTAAACCTTTGTCAGTCAACACCATTCGCTGCTGCATCCACAGATGCAAGTTAAGGCTTTACTATGCAAAGCAGAAGCCAAACGTCAACACTGTCCAGAAGCGCCGCCGACTTCTCTGGGCTCGGTCTCATCTGAGATGGACAGTAGCACAGTGGAATCGTGTTTTGTGGTCCAATGAGTCGACGTTTCAAATAGTTTTTGGACAAAACAGCCGTCGTGTTCTCTGGGCCAAAGAGAAAAAAGACCATCCAAGCTGTTATCAGCGTCAGGTCCAAAAGCCAGTGACTGTCATGGTATAGGGGTATGTCAGTGCCCATGGCATGGGTAACTTGCACATCTGTGAGGGCACCATTAATGCAGAAAGATGTGTACACATTTTGGAGCAGCATATCCTGCCACCCAGAGGAAGACAACGCCAAACCACATTCTTCCCTCATGGTTGCGTAAGCAGAGAGTGCGGGTGCTGGCATGGCCTGCCTGCAGTCCTGACCTGTCTCTGATTGCGAATGTGTGGCGCATTATGAAGCGCAAAATAAGGCAACGAAGGCCCCGTACAGTTGCGCAGCTGAAGAAATGCATAATGGATGAATGGGGGAAAATTCCGTTTGCTAAACTTAACCAGCTGGTGTCTTCAGTGTCCAAACACTTAATAAGTGTTATTAAAAGAAAAGGTGATGTTACACAGTGGTAAACAGTCGACTGTCCCAACTTTTTTGGAGTGTGTTGCAGTCATCAGATTTGAAATGGGTGTATATTTTCAAAAATTAATTACAAAAATTCACAAAGTCAATTTGTTAATAATGTGTTTTCAATATAGTACAGGGTGAATAGAATTTTCAAATGACTCTTTTTGTTTGTTTGTTTTGCATTATCCATACTGTCCCAATATATACACTACAATATATACACCAATCACCAATGACATTAAAACCACTGACAAGTGAGGTGAATAACATTGATTATCTCGTTACAGTGACATCTTTCAAGGGGTGGGATATATTAGGCAGCAAGTGAACAGTCAGTTCTTTAAGTGATGGAAGCAGGAAAAAACAGGCAAGAGTAAGGATCATTGACAAGGGACAAAATTGTGATGGCGAGACGACTGGGTCAGAGCATCACCAAAATGGCAGGTCTTGTGGGGTGTTCCCAGTATGCAGTTGTTAGTACCTACCAAAAGTGGTCCAAGGAAGGACAACCGGTAAACCGGGGACAGGGTTCATGAGCGCCCAAGGCTCACTGATGCCTGTCTGGTCCAATCCCACGGAAGAGCTACTGTAGCACAAATTGCGGAAAATGTTAATGCTGGCTTTGATAGAAAGGTGTCAGAACACACAGTGCATCACAGCTTGCTGCGTATGGGGCTGCATAGCTGCAGACCGGTCAGAGTGCCCATGGTGACCCCTGTTCACTGCCAAAAGCGCCTACAATGGTCATGTGAGCATCAGAATTGGACCATGGAGAAATGGAAGAAGGTGGCCTGGTCTGATGAATCAGGTTTTCTTTTACATCATGTGGATGGCTGGATGTGTGTGCGTCGCTTACCTGGGGGAGAGATGGCACCAGGATGCACTATGGGAAGAATGGCAAGCCGGCAGAGGAAGTGTGATGCTCTGGGCAGTGTTCTGCTGGGAAACCTTGGGTCCTGGCATCCATGTGGATGTTACTTTGTCAATTTGGCCTCCGAATTCCCCAGATTTCAATCCGATCGAGCGTCTGTGGGATGTGCTGAACAAACAAGTCCAATCCATGGAGGCCCCACCTTGCAACTTACAGGACTTAAAACATCTGCTGTTGTTTCAGGCTTTTCTCAAGGCCGCGGAAGCATGGTAGTGGGTTTTTTGTAATTTTTTTAATGCACTTCATTCCACACGGCGTTCTTTGTTTTTTCTTATTTATTTGAATCAAGATAATTACTTAACAAAACATAGATGGACATTAAGTTATAAACTATATAAAATGAAAATATTACAAACAAACTTTTGAAGTGGTCAAAATCATCCCTGACCCACCTCATATCTCCCGACCTTCTTTCAATGCCTTTCCACGCCCTTTATGACGTACAGTGGGGGAAAAAAGTATTTGATCCCCTGCTGATTTTGTACGTTTGCCCAGTGACAAAGAAATGACCAGTCTATAATTTTATTGGTAGGTGTATTTTAACAGTGAGAGACAGAATAACAACAAAAAAATCCAAAAAAACGCATTTCAAAAAAGTTATAAATTGATTTGCATTTTAATGAGGGAAATAAGTATTTGACCCCTTCGACTTAGTACTTGATGGCAAAACCCTTGTTGGCAATCACAGAGGTCAGATGTTTCTTGTAGTTGGCCACCGTGTTTGCACACATCTCAGGAGGGATTTTGTCCCACTCCTCTTTGCAGATCCTCTCCAAGTCATTAAGGTCTCAAGGCTGACGTTTGGCAACTTGAACCTTCAGCTCCTTCCACAGATTTTCTATGGGTTTAAGGTCTGGAGACTGGCTAGGCCACTCCAGGACCTTAATGTGCTTCTTCTTGAGTCACTCCTTTGTTGCCTTGGCTGTGTGTTTTGGGTCACTGTCATGCTGGAATATCCATCCACAACCCAGGAGGTTCTCACCCAAGATTTGACAGTACATGGCCCCGTCCATCGTCCCTTTGATGCGGTGCAGTTGTCCTGTCCCCTTAGCAGAAAAACACCCCCAAAGCATAATGTTCCCACCTCCATGTTTGATGGTGGGGATGGTGTTCTTGGGGTCATAGGCAACATTCCTCCTCCACCAAACACGGCGAGTTGAGTTGATGCCAAAGAACTCGATTTTGGTCTCATCTGACCACAACACTTTCACTCAGTTCTCCTCTGAATCATTCAGGCAAACTTCAGACGGGCCTGTACATGTGCTTTCTTGAGCAGGGGGATCTTGCGGGCGCTGCAGGATTTCAGTCCTTCACGGCGTAGTGTGTTACCAATTGTTTTCTTGGTGACTATGGTCCCAGCTGCCTTGAGATCATTAACAAGATCCTCCCGTGTAGTTCTGGGCTGATTCCTCACCATTCTCATGATCATTGAAACTCCATGAGGTGAGATCTTACATGGAGCCCCAGACCGAGGGAGACTGACAGTTTCTTCCATTTGCGAATAATCGCACCAACTGTTGTCACCTTCTCACCAAGCTGCTTGGCGATGGTCTTGTAGCTCATTCCAGCCTTGTGTAGGTCTACAATCTTGTCCCTGACATCCTTGGACAGCTCTTTGGTCTTGGCCATGGTGGACAGTTTGGAATCTGACTGACTGATTGCTTCTGTGGACAGGTGTCTTTTATACAGGTAACAAGCTGAGATTAGGAGCACTCCCCTTAAGAGAGTGCTCCTAATCTCAGCTCATTACGTGTGTAAAAGACACCTGGGAGCCAGAAATCTTGCTGATTGATAGGGGATCAAATACTTATTTCCCTCATTAAAATGCAAATCAATTTATAACTTTTTTGAAATGTGTTTTTCTGGATTTTTTTTGTTGTTGTTATTCTGTCTCTCACTGTTAAAATACACCTACCATTAAAATTATAGACTGATCATTTCTTTGTCAGTGGGCAAATGTACAAAATCAGCAGCGGATCAAATACTTTTTCCCCCCACTGTATCCAACCTTTTCCCACCAGCTAATTTCTTTCACAATTAACATAAATCAAATTAAACTAAAACATAAACAAACAAATAATATTATAATATTCAAACATAAACAAGAAACAAAAATCTATTTTCTATAATGGCTACCATATCTGCTGTTAACGTCTTGGTGCCAGATACCACAGCACACCTTCAGAGGTCTTGTGGAGTCCATGCCTCGACGGGTCAGAGCTGTTTTGGTGGCACAAGGGGACCTACACAAGATTATGCAGGTGGTTTTAATGTTATGGCTGATCAGTGTACATACAAAAGTATTGGAGCAGCAAGGCCAATCAAAATTATATTATATATTATATAATAGAAATAATTGTCATTAAAGTGCTGGTAACTGTCTTGTAAATGCTTATTTTTGTAACAAATTGCATTATTTGGACTGCAGAGCAAGTTCAAACTAAACTTTTTTTTTTTCTTAGTTAATCACAGTGTAAAACTAAAAGTGGTAGCTCAGTGATTAAGAAATTGGGCTGCTGATTGGAAGGTTGTGAGTTCAAATCCCAGCACCACCAGGCCACCCTCAATTGCTCAGATGTATAAATGAAATAAATGTAAGTTGCTCTGGATAAGGGTGTCTGTCCAATGCTGTAATTGTAGTACTGATTTTGTGTTAAAGTGTTGTTGCAGCATCAAATACACAAAATATTGAATCTCACTCGGCCATTGAAGTATTTGGTAAAAACAGGGCATTTAGGTATGGGCTCTGGTACCCTCAAGTCCTTGAGAGGGGTGGGAGGAGTCATCCATAATACTGGTGGCCTCAAATAATGAAATCAAATAAAAACATGCTACTATAAGCCTTTCAATTCAAATAAAGTGTGATGAGGGATTTTTTTTACAGCACTTTCTAAAACCTGTAAATAAGACATCAGCACATCAGCGAGGACCTCACCTGGACACTCAACACCACCCAACTGGTTAAGAAGGCACAACAGCGGCTGTACTTCCTGAGGAGACTGAGGAAGTTTGGCATGTCTACTAAGATCCTGAACAACTTCTACAGCTGTGTTGTTGAGAGCGTCTTGACCAGCTGCATCACTGTGTGGTATGGCAACACTACTGTGAGGGACCACAAACGTCTGCAGAGAATTGTGAAGACTGCTGAGAAGATCATCAGGACTCCACTGCCCTCTCTGCAGGCCATTTACCATCGCAGAGTCCACAAGAGAGCTCCCTCCATCCTTAAGGACCCCACCCACCCCCAGCATGGATTGTTCATACTTCTACCCTCGGGACGGTGGTATAGTAGTGTGAAATGCAGGACTTCTAGATTAAGGAACTCCTTCTACCCCTCAGCTATCAGACACTTAAACGGATAACCAATGGACACAGACCAGTCTCAACCATCTCATAGAACAGTTGGATTAACTGTCGCGTCAATTTGCACATTTAAGTTACTACTGCTGCTATTATCATTGCATATTTCTACTAATATTATTGCTGCTACTATTAAGGAGCCTCATCTCAGTTTGCACATCTATCAATGTCACTGCTGCTATTTGTAGTTGCATTGAATTCTGCACGTACTGTATAAATTTCTTGCACACGGTCAATGTTGCACATTTGCATATATACATATATGGACATATATATATATATATATATATATATATATATATATATATATATATATATATATATATATATATATATATATATATATATATGCATCCATAGTCTGTATTTTATATTACATAGTTTATTCTTATATTTCTTATATTTATTTATTTTTTATTTATTATGTTTGTGTGTGTATGTATGTCTGTTTTTTTTTTTATTTTTTATTGTACATAGTTTGTACTTGTCCTGGCATTTACTGTGGACAGCAAAGAAAGAATTTTATTGTACAGGGAAACCTGTTTTTCCTCACTGTGCATATGACAATAAAACGTTTGACTTTGACTTGACTTGAGAAATGAGAAAGAGACTCGTCCGAAGTTCTGAATCGATTCCCGAGAGTCGGTTTTGAAAGAGTCGTTTTGGGCATGACTCGCTCCTGATTGGTCATGGAGGCAGGGTGAGGCTCGCGCTGTGGTGCCATGTCCTCTCCTCACACTCAGGCGGATTTTTCCTCCTCTTCTATAGACTCTTCGTTTCTTATCTTCCTCTCTGCAAACTTTTAAAGAAAGACGACGTGCTTATTCGGAATGTAAACATCTTCACCGTGGTGTCGATAAGAGACATGTGAAGGACGCCAGGTCTGTGAGAAAGAGAGAGAGTTAAAATGTTTGCCAGAGTCGAGTCCAGTGCTGGGTTTTCCTTTGCAGAAAAAGTCAATGTGGAGTCACAGCGCGTGGTGAGTTCAGAAGTCTGGATCACTGCTTTAACACACGGAAAGCTGACAAAAGTTCACTGTATTACAAAACTATATGTACCTATGCCTTTACAGCGTGTTGCATATGACGGCGTAAAGTTGATTATTGTTGTTATTCAGCTTGTAAACTGTTGCATGTTGGTTTTCCTCCTGTACAGCAGCATGTCACGCACACGTCCATCAGTTTAACGCTTCAAATTAAGAGTTATATACTTTTATACCACATGGCTGTTGGATTCTCTAATCTGATTGGTCAGGAGGTGTTGATTCGTTTTCTATAACAGCAACTCTAAAAGCAAATTTATATTAATGCAGTCATTCCTATATTTTTTCGTTTCTATAGCAACAACTCATTCACATAGAAGAAGAGTACATCATCTAAAGCTTAAATAACGTCTTGTCGTTTAACAGTGATGTATAATCGTTGAAAAAAGGGGGTTTTGTGGGGTTTTTTTTGTAAGGAGACGTTTATCTTATACATGTATTCATGGAAGGAGACTCCAGTGTCAGTGCTTTGTAACAGTATAAGTTTTCTGTCACAGGAAAGTCTTCAGGACAGAGGAGTGTTTATGCTTTCTGGCTTCTCGGTAACACGACAAGCTTATTATTATTATTATTATTATTATTATTATTATTATTATTATTTTCAAGAGAGCATCTTCGCAGTGAAATAAACATTTTAGCTTACATTTTAACAACATCCAAAGATTAAATACTTTGTTTTATCAAGTATGGACATTTATGCAATGCCTCATTATTTGCGTAAATAAATGTACATTATTATTTTAGAAAAGCTGTTCAAGTAGAAAAACACCATAAATAATATCTGGCAAAGATTGATTGGGATAGCTATTGTTTTTAAAAATTGTCTAATTTTAACTCTGTAGTCCACTCCATTTTCATGATTTAAAGTATTCACTCTTGTTTTGTTTTTGTTTTGTTTTTTATTAGTACTATTATTGTTGTTATTATTATTAGCTCTTTTATAGATTGCAGATTTTCACAATTTACTGAAATGATTAAATCAGTACAGAAGTTGACATCTGGCTTTGTGAATTCTATAATAACTCATATGCTCGAATGTGTCACTGCCTCGGACCACTTTTGTGTTTTCTGAGCAGCTTTTAGAGAATCTCAAGTTGCAATAATCCGCCCCCACATCCCTTTTTTTTTTTATAACATGCGTATTATACACTGCCTTTTTCATCATAACACATTTTTGGCTTCTTGCTTTTGGGTGTTTTGTTGTCTTGTTGCAGGAAACACCCACATTTCAGCTTTTTGTTTGTTTGTTTGTTTGCATTCATAATAATAAGTCTGTTTCATGTGGAGTGAAGATTTTACAGAGTTTACAGAAGTAAAATTCACGTCGATGTTGTACTCAGGTTGCATTTGAGGATTTATTCTGGGGGTTTTTTCGCAACTTTGGTGTCACTGGAGAGTTTTAAGCTCAGCTAAGCCGATATTAAGCGGCCTCTTCTTAGCTTTACTGGATTAGCAGTCTGCTAATCAAACAGATAAGAACATCTCTCCTGACAGGGTGCAGTGAGTTGTATGGATATATTTTGTATGTTGGTGTGGATCATGTGCGTTCTCACAGGTCAATACTTCACACGCGAGTGTATGTGTATGTGAGTGTATGAGTGTATGAGCAATGTGACACGACGAAGCAGATGTAAGTCAGGGAGAGCTGTCGATGTACAGCAACAGGAGGCGGAGCAATGGGAGCTGGCAATGAAAAGTGGGCGGGTCAAAAAAGTTGAGCAGAGTCCTTCAAGTAAAGTATGTCTGCTCGGCGATCATCTTGGCAACATTCCTAGCAAGTTATTTCCTGTCATAGAAGACGAAGGCTCCTAACCCCATAGACAATACACAGAACAAGATGACATTTCAAACACAGATTTGACCCAGATTTTAAAATCTGATCAAATGGTGTAAATAACGTGTGGCTCACATTTCGGCTCCGCCTACTACACTTGGACATTTCTCCATAACTAATGAAGCATTTGGCTCTTTTCCAGAATTGTTCCAGGTTTTTATGGGCCATCTCACATATTTTAAGCAGTGAGTTGTCTCTATATACAACTTTATGTAAATGAAAAGTAATGTGGTGATTATCAATGGGAGTGATGGACAAAAATGGGACGTTTTTTCCCCCTGCAGTGAAACATCCATGTTTTCTGGTTCCACACATTTGTTCATACTTGCAGCTCCTGAACCAGTTTTTGACGCTCCTCAATCTGCTACAGGCTAAATTAAAAAGTGCCAGGGTTTCCGCCATTTGTCCTTTCCAGCAAGTGGCAGAAACGTGAAGTTTGCAGCTCATTCTGCTGGTAGTGATGCACGAGCATCTCCTTCTAGTTTTTATTTTTGGCAGGAAAACAGTTTAGTGGACGAAACAGGCAAGATGTTTCATTTTTAGTGAGCTGACTCGTCTTCAAAGTGTTCTGTAGCGAGCTGTGTAGTTGTGAACAATCACAACCTCAAGCGATATGAGTGATGCAAGAAGAAATATCACTTCAGTGTAAACACCTGGTTTAAAAAAAAACAAAAAACAAAAAAACTAACAACTACACCAAAGCCCTGTGCAACATTATGAACGAAAGGGAAAGTTCAGGGGAAGGCCAAAGATAATTTCCTGCCTTGGATTTCTAAGAGGAAAATGCACATGGTCAAATTGTGTAACAAGTCTGATGACAGCAATTATTCTTTAAATACACTGAAGTTCCAGTTTAGGGATGACAGTTGTTGAGAGAGAGAGCACCTGGAGAGGTCATGATCCCCATGAAATAACCAGATGTTTGCCGCCAATGGAAGCAAAAGCGTCTGATCCGGTTCCTTCCGTTCTGCAGATTCTCAGACACCAGATTTAAGAAGATCAACAAAGGCTCTGGTTGGGCGTCTTGAAAATCGTATTTGTTCAGAAAAGGAGCTTATTAGAAGGATTCCTGGGTTTTGCGGTTAAGGCTCTTAATCTCCAAAAGGAAGGGAACGTGCACTGAGGCTTAAGGAAAACGTTTATCTTGGGAACACTTAGACATCCGTTTGCTCTGACATGTATGAGGGGTGAAGTCACTACAACAACAAAGCCAGCGCTGAAAACAGCTGCCACCAACAGCCTTTTCCACACGCTCAATCAGCAATCAGCATGGGAGGGAAAACAGAGAAGTGGCCATTTTGGGGGGGGGGGGGGGGGGGGAAACAACGTAGCATGAAGATATGAGGTGAAGGGTGTCAACTGAGCTGGTGCTAAATACAGACTTCATAGAGATGCTGGAGAGCCCAAAAATGCATATTTCTAAAGTTTTTAAAAGTTTACAGCACTTGGGCGCAAGCAAAGACGGGGTGGCGTGATGCGGCTCAACACAAAACGGAATCATTGTTCCCACCTCGATGTGAATTATTTTCCTCTAACAGCACATTTTAAGTGTTTTATTCCAGTGCTGCCACATTTCCCAAATGATTACAATTTTTCATTTATTAATCAATGCTTTTTAACCGTTTATAGTTACACTGAATGTTATGGAGCATCCATGAAACAAGTTAGTTCCTGTTCTCACTTGCGTTATAGTGGCTACAAACAGTCGTTCCTTCACCAGCGTCTCTCTTTTTTTTTTTTTTTCTCCCCTCTCTCGAAGTCGGTAAGATGGATTTGGCTGAAACTGAGCTGAAACTGGAGACTACTTCCATAAACAGTACATAAACGTGTCCTAACTGAAAGCTTCACCGTATCAGTGATTATACACCAGTCCCCGTGTGGAACGGGTTGTTACTATAGAAACAATATCGTATTATAATGAGTGCATTAATATAAAGAACCCAATAACCCTGTTAAAGACATTGTCCACAGACAGTGTTTTGCTTTCTTCTGTGGTTGTAATTGATATTTGTAAGGTAAATATGATCAGTCATTGAACTCTGCTCAAGTAGTTTATGAAGCCAGTCTGGATAAATGACCCAGACAGGCAATGTGTAGAGTTTGGCTCGAGGCCATGATAGATTAGATTAAGTGCTAGATGGCAATTAAACAGGAGTGTCAGCACTTGTTCAATATTTATTCAAATGATTATATGGATTATATAATAATATTTATGCTGGCTAGCATTACAAGGCTAGATTAGGCGAACTAGAGCAAGAGTGACATATGACCAACTTCACAGCAAGGACAAACTTTAGCCCGATTATGTCATGGGCAATTTTTCATCCGCTGTCAGATCTGATTAAGAGACCGAATCTCATTAAGACCTTCAAACAACCCCATTTCAATTACACACATTTGTCATAAGGGCTTTTCAGATTTTAGTGAGAGATTAACCTTTCATTTTCTTTAATCGATCTTATTATGTAATCCAGCAAATGTATTTCAAAATCCTGAAATAAACAAGAGAAAAGCTGAAAAGTGTGGACTGGGTTGAAGTCATCCCAGTCATTATTATATAACTTAATTTAGAAGAAAATAGTCAGTTTTATGTCAACACCACAGAATATTTCTTTTATGGACTTTTTTCCAATTCAGCATTTCATCCATTCAAGTTCTTTAACTTAATAAATTAAAACATTAATAAATAAATACATTAAATAAAACATTAATAAGATGAGAAAACGCACTGCCTAGATTTCAGCTGGTATGACCAAAATAGAGCCATGATACATAAGGAATAAAACCCATGCTGTTAAAGGAAAATAAAGGAATTTTTATTAATAAGTGGCATCATTAATAAATATGGTTTATTAGCTGATGTTAACTATACACTCGTCTAATGTTAGCCAAGTGGAACGTACTCGTACGCTGATAGATTTTATTTCGTACTAATAAACGCAAAAAACATTCTCCGTTTATTGTTTGTTGCTATAATATATTGTTACTTTATCATTATTGTGTAAATAACAAGTAATAGCTACTACACGTAACAGCAAACAGCACACACAAGTGTGTATTCCTAAGGTCCTTCGTTAATACTATCTGTTTTTTAAAAGGGTGTGGCATCTTTCATTCACCCTGTTATGCCATGCTGCTATAGGCTTTAGATCACCCAAACAAAACACGACACACGCTTGTCAGGTTTGTCAGCACACAGATCATGTCATGCTACGCAGAAAGTAGTTGAAGATAGCACAAGCCTGAGGGGTGTATAAGGATTCAAATTTAGGCGCAGAGGATTTGAACACTGTCAATTTAGGCTGAATAAGAGACGGACACTTAAATTAGAAAATTGGAGTTTGTCCTGAGCATTGTCTCACAGGATCTTACAGCTTGCTGGTTAATAAGTAAGGAATAAAACATGTGGGGTGCACGCTGTTCTAGGATATTAATCAACAGCAGGCTGGTGTGCTGAAGTGAAGTTACACATTAAAACATTTTTTTATTTATTAATGAACAACACATCATGCTTTTTATCTGTTTCTAATCAGATTTTATGTTGGACATCTGCAAAACAACTTTTTGTTCCCCCCCCCCCCTTTTTTTAAACGTTATAGCAGCTATAAACTATAAATAGTTGTACCCTCACCTCTCTTTATTCTGAAGTCGATAAAAGAAAAAAATGAAGCTCTTCATGTTACCGGAAACTGGAAAGCATAAACCTTAAAACTGTAAAACTTAATGTCACAGCTTTACCTCTGACTTTTACAAAGCACTGACACTGGAGACTCCTTCCATAAATGTTAAAAAAAAAAAACTTACTTACAGTCCATCATGCAAGTCCCTGTGTATGTTGTTACTATAGAAACGATAACGTATTGGACGTATGTCTAAGCTGTTGTTATAGGAAATTAATCTGCACCTTCTGACCAATCAGAATCAAGATTCCTTTTATAAACAGATCCAGGTCTTGGCTGGAATGTTTTGTTTATCAGTGATTAATAAAAAATAAAGTCCAGATATTTAAAATGAGTTAAGTGCATTCCCTCTTACTAAATAATTCACTGTTTAATATACAGTAATTAATAATAATTAATTAATAATTAATTAATAGTAACTAATTAATAATTAACTGCTTTTGTAGTCAATAAACTTGTCTACTTTTAAATTGAAGTAATGTTATGAATGCACAGCTGTGTACATTTCTAGCTGCTAAGTCAGTCATTCACAGTTCTTTAATGTTCTTGGGAAATGTTCGTGATTTATGAGTCTTGGCTTTTACTTTTATAACATGTTACGATAGCCCGCTCTGGCACGTTACACTTATTACAATGAGAAATGGATTGTTCTGTGATTAGATCAAAAGGCACTTGTCATAATTTATTCCACACTCATTGTTTTATTCATTTATATTTGTACGTATAAAACAAAGGTTCAAAATGTAAATCAGACACCACAACGTGGTCTTATTTGTTATTGTATAAGTATTTGATGAAAAAAATGTTACGTGAGGAATGAAACACTTGGGGCGTGCTGTTATAGGAAAATAGCAAAGCGGAGTTACTGTTAACACCTTTGCCATTGCAACACTTACACTTTTTTTTTTTTTTTTTATTAATTAAAGAGCAACACATTTTTTAACCGTGTAGTTACATGTAATGCTGTGGAACATCCGCAAAACAGGTTAGTTCCTGTTATCAATTACATTGAAGTTAATACGACAAAGAAACGTAGCTTGTCATGTTACTGTTACAAAACACTGACACCGGAGACTCTTTCCCTTAAACATATAGAAAACTTTACCATATAAACGATTACAAACAGTCCCTCTGAGTGAGAGTCATTACTATAGAAACATAACATTAACGTTTAGATTGTGTGCATTAATATAAATGAATTCTAGTCAAAACTACGGTCAGCTGCTGTTCTAGAAAATTTCGACGAATCAGAATTTAGAATTCAACACTGCTGCGATATTAATCAGTGATAAACAATAGTAGTATACTATGAAAGTATCCACCTTTAGATTTAATTGGTCTTGCGCTTGCTAATTCACATAAATCAAGTAAACGTTACAAAGGTTGAGGTTAGGGGCGGGGTTTCTGGATTTTGTTCTTAAGAGTTTTCTTTCTTTCTTATTTATTTATTTATTTATTTTTGCATTATTGAGTACATTGATTCCAGGCTTTTGTGTGGTAACGTGACATGTTGGGACAGGAGCTGCTTTGGGTATGCGTGGGAAATTGCTGCTTAGTACTTTACAAACCGGTTTCATGAAACGAATCAGGGACTAGAAAAATCTCAGTAGTTGAAAATAAATACAATTTACATAAACTGTCATTAATACAAAGAAGTAGAGCCGTCTGATGACAATATAATATCGACATTGTGATAAATTACATCATGATGTAACTTTCTGAGTACTGTTATAACACTTCATAATTACTCTTAAGAATGTTTTGGGAAATATCACCCATGCCTGCAAAGAGGCTATAAAAGAATACCCAGATAGCTTGCACCATTATGATGCGCTGATTATCATCAGTTTGATGTACTTTCTTCACAGAGCATCATGGTGGCCTTCCTGTGCCTCAGCCTGTCCTCTCTGCTTGCCCTGGTCACGGCAGGAGGGGTGAAGAACTGCCACCCAAAGTGCCGCTGTGAGGTGGAGAGCTACGGCCTGTTCGATAGCTTCAGCCTCACCAAGGTGGACTGCAGTGGACTCGGACCAGGCGCCACTCCCATCCCCATTCCTCTAGACACGTCCCACTTGGACCTGTCCCACAACTCCATCAGCCACATCACCGACTCCATGCTTTCAGGACCCGGATACACGACTCTGGTCAACTTGGATCTCAGCAAGAACCTCATATCACGAGTGAGCTCCAAGGCCTTTAACAAACTACGCTACCTGGAGACCCTGGACCTCAGCCAGAACATTCTGGAGAACCTCAGCGACGGATGCTTCTCCGGTCTCCCTTTAGCCGAAGTGGATCTCAGCGACAACAGATTTCGTGAGTTCGACCTAAACGTATTCAACACACGAGGCCAGGAAACCCCTATCAGTGTAGATCTTTCGAACAACCTTCTCAGCGTGGTTTCGAGAAACCCTCACCTCCATGCTCCGTACATCAAGAGCCTGATGCTGGCAGGCAATCAGCTCAGGACAGTGCCCAGACTTGCAGGAATTCCCTTGCAGTATTTGAGCCTGGATGGAAATCTTATCCACAGCATTGATGAAGGAGTCTTCGAGGAGCTGACAGATCTCGTCTATCTCTCCCTCAGCGGCCTTCCCGAGCTGTCAGTCATCCATCCGAACAGCTTCAGAGGCCTGAGGAATCTCCAAGTCCTGGACCTTTCAAACAACTTTCAGCTCAGGACTTTGAGTCCAGATGTGTTTAATGGACTGAGCGCGTTACAGGAGCTCAATCTGTCCAAATCGGTGGCCACTCCATTACCTGTAACCATCTTTAACAACATGCCAAGTATTAAAAGTGCAACTCTGGGGCCAAATATGCACTGCTGGAAAACGCACAAGCAAGGCCAGTTTCACAGGCAGATAGGACAAGCGAAAGCAAATGACATTTTGACTTGTGATGTTCCAGGAATCATATTGTAAAAAAAAAAAAAAAAGACACTAAAATTTGTATTTTTATTCTGTAGTGCCTTATTTCTCTGAGGCTGATATTTTCACTTTGACTCCTTCATCGGGCCTCATTTAATAATCTGTAAATGTTTTCATAGACCAAACCGATTCAGATTCGTGCCAGATTTATAAATGTTTCAGTAACGCTGATAAATAATATAACCTGATAAATGTCAATCAGCCGTAAATAACAAGTACATTCGCGGCACAGATTATTTATATTTAGCCACGCCCCAAAAACTGCATAAAAGACGACTGAAAAGGAATGACAACTAAACGATTAAAGTGTGCCTCCTAAATCTTCCAATAATGCAGCTCAGCCACCGCAGAGCATCAGCTACCATGACAAACACTACCACTTCCTGCTTAGGGCACCATTACTTTTGTCCTGATTGAATGGCTAGGGCTATTTGCCTTCATTTATGGAGAGCTTTCTTTCAAGACACTAATATGAACATTTTCACTAAATTGGTGTGTGTAATTGAAATAAATACGTGATTTAAACTTCTTTAGTGTAATCTGTATATAAAATTGGAGTGTCTCGGCAGTTATAAGATTTGATATTCGATAAGATTAGTGAGTTTCCTTATATGTAAATTTACAAAATTTTCATTTTCACGAATTCCAAATTCTCCTGTTTAAAGATTTACGAATCAGTTCATTCCCATCCCCCTTGCTAAATGAGGTCCAATTGAGGTTTTTTTGCACATGAAGCCAACCGATGTTCATGAATTTACAAATTTTCAGTCTATTTTTATACAGATTTATATATACAGTATTAGGAGTTCATTAGGAGCTCATATGCACTTTAAGTAGAACTGGCCTTTCTGTTCTTGTTACATTCATTTAATCCTTTAATCCAGGCATTTATTGGTTTGCAGTTCCTGACATTTCTTTTAAATAAGGCGCTGTTTTTTTTACATTCCGTGCATTATGGACACTTTGGATGTGTCTGAGGCAACTTCGAGAACCACTTTATACATTCTAACCAAAGGTGAATGAAATTTCAGTGCCTTAATGCGATGCCGTGCACGTGTTTCAGCCCTACTAAGGGATTATGTATGGTATTATAAGTATTTGCAAGTGTTTCAGACTTTGGGAAGAAAAGTAATGACTGGCGTCAGGTCCGTCCCAGTTCATAAAACTCGACTCCCAATCTGGCGAACCAGCCGATGAGCCGAAATAGTGAACTGTATGTTGAGAATCATTTCAAATGTGCACGCTGTACCTAACATCATCATCATCTTAAGCTCATGGCATTTAATCAAACATTTAATTTAATTGTGCATTTCTCTGTCCAAATCATAATACAGCTGTGTCAAATATGTTTGTTTTGCACTTACAAATGGAGATAAATTAAAATAACAACTGTAATTGTGGGTTTTGTATAGAATTGTACGTTTGTACCAAACTACATTTTATGGTTAAATAAACTTTTTTTTTTTTTTTTTTTTTACATGTAGTCTTTCATGAGTCACTTTCTCAAATGCCTCCTTTATGCACTTTTACATGATCACATCATATAGGTTTCATTCTCATGACTATCTGTAACTGTTTTTTTTTATATATCAGTAATATTTACAGGAATGATCATCTTTATATCTAGAATTTGCAAGGATATTGCTTCTTTTTGCCATACGTTGTTTATTGTGTATAGGTTTTATACAGTATACTTATTATTTGTGTCACGTCTTTACTTTGCAGTTTTTCACAGCCTGAAAGACTATCATTTGTATAAAGTAAAAATGGGATGGAGGCTTTATTTAGTATCTTGTACAAAAAATGGCTCGATTTCAGTGAGGGATGATGACTAATAAAGACATAGCCTCAAAACAAAATGAAGGTGAAAGTCTATGACGAGCTACAGGCTATTATCTAGTGAATATTTAGAGTAACCATGAAATAGGCAGTTGAGAATCGACAACACAGTCATCCAGCGTACAGTCTAGCAGCTCGTTTTAGATGTACATTTGATCAACTGTGTTCGAGGTAATATAATTTAACCATGACTGGTTTCAGATCAATTTTCAGCCTAACTACATCTCACAGACCATATAAAAGACCTGAAACTAGCCTTTGAAAAAATTGGGCATTGAAAATGGTAGACCTTTTCTCAGAGTTTGCATAGGGAACAATTATTTCACATGTATTTCTGATGTCCACTTCATAATCCAGCTTTGCCTCTCCAAATCTTTGCAATATAGTTTACAATAGAAATGGTTCTGTACATCATAGAGTTTATTAGATTTAATTCAGACTGTGTGCTACAAAACAAGATCTTGTAAGCCCCTAGCATGGGGCAGCCTGATTCCTGCCCCAATGGATTTCTATTAGCGCTTGTTGCAGTTCCTGTGTTTGATCACTAGGTGCGATAATAACTCGAGTATGGAGCTAAAAGTGAACATGTGGACATGCTGCCCTTAAATGTATGCACTTGTGAATGAGGACGTTATGCAGGTTAATATTAGTAAATACTCCAAATTTCAGTATATGTATATGTATCAACATATGAATTTGGAATGATTGACAGTTGTGTAGGTGTTCTAAACTCTCCGATATTAACCAACTCACTGGAAGACCCGCCCCTTTCCACTCATCTCACATTAGTAATCTTTTAGCTGGTGCTATCGTCCCGACACGATTTTCCTGCTTAAAAGTTGAGTTGTAATTTTTTTTTCTCTTCTATTTAGTACAACAAAAATCAAATCAAAACAAAACAAAAAAAAACAGAATTTCATGTTACTGATAAACCAGAAATAAACTGTTTACTATTAAATATATCTCTGACACTGGAGACTCCTACTATAAATGTTAAATAAACTATGTTTTTAGTTATTTAGGTTTTGGGTTAAATAGCAACGTTTAATACAAAAATAATCATGCTTGATAACATGAACTAACTTGTTTTGGGGACGTTCCACAACATTAAATGTATAATACTATAAACGGATAAAGAGAACGCATCTTATTTTATTAATTAAAAATTGTATTCACTGGCAAACTGCTATGGTGTATGAGGAATAAAACACTTTGGGATGTGCTGTTATCCAAAAAAAAAAATAATAATAAAATAAATAAATAATAATAATAATAATAATAATAATAATAATAATAATAATAATAATAAATCAACTTCAGGGTGGTAACAGTAACTCCACTTCAGACATACTGCATCACACCACCACCACACTGATTATTTTCCAATAACAGCATGACTCTTTACTTATAGAACTTTTTGCACTAGACTTTTGGGTCAAACTCATTTTTGCACTGGACTTTTGGATCAGACTCACAAGGAGCACGTAGTCATAATAAGCGCATCGAATGTGTTTCTCATTGTGGCTTTTGTTTATTAGAAGCACACCCCTTGAATCTTTCCAGAACAGCACTCAGAAGAGAATGACTCGTAAACACAGACAGGGTGAAGTGCTGTGGGACGCCTGTCTTTTCCAGAGCGAAACGGTCAACAAACGTCTCATGGAAAAAAAGGTTAAAATGGCCGCCCACATGCTCCAGATGACTTCAGTCTGGAAGGTTGAGATCAGCTCTGCATTGTGGCCTTTTCTCACACACTGAGGGCATTCACGTCTCCTCTTAGCTGCGCTGAATTAACGCCAGCATTCAGCTCTTTGAAATTCTAGCAGACTTTAAGTGGCAGAGACACGTCCTCTCTTCGGCCTCCTAAAAACAGACAAAAACTGCTGTTGCTGTTTCAGCGAGAAAAATAAACATACAGGAGAAGCAAAGTCCGACAAATAAACGCAGATACGC
The DNA here is from genome assembly GCA_023630585.1 of Cranoglanis bouderius. NCBI lineage: Eukaryota > Metazoa > Chordata > Actinopteri > Siluriformes > Cranoglanididae > Cranoglanis > Cranoglanis bouderius. The sequence continues at coordinate 7,116,835 of CM042540.1, forward strand.
CAGAAAAAAACAGTGCCTTAGGCCACTCAAGTTAATCATTTATATGAAATAGTTATAAAAGGTCTACAGGGTGTAAACCTGTGTTTTGCTTGACATCTGATTTTTTGTTTTCTTTTGTTTTTTTAAGTACGCCATGCACAGTCATCGTGTATCATTACTGTTGCATAAGCTTGTATGGAGTCACAGTGACATGCAACATGATACGATTGAGAGCCAACTCTCAGCCTCACTGGGTAAGAGGTAAGAGGTGATACAAGTACAAACGAATCATCTTAACCTGCGGCACACGCTCCAGTCTGTACTAGTGTTTTTTTTTATTTACTTTTTTTTAAAACTTTGGTTTACCTTTTTTATTTTACTTGTGTTAAACTTTTTGCATTTTACTTTGTGAACTCATTCACTTTTGTTGGCCTTTTTAATGGGTAAGCACAGAGTTTGCATGTTCTCTAAGTGCTTCAGGGGTTTCCCTTGGGTACTCCCCATCCTTTCCTCCTCCCCGTCCAAAGACATAGGTTGTAGGCTGAAATGGTAAATGGTCTGCACTTATATAGCGCCTTTTAACCTTCGCGGTTCTATAAATTGTAGGGTTGGCGGTTCGACACTTCAGTGCCGAAGTGTCCTTGGGCAAGGCACTGAACCCCAAGTGTCTCATTCACCCATTCACACACACACACACACACACACACACATGACAGCAGAGCTACCATGCAAGGCACTTGCCTGCCAACAGGAGCCACTTGGGGTCCAGTGTCTTGCCCAAGGACACTTCAGCACATGGAATCAAACCACCAACCCTATGATTAGTGGACAACCTGCTCTACCACCTGAGCCACAGCCGCCCATTTGGTATTTCCAAATTGTCTGTAATGTGTGAATGTGTGTGCAATTGTGCCCTGCGATGGATTGGCACCCTGTCCAGGGTGTCCCCCGCTTCATGCCCTGAGTTCCATGCGATAGGCCCGTGTAGGATAAGTGGTATGGAAAATGGATTGATGGTTAGACTTTTTTTTTTTTTTTTTAAACTGTTGTATACTTTTTTTTTGTATAGTAGAGAATTTATCCAAATTCTCTACTATATTTGTAAGAAAATATTGCAGGCAGTTGAAATCAAAAGCAACAAATGTGTGTGTGGGATTAAGAGCAGTCTAGTTGAAATGAATTATGAGCTGTCAGAGCCAGAATATAAATAAATAAATAAATAAATCCTTTTGGTTTAGGCCACACCCACATTATACTTTTTCAGTGCTTCGAATATTAATCTATGTCTGAATATCTGTCATTGCGTCACAGCCATAAATCCAATACTTATTATGATTAGCACTAAATCAACCATTCTTGACACACTCTAAAAAGCTTTTTTCTCAATATAGCAGTTCAGCTACCGGTTGATGTTGAATGTAATTACAAAGTAAAAGTTTTCAGTCTTTTCTTAACATTTGATGTCCAACATTTGTGGCAAAATTATAATATTCCAGACAATTTTGTGTCATTTGCAATGTCACAATGGCTATGTTCTTATCTGATTTTTGGTTTATCTAGGGTATATTTGCAAAAAGTTCAAACATGGACGGCAGCCATCATTAAGGCCGGTGAGGGAATGATCACTGACTGTATTTATACGATTACAATCACAGAGGAGAAGGTTGCACGAGTTTTAAAGGGAGAAAAAAGTGACATTAGAGTAACTCCATATTGTTTTTTTACCTAAATATTGTCGTTTAAAATGACATCGGATATTAAAGAGTGCACTGGTAATTTCATAACAGCTCTTTCTACATAATTTAAGCATGAGTGAGTTGAATATTGCAGTCTTGTATCACATTATTATAATTAATAATAATATCTAATACAACACATTAGGATTAGTACAGGAATAAAACAAATTATTCACAAGACATCCGATATTTATATTCATGTATTTTCACAGGACACAAAAATGAGTTGTCTTTTTGAAAGTTTATACTTTCAGTGAATAACCTTGACTGATAGGATTGTTGAACCCAAATTATTCACCAGACAAACCTGATCCATGGTTTCCTGCATGTTTGAGCAGAGGTCAAGAGAGTTCATTAACACTCAACCTTGTAGAGTTCAATGTGTAACGTTCAGTCTGTAAGTTGCCAAACAGGGCACTTTTCAGATGGCTTCGGATTAAAGGAATAATAAGTCCTCTGAACATCTGCAATAAAGGTGCAAGCATCTGTAATGCAAATGCAGCAAAGCAACAGGAGCGACAGAGCAACGCTTCGAGCACGAATACAAATATTTTGCTTTTTGCATGTGTGAAAGACGAGATTTCAAAACTGGTTTGGTGTCAGAAGTGTTACCTGAGGTCAGAAGATGAGATCGAAGGCATGTCTTTACATACTCTGCGGTATTCTTAGTGCTCTCTTGCTCTCACTTATTTTGTTTTCCTTGTGGTGAAAGATTCCTACGTACCTTAGTGTTGAGTTCTCATAAGCTGCACTAAAAATTCTTAACAAAAAAAAAAAAAAAACAATAAAAGGGAAAAACAAACCCCCACAAAACTTGTGAGGAACTGCACTTAGGAATTCCTAAGTTCCTAAGTTTAGAAGAGTAAATTAGGGGTTGATGTCATTGCTACAGATTGCTACAGGCGTATTTCATGTATGAATATCGACAGTGATGCAGTTGCAGTCAGTGCAGTAAACTATATGAAACTCAAACAAAAAGGCACAATGACAAAATAAAGAACGATAATGATCAGTGTTAAAGAATAAAAAAAAAGATTTCTCATGCTGTCTGAACAGATCTGTGGTACCTATAGGCTCAGACATTAGCTAGTTTTTGCTCAGCAGCCATATTTTATTTCCAAGTTGCCTAAAGTCCTCAAGACTGCATGTGCTGTGGAGGTTCGGCCCAACTGTTTAGCGATCTACAAGATGATGAGTGCGATGACACTGACGGCGGTATTAGCATTAAAGTTGAAGTTTTGGAAGCTGATCTGTTTGAGCAGAGTGTAAACAATAAGAGGTGATAGTTCTGGACAGTCTCAAGGACTAAAGTGCCGCTGCATCGCTCTCTTTAGGTAGAGATGAACGATTTGCGAAGGCTAAATCCAACTGCACACTATCAGCAGGTGGTCGAACTTTTCATCCAGCATGCACTTTGCTTTATGCATGTACAGTCAACTCTGAAATTTTTGGCACCCTGTGAAAAATGTAGAAAATGATGTTTTAGTTCCAAACATGATTGCCAAGAAGTTACAATAGAACTTTTAACAAGACCCCAAACATACATCCAAATCAACATTTTCATTGGTAATGTCATTACAGTTTTTTTTTAAAAAATGTATTTATTTGAGATTTCGAACCCTGTTTAAAAACCTGTATCGTGAAGGTCATTCACATGCACTAACCTATGAATATAAAAAGGGTTTGAAATGTTCTTCATGGATGATGGTCCAAGAGCCTGTACAAATGTTTCCAACCTTGTTAGCTTAGTGAGGAATAGACCAATAATTCTGAAACCAGTGTTTTGCAATAAAACAAACAAAAAGGAAAAGAATGCACTCAGCTGCGTGTTTGGTGTTGCCTTTGCTGCAATAGACTCGTCATTGTGTTCCTTAACTCTGAGCTTAACTTACACCACATCAGCAAAGCAGCACAATAGAGCCCATCTCGCCATGTCACGGCTTGTCCAACCCACACAGACGCGAAGCACTTCCTTCACGAGCTTTAGCGCCAGGGCTCGAAAGTCACTTAAAGTCATGACTTTGGCATGAAAAGCATGTGTGCTACCTCTCTTTTCAATTTAATATTCTGTAATACATTACATTTCTTTCGGGGTTTTTTTTTCTTGACAGTTTTTGTGCCGCTTTTGAAGCACAATACCAGCCTAATCTGGTGAGAAGAATGGTTCCTTGTGTTCATTCTCAGCAAGGTTTGACATGGTGCCCACTGAGGAACATGATCAGGGATCAGCCCGTGCCCCTGGACAAGCTTTCAGAGTGCAGCTCTTTAAAATCATATCCTGTGCTTGAGCTCAACTGGAACACACTCATGCATGTTTTCAATAATCCTGCCAAAGGAACTTAAATGACAAACATCAAAATATCAATGTGGGAGTTCATGCTCAGAAAAAAAAAAAAAAAAGATGTTTTTTTACTGTTGTACTCTCAGGGGTTTGTCTGTCTTCTGTCCCTTTGTCTGGATCTTTCATCTGACTGTTACAAAGCACCGACACTGGAGACGTAACGTCCTTATGTCAGTGCTATGAATCTTCTTTGATGCGTCGTTAGACTGGCCATTGCACATGTGGTTTTCAGGTCAGTCGAGCGCTTGAGTGAAGTAGAGTGCAAAAGTTTGCACACCCTTACTTCGGAATGAAGACAAGACATTTAATGTGACATAAAAGACAACAACTAAAAACAATGTAAATGATATTGACATAAATGATGACTGAACGTCTGAGGTCACATCCTGTTTATTTTGAGCAATTTTGTAGTGACATTTTAAAGAAAAATTTGCTTTCACTCTTTGTCTCTGTCTTACCTCCATTTCTCAAATGATGGTTTTTACACTTGGTACTAGTCTTTCTACTCTCGACCTCTCTAAACATTTTAATATACGTTATATTCCCTTCTTCATATCAGTGGAGAAGGTGTTAAACATCAGTCAAGAGATGCCTACATTGTAGAGCAGGACAACAGGGGGTGTAAACTTTTGATCTTGTTGTTAAGGATAACTGCAGACTTGAACTCAGTTCCTGTAACATTTAAGCTATATTTTGTAACAAATACCATTAAATGAACATTTGATTTTTGTGGAGAAACTGTAAAATAAGTACTTTATTCATTAAAAACCATTGGGGGGGATACAGACTTTTGCACTGAACTACATACATAGATTTAATGAACTTTTACAATAAAAGAGAAAGGATGGAGGGAAATGTTTGTCTAATTAGACTACCACTTTTATATGTAATCTTTAAATAAAGAAATAAAGAAATCCACCATGTTTGCTCTTTAACTTTTCTTCATACTACTACTACTACTACTAATAATAATAATAAAAGTATATTTTGAGTAAAAACACCACCGAGCCTTTCTAACAAAATACAAAGGAAATGACATCATCGTCAGATGAACTGCTGCTGAATCATTCTTAGTTTGAACTGCATCATTTTAGTAACCTTGGAGTTCCAGTTAATATAACGCCACATTACTTCTCTATTCAGAGGCTGTGATTTTTTGCAAAACTCTCAAGGTCTGCTTCTACTTCTTTTTTTTTTTTTTTGTCTCCTTGGGGAAATGAGACATATCCTGAGATACGTGCGGCACCAACGTGCTCCACATCTGCTTCTCATCAACTCTGACTGCAGGAAACAATGGGAAGGGGAGATCAGCTTTCCAGTCCCTCCCTCGCAGAGGTGCTGCTCTAGAAAACCTCAGGATACTCTGCACTCTGTTGCTGTGCTGATTTGATTTCTGTTTTGTGTGTGTAGTAAAAAAAGACCTACTTTCAGAACGTTCCTTATGTACAGACTTGAGCTATTCAGAATTAAATTGATAATATAAAACAGATTTTTTTTTTTTTTAAACGTACTTGGCTTTCCAAAACTCTTTTGTTCTTTCTTTTCGTCCTCGAAGCGATTTTGATGCAACACCCTGCGTTTGACGCACTTACAGAAAAGGCCCTTAATTACATCCACATGTTGAGCTGAATCATGCAGTTAAAGATCTACAAGCAGTGTCATGTTATTTGGCCTGCACATGACACTTAACCAAAAGCTGACATTGAATACAGTCAGCGAGGCCGCATTGGGGAAGCTGACGCTGAAGCTGAAACAGAGTTTCCTCTACACTGTCTCTCACTGAGTTTGGCTTGTATAAAATATGGTTTTAAATCACTTTGTGGTAGGGGTTTGTCACAACATCACATTGTCACACTGTCGCACCATCTCGACTGAGTTTTTGGGTCTGAAAGTCCATTAGTCCATTTATAAACTCTTCCTTTTCTGCTCAATATATAGTGGCCTGTTGATCAAGTGGGTTCAGAAGGCTAGCAATAACCAGAGAAAGAAAAAAAATCCTACTCTAATGACTTTTACAAAGCAAATGTTTTCTTGGCTCCACTTCTTGGTATAATTGAAATGGAAAAAGTTAGTGGCTAACTAGCTAGCTCTCTAATACCGAGTATGAAGTGTTAGGCTAACACATATTAAGTTGCTAGGTCATTTGTACGAGTTAATCATCACTCATGTGGTCAAAACATGACTTATAGTTTTATACACAACTATAGCAACTAATAAAGCATGATTCTTTCATTCATTCTTTATTAGTTGCTATAGTTGTGAAATTATCTTCCTGAGTTCCCTGCTGAAAACTAAAACAAAATATAAATCAAACAATAGAAACCCTCATAGAATTTGGAATGGTTTTTAATGGTTATGGTGGGAATTATATTGGTTTTAATGGAAACTCTAATGGGCCCTGTGGGTCTCCACTGGTAATTTGTTGCCTTCTATTGGTGGCATGTTATGTCTAGTGGATACCATTAAGGACCAGTAATGGTAATGGTTTTAATGGTTAGCTGATTGTTTGTAATGGTATTTGTAGTGGAATCCATTAGAATTCCTGTGATGGTATATATTGTTTTTTTGTTTTTTTTCAGCAGGGTTCAAACCATTCACAATGCTAATGGAATGCTCAAGGGGTGCAGGAGTGTCAGCATTCGAACCAAATTAATGCAGTTTATTCAGTTGTTTTTCCCCTCATCCAAGATAATAAAGTCTTAGTTCTGTTCATTCTTAAATAAATAGTATGAATGGTGTGGGTGGGGTGGAATAATATCTTTGACGTGCAAGAAAGCACCTCAGCTCTTAGCCAAACATTGGACACCAATTTGCTGACTTTTCATCAAGAGCACAAACACAATTTCATACTTCATCAGACAAAAGATAGTGTCTAGTCATTTGTGTGTGTGTGTGTGTGTGTGTGTGTGTATTAACCTGCATGTTTAGTCTAGTACATTAGGTTTTTGAGCATGATCAAACCATGGGAGTGAACAGCACACTAACTGATTTCTGATTTGTCCATCCCCAAAACCAAGCCACTTGATCACTTCAGAATTTTCTGACTTTGCTTTGGTTTACAGATTTTCTTTTACTGCCTTTTTTTATGTCAAATCTTCATTTTTCCCTCCCAGAATCCTTTAACTTGTCATATACATATACTACATATCGATTTGGTGCGTTGAGCTTTAGCACCACCTTGTGCTTGTGTGGATAAAATGAACGACGCTGAGCAGTGAAGTGTGTGTTGGGAAATGAAGTGTGTTTTAGGACTTTTTTCACCAGTTGGCACCTTAAACTCTTAAAGTGAATCTACGAGAAGAGCTACATAATTTCAAGGATGTGGACACGCCGTTGGATCTCGTGACATGCCGTAATGTCCTGAGCTTTTCATAGTGATATTAGATATTATCATGCTTAGTACCCAAAAACAAAGTTTACAATAAGGCCTGATTATATAGTATATACACAGGAACTGTAAATAAGCACACACACAAACACAACAAGCATAAGCATACCCATATGATAAGTAACAAAGTAAATTTAGTAGTATTTTAAGGTTCTACTTAAGAGAAAGTATTGAGGAGTAACTCCCCAAAACATTACTATACATACAAAACATTATTAAGCTTATTATACAGTAGTGATGATGATTTATTTAGTAAATACGGAAAAACTAATAGAAGGATGAGATTGAGGAGCAAATTAATTGTGTGAAGCATCAAAATTTCAATCCAGAATGCTGAAGTTCAGATCCTGAAAGCCAGGATTCTTAATTCTGAAATTTAAACATAAAATTTGGAGCATTTGAAATATATTACCTAAAAGGCCACACATCTGTATTTATACAGTATGTTGAATTGGTGTGTTTTAGTGTTAAGATATTCAAATAAAAAAATTTGAAATGTTTTTAATTCAGTTTTTCGATAGATAAATAAATAAATAAATAAATAAATAAATAAAACAAAAAATACATAGAAAAAAATCATTAAATAAATTACTATTTAAGAAAATTAATACAATAAATGCAGAGTTTTCAAAAAGCAAGTTCTCAAAAATAAATAAATAAATAGTTTTTATTTCAGACACAAATCCAGTTGCAAAATTCAGTTTCAAGCATCCAACCAACCCAGGGATAGGTGAAGATCAAGTCTGAAATACACCGCTTATGAACTGATATAAACCTGAATGGATATGGACTGAATTATTGAATCTGTACTTCAACTTTGTAAAAGCTATTTGAATGCAGTTGTTTTTTTTTTGTTTTGTTTTTTAAAACGTGACTGTTTTTTCAATGTGAACATCAGAACACTAAAATAAGCTACTAGGTTCATTCAAAAGTAATAAAATACAGAAGTGAGCTTTTTGAACTAATATAATTCAGTGCTATGAATTCAATGGTGTAAGAAGTTCGGCTATTGATCGGAAGGTCGTGAGTTCAAATCCCAGCACCGCCAAGCTGCCACTGCAGGGCCCTTGTGCGAGGCCCTTAACCCTCGACTACTCCTCGGGCACCGCAGCAAAAAATGGCTGCCCACTGCTCTGGGTGTGTTCACGGTTTGCAGTGTGTGTGTTCACTACTCACAACTCCTAATGTGTGTGCACTAACTTGGATGGGTTAAATGCAGAGGACAAATTCCGAGTATGGGTTACCATACATTGGCCTTCACATGTCACTTTCTTTCTTCTTCTTTCTTTTCATTTCATTATTAATAATTTTAACATTAGATCATTATGTCTCTTTTTTTTATTCCATACAAATCAGTGTGAAAGTTGTCTTTCACCAGTGTCTTAACTGAATCGATATTTCAGTACAGGAAGCCTGCAGCCTCTTAATGATGAAAAATACTTAAACACAGGAAACCCGTGATCTCTGTTGCTTCCAGTTTGGAAAATGAGTGTGTGGACTTCCTTCCTTATGAAGTGCAATTACAATAGACCTGAAACTGAAAAAGTCTGAAACTGAAGTGGATCTAAACACAAGTGAAAGTGCGATGAACTCGCTTTGTGCTACATTCATGAATTTAATGCCTCGTGCTAAGAAGTACTCGTAGATTTTTAGAAAGCATCCGAGGAATGCTCAAGGACACTTTCATTACTCACAATGCCAAAAATTCTTCCCGATGGATGTTTGTTTATCATTCTGGCCTTGTCATGCCATCTCCAAGGTAAGTTTCAGTTACTTTCACTGTACTGTTTAATGGGTGGTGTCCTTTTTTACTTGTTTGTTATTGTTTTGGTGTTCGTCATTTTTTGGGAATGTTTTGGTGTACACGTGTTTAAAAGAGACATTCATTTTTATGAACACAAATGACACACTGTGTCAGTACACTTAATTTGGTTTTATCAACTCTCAGAAAGATCTAGAGTGATCTGCTGTTATAGGAAAACGGCTAGTGATGGGATGGTAATATGAACCGAAGTTCAGTTACTCTGAAGTTGATCATTTTCCAATAACAGCAAGTGTTTTATTCCTCGAATACCACAGCAATTTACTAATGATGACAATTTTTGATTTATTAATGAACGAAACATCATACTTTTCACCCATTAATAGTTACATTTAAAAGTTGTGAAACATCTGCCGTGTTCCTGCAGTTAGTTTCTGCTGTCACTTCCCTCACCAGCCTCACTTTTTTTTAGCATTAAGACAAAACTGCAGCTTGTCATGTTACCGTGAAAGAACCTTCTCATGTCAGAAAAATTACCGACACTGGAAACTCCTTCCATAAATGTTCAAGAATTCAACTGTGCTGTGGTGTATAACAAATAAAAATGACTGCTATATTGTCTTCATTTGACTTACCACACTTTTAATTCCTTCGCTTTCAGTGTGTGTGAGCGAGTGTGTGCCCGCAGTTTTAGCGAGCCGTAGGAACCTGTACATACCCGAAGGGCGCAACATATCTCTGTGGTGTGATGTCCTGCACTGTGGACAGAAATGGACAGGAGGATGGGGGATTAGACAAGGACGTCTCAGGTTCCTCAGCCCGTCTCCACGAGTCCACCTGTCCAATGAAACCATCACACACAATGCCACACGCCTCTTCCTCAACATCCACAACCTCAACCAGTCAGATTCTGGGGCGTACCAATGCAACATCAACTGGGAGGAGAGCAACAGTCAGGGTCATGTCATACAGGTCAATGTGACTGCTGGTAGCTTTGATCACTTCAGTACGTATCAGATATCTGTTCTCTCCTAATTTCACCTAATGTGGCTTTGGGTTATTATTGGAATAAAATATATATATATATTAAATTATTTAATGAATATCATTAGCATGTTTATCCCAAATAGTTGTCACTATCAGAGGACATGTCGCAGTCAGAGGACAAAATGAATCAATCAATGAATCAATCAATGACACAATCAATGAATCAATGAATCTATCTATCCCTCCCTCCATCCATCCATCCATCCACCAAACCCACACAAAGTCATGTGGCACCAACTATACTTTACTCAAAATAGAGAATAACCCAGAAATTGTCCAATCCTTTAAAATATACATCAATCAGCCATAACATTAAAACCACTGACAGCTGAAGTGAATAACATTGATTATCTCATTACAGTGGCACCTGTTAAGGGGTGGGATATATTAGGCAGCAAGTGAACAGTCACTTCTCAGAGGTGATGTGCTGGAAGCAGGAAAAATGGGCAAGCGTAAGGATCTGAGTGACTTTGACAAGGGCCAAATTGTGATGGCTAGACAACTGGGTCAGAGCATCTCCAAAATGGCAGGTCTTGTGGGGTGTTCTTGATATGTAGTGGTTAGTACCTACCAAAAGTGATCCAAGGAAGGACAACCTGTGAACTGGCGACAGGGTCATGGGCACCCAAGGCTAATCGATGAGCATGGGGAGCAAAGGCTAACCCATCTAAGCACAAACTGCCGAATAAGTTCATGCTGGCTATGATAGAAAGGTGTCAGAACACACAGTGCATCACACGTATGGGGCTGCGTAGCTGCAGACCGGTCAGAGTGCCCATGCTGACCCCTGTCCACCGCCGAAAGAATATACAATGGGCACATGCGCATCAGAACTGGACCATTGAGCAATGGAAGAAGGTGGCCTGGTCTGATGAATCACATTTTCTTTTACATGTAGATGGCTGGGTGCGTGTGCATCGCTTACATGGGGAAGAGATGGCACCAGGATGCACTATGGAAAGAAGGCAAGCTGGCGGAGGCAGTGTGATGCTCCGGGCAATGTTCTGCTGGGAAACCTTGGGTCCTGTAACATATGGATGTTACTTTGACACGTATCACCTACCTAAACATTGCTGCAGACCAAGAACACCCCTTCATGGGAACGGTATTCCCTAATGGCAGTGGCCTCTTTCAGCAGGGTAATGCGCCCTGCCAGACTTCAAAAATTGTTCAGGAATGGTTTGAGGAACATGACAAAGAGTTCATGGTGTCGACTCGGCCTCCAAATTCCCCAGATTTCAATCCGATTGAGCATCTGTGGGATGTGCTGGACAAACAAGTCCGATCCACGGAGGCCCCACCTCGCAACTTACAGGACTTAAAGGATCTGCTGCTAATGTCTTGGTGCCAGATACCACAGCACACCTTCAGAGGTCTTGTGGAGTCCATGCCTCAATGAGTCAGAGCTGTTTTGGTGGCACAAGGGGACCTACACAATATTAGGCAGGTGGTTTTAATGTTATGGCTGATCAGTATATCACATACTGTGGGGATTTTAGAAAGTGTAATACCACCATACAACAACAATAATAATAATTTCTGTCTTCATTTTCATATGATACTGGGATATTTGGGATACAAATGTTATATAAGGATCTGAATATTTTTTTTAAATTAAATTCTGATTTTTCATGTTTGTGGTACGTAGTGGTTTTATTTTTGTTTACAAAATTCTGACAATCCGTTATATATGGATGATTTACAATGACGTTAATGCATTTTTTTGTAATTAATTTACAAATTTCTATTAACTAATTTGTTAATAATTTTATGAGAATAAAAAGTATTAATTTTTAATTTAAATTTCAATTTATTCATTGATTATTACAAAAGGATAACTGAATATGTAAACTATGTTCATAATATAAATGAACATTAAAAAAATACAAAAAATTTATATAAAATTCTGATCCAATATAAAATGATGACTGGTCCAAACACTTTTCGTACATGTATACTGAAAAATACTTGAATGCTAGTTAAAAATTTGGTTGCGGAACTTGCATAAAAGCAAGTAGACAGATAGACAGACAGACAGACAGAAAGATAGACAGATATGCCTATTCATTGACTCAGAACTAACCTCAACACTGAATCTAAAAAAAAATAAAACACAGAATAGAGAAGAAAAACAAACTTCAGTTGAATGAAGTGAAACGTCAGTGACCCTAACTTGCGTGCTTGTCTTGTTTTTATCCTAGTGCCTGAACCCACAGGGAGGAAACTTCCTTACAGGTTGTTGGTTTGTGCTGCAGCCAGTCTGTGTTTTCCTCTGGCTCTCGCTCTGGCCTGCTGTTTCTCCTCTTACTGCCGGCCTGCACCACCCGTCCCTCCTCCACGCTCCCGAAACAGCTGTGAGATCTTAATCTTACTCTTAATCACATTCTCATCCTGCCAGTGTATGAAGACAGCCATATTTCCTGTTTATGTTCTGTCTTGCTATTATGACCAGTTTTATTGAAATGGATGACAGTCCAATTCAGTGAAGAACCTCATGTCATGCTATTAACAGCTTTTTTTTTCTTTCTGTCTGTAGCCACAGCCCGAGTTAAACCAAAATCTGACGTAAGTATTTCTACAACTCTACATGTTCACTCTAATAATCTTTCAGCTCATCTGAATCCTTCATTACATTTGAGTTTTGTGCTGGAGCTACGAGTCTTATGTAGATAACAGATAATGGAAGTCTGTTTCACCTAAACATTTTCTATAGATATATGCATTCAGAATTTCTGATGTGGTTTAGAGCAAAGTCAACTACAAACATGAACAAAACATTACTGATGTGTAACGAATCGGCTCTTTGAGTCTGCAATTTTAGGTGAATTTTCAAAAGCTGGCTCGCATGAATAATTTTTTTAAACAGACATCTGATGCTCTTAGTCTTGCAGTTTAACCTAATTAATATGTTTCCATGGAAACTTCTTTTCAACATCTGAGCCTGAATGGTGAGACGTGCGTTTAGATAGATAGATAGATAGATAGATAGATAGATAGATAGATAGATAGATAGATAGATAGATAGATAGATAGATAGATAGATAGATAGATTTTTATTATAACTGGTTTAAAAACAACGAAAAACAGTTTAGCAGCTCCTAAGGATTGGCAGTAGACACATAATAGCAAACAATAAATAAATAACAATAAAGATAACCACAGTGTTTGATTCTCTGATTTAACGATTTGATAAATAGATTTTATTTTTAAATGTAATTATGATGTTATTTTATTAAATAGAAGGTAGAGTAAGAGTTCATGAAACAATATCAGTCAGCAACAATCACGGGTTAAAACAAAATGGAAACTGTGTCCAGTTTAGAAAAAAAAAAAAAAAGAAAGAAAAGAAACGGCAGTGAGTCGTTTGGGAGCCCAAAGGAGTTGACTCTCAGTGAACTGAGCCAAATTATTTGACTCACTGAAAACAGTCAGAAAGCTGGAAGTGATGTAATTAATTAATTAATATTTCCTGTGATGCTTAACAATATATATATATATATATATATATATATATATATATATATATATATATATATATATATATATATATATATATTAACAATATACAACAAATATTTTGGGAATTAATTTTTTTGTTTTGTTTAATGAGTGAGATATACTTGCATACTTGTTATCTCTAGTAACACTTCACTTAAAGCATCAACAGACTGACATAAATATGTCATGAAATATGTCACATACTGTTGTGAGTTGCTATGACAGTTTACATTTAGTAATACAAGAGTGTCATGTTACCTGTAATTGCCATAGCAACAGACATTTTAATGCTAATTATGTTGTGTTCTTCAGTTAGAAAGTGCATGTTATATGAAATTTGTGTAATAAAAACGTCACATGCTAACCAATGTAACAAAACAACATGCTAAAACATGCTAACTAGAATAAAGTTAGCGCAAAAAAAAAAAACCCTATCATGTAACATATGGTACACGTTATGGCTTCAATCAACAATTATTTGTAATAGTAAAGTCACTGCTATTAGACTGGACATGAGCTGACATGAAAATGACATCTTATGACACATTATAACTTGGTTATGTCAGTCTTATGATGAAGGATTTAAGTAAAGTGTTACTTTAGCTACATTAGCCTTGTAGCTCCAGTGAAAAACAAACGAAGCAAACGTCAGACCTCGAGCTGATTTGGAAAACTGCGTAAATTTGACTGTTTGCGGAACTAATCTTTTGATTATATAAACTGTTTGGGAATGTTGGTTAAAACATGAGCACGTGGGACTGATTATTTGTGCAGGTGGTGTATGCGATGGTGGCTCTGGATCGTCCAAGGCGGCAGAGCACAACTCAAGCAAAGACAGCCACGACGGCAGTCGTTTACGCCACAGTGAACTTCTCCAACGCTTAAACCTTACAGGAGGACGTCTGGTGTTTTTAAAAAACTTTTTAAAGCTTTCACGCTGTGATTAAGTGGTTATTCTCAGTAACTCAGGATAAAGTAGCGACTCTACGTGTAATTTACCAGGTAACAATTTACTGGAAAACCAGAATTCAGAATCTAACAGCAAGACTGTAAAAATTAAATGCACACTTTTCCCACTTACCACAATGCAGCTGATCAGCCAAAACATTTACGCATTTATGTTTTGCTGTATTTAGTTTGCTTTTTTAGTTTTGTACTTGAGCTATGAGGCTAATGGTGCAAGTAATAGAACCTTATAGCTACCAGTTTAGCGTTATTCAAATTGCCTCAAGATTAGCTCAATCAGACTAATGTGCTTTCCAGCACTGTATGACACAGATATTTATCAAAAAAAAAAAAATATATATAATTTTTTTTTTTTAATACAAAACATAAAAAAGCTAGGGATTTTAGATTTGTGATTCAGATGATTTTTTCACAGAGCTAGTCTGTTATTTTATCGAGCTGCTTGTGATGTTACTGAGCCAAATGTGTGATGATTGATATGGTTTGCACCATGCTAATCATGCTAGCTGTACACTTACATCTCACATTGTAGCTACATTAGCCTCTGAAGATGCAAATATCAGACACTGAATTATTGACTACATCTCATGGTACAATCGGAAAAATATCAATTTTACTTTTGGCTAAACTATTCATTTAAACACACGGCCCCCTGACTGTTCGCTTTAAAGGAAGTAAATCTAGAATTAATTGTTGTTGTTTTTTTGCCCTCTTAATTGTTTCTTACAAACCAGTGGAAAACATGGTTAGGATCACATCTGTATTATAAATACAAAAAAATGGATAAGCTGACTGTAAAATGTGAAAATATGTGTAAAATAAAATGCAATACAACGTAAAACTAAAGAGAGCTCAAAACACCAAGTTGCTATTTTTTCCATAGCAGATATTTTTAACACAGTCATTTTACTTTATATACAGAGTGTTGCATAACTATTCACATCCCCCTCATTCAAACTGTTCTACATTTTGAATCTATGCAAAATAGCGCATAATCAGTCAGAGAAGCAAACTAGAGGCAAAAGTAACCAGAATGATGCTACCACCACCATGCGTCAATGTGGGAAAGGCTTTCTTAGGCTGACGAGCAGCGCTGGGTTTCCGCAAAACACTTTGAACCAAGGCTTAAAAGTTCAGTCAGACCAGAGAACCTTCTCCACGCTGGTCTCTAACATGCCATTTGGTAAACCTGTCTTTTATTCTTTTCGTTGCCAGTCTTTCGTAAAACGCAGCGTCTTCCATCTGAGCTGTGGATCGCTCTAGCTACTTCAGAGTTAAGCTACGTTCACACATAATGCAACTTTATCGCTCCCAGTCGCTGTACTATGAAGTCACCAATAGGCGGTCCTACTATTGGTTGCCATAGCAACATTTATCAGTGGGTTGCAGCTAGCATTGCATTTTTGACAACAGTTTTCTTGCCGCTAAAAGTAAACATTCTGGAGAGTGTTTGTATATAAAATTCACCAGTGTACGAGGTGAAGGAGAAGCATGTGTGTGCACTTTGCCATTGCGGCCATCTACAGTATCTGTGGCGAAAGCGCGAGTGGTTCATGGATCACGTGCGCTCTGTGAACAATGTCGCACTGCTGGATGTTCAACTTTTGGAACATTTTTTTTAATACCTAAGCCCTGAGTGATACTTTATCAGAACTTTATCCTGGAATTGGTTTGATAGCCCCATGATCTTCACAATGGTGGTTGTTTAGGTATATAAAACCAGTGTATATATATTGGGATCACATGACACTTTACTTACACTAATGGCAATCACACCAGAGCTAATTGAATTTTAATATTATGGGCTATTTTATGTAAATTCGATCCCAATCAAGTCCACTTAAGTTCCAGGTTGCAACACTACAAACTGTGGAATAGTTCAGGGGGAGTGAATACTTCTGCAACACTGTATCTGTAGCTAGTGTTAGACGTCTGCTACTGTATTTATTACACCGGATTTGCAAATGCGCATGAATTTCTTTATCTTTATGATTAAAGGGACGACATATTTGACACAAAATACAACATTTTATTTCATAATAAATTCTCAATGGCACAGTACATAACCAAATATACATATACAGGAATAATCTTTAAATTATCTGCAGTTATTTACGTCTCAGTTTACTCTGCAATTATATTTTACAGACATTGAAACAAGGTTTAAAAGCAATAAATTATGTCATTATCAAACTAAAACTCCTGAGCAGTAGCAGCGCTACTCCACACACACTCTCTGCCCAAATGCTCCGGTACACACTCGGCTCTGGACAGTTACACGCCATGTGTTTTAAGCTCTCACTACAGGTAAAGCGTACACTGTACACCGATTCATTCACTCTCAAACTATCCTCTGAAAACGTTTCAGTTTCTCACACGTCAGAAAGTGCTTTTTTGCTTGCTCTTTATAGAAATGAAAATCAAATCACACATTCACAAGTCACTTTTTTCTTTCTTTTTTTCTTTTTTTTTTCTTTTTTAAACATGAACAAAGTACCGGAGTGCTGGAACTATATTTTTGGCATATGTACAATTCAAGTCAAGGGAAGATTTTTCTTTATGAGAGTCTAGAGGGGGAAAAAAAATAAGGCATAATATCGAGGTGGGATATTTTCTTGGTATTTTCAGAGAGGGATCTTAGGCTTGAGCGCTGAAAAACACATGCACAGTCCTTCCTCACTTTTACACGCTCTCTGTTAAAGGTTAATGATGACAGCTAGCTAGCATGGCTTACTAACATTAAATATTAGCTAATTTAGTCATTGTTGGATAACTAGCATTCACCTCCAACTAGTGTAGCAGTTCTTAGCTAGCTAATTAATTGCCAGTTAGCTAATTGTGTCTTAGAATTATTATGAAAAGACATGGGCTGCTAAATTAAAATAGGATTCGCTCGTTTTATTAGCTTAAAAACCTCTGTTAGCTCTTAATGTTGGTTAGCTAGCTAGCATAAGCATCATTTTAAATATTAGGGCTATTGTGAACATTAACCTCTGACTGGTGCAGCAGTTCTTAGTTAGCCAGCTAACACTAGTGTAGCTAATTCCTTGCCAGTTAGCTAATTTAGCTACTGGTAGGTAGGGGGTCATTCCTGTGTTCCCAGGGTCCTATGTTCCCCAGGTCAATATTCTGTTAACACACATCAAGTAAACTTTTTCCCCAGGGCCCTATTCACTTTATTACCTTTTAACTTTAAACACCAAATACACATTTAAATGAATAGCAGCATACATTAGTTTAAAATCCATCCTTCATCCACATTTGAAATTTATGAAAGTTATGAACTTGGAAAATTAACCAGGTTGCACACGCTGAACCCTCATTTGTGCTGCTCTAAAAATAGCTGTTAGTCTACATTCATAAATTCATACAGTTCAAATACATGCATGAACAATAGTGAAATGTATACACTAAACTGAAGAAATGCCGTACTGTAGCCTATAAAACACAGTAAACGGTCATAAAAGGAACAAAACATTAAGTATGAACATGTCCCAGCTCTAACTTATGCTTAAATTACCATGTATTCATTAGTAAATCTGGGGAACATAGGACCCTGGGAACATAGATACTCTCCCACTGGTAGCTACCATTAGCTAACTAAACAACTGTATCTCAGAACTAGAAAGATCATATTAGCTCCCTTTTCTCCCTAAAATCCTTAAAATCTGTTAGCGGTTAATCCCTGCTGAAAAATCGAGATTGGTCAGACCAGCTGGATTTTTCAGCAAGGATGTCGATTAGCTAGCTAACATAAGCTAGCATAGCTGTTTTTATCTAACTAACCAATATTACCAGTTTGATAACCTAGCTAAGGTTAGCTAGCGAACAAAATAGGAATTCCTTTAAAAGTCGTGTGTTTACTTCATCTTCAGAATGACTTAGATTTACAGTTTAACTTATAGATTTCATATTGATGTTTTATTGGTGGAAAAATAACCACCTACTTGACACGAAATGCGTTTTCTTGCATCTTCTTTCACATTTGTGGTTATTATTATTTTTTTTAATATATATTTATATCATTAGAGCTGCAGAACTAACCTATTGGTGATTCTGCTATTTAAATTGTTTTGTTAGATATTTGAATTGTATTCAGTTGTATTCAGATATTCAGTTGTATTTAGTTTGTAGTTGGGTGTAGTAAGCCAATTATATTGAACTGAGGTAAAATTAATAGCACACATCCACAAAGATGGGTTGTAGGAAATGGGACAGGACATTTAGCTTAAGTTTTGAGGGAATATCGTTTGGACATGTTATTGCACTGGCAGGATTTGAATGCTACAACCCCTGTTTCACTCAAATCAGTGAGGCGGCCTTCATTTCTGAACCTAACGACTGGGAGAAAATTGACTTACAACCAATCAAATTAGCAATCCATTAGTGTTATATCAGAAAATTATGCTTAAAAAAACAAACAAACAAACAAAAAAAACCAGTGCTCTAGTGTTTTGGCTACTCATATTTTGTTAATTACAAATGACCCAAGGATAATATTTTATGTATATTGTTACATTAAGTTTGCATTGGATAGGTCTGTATCAGTAATATGGCTAATATTCAGGAGTATATTGAAATCTGTATAAACATACGGACAAAGCACTGGTTCTGAACGTTTAAATAACATTTCACAGTGTCTTATGTACGTAGTATATCTATTACAAAGTATTAGTCATTGACTAATACTGTTGGCTTGGTCACAGACAGGAACTGTAAAGTTACTAATGCATAAAAACTACAAGACATTATAGTTGAAAGTCAATGAAGTAGCACGTTGAAAAAAGCATATGTGGTGGTCGGGGAGAACTTATCGCATGTTTGGAAAACAGCCCAAAAAAGACTATAGAAAAATATGTCTGTTTTATAACTGTCATGTCTTCTGCATGTTCTGCCAATTGCATACTTGGGCACCACTACTTCAAGAAACTATACATATATTTCACCGAA
The DNA here is from genome assembly GCA_023630585.1 of Cranoglanis bouderius. Classification (NCBI taxonomy): domain Eukaryota; kingdom Metazoa; phylum Chordata; class Actinopteri; order Siluriformes; family Cranoglanididae; genus Cranoglanis; species Cranoglanis bouderius. The sequence continues at coordinate 7,136,502 of CM042540.1, forward strand.
ACAACTTTTTTATTCACTTTTTTAAATTCCTGCAAAGATCATGTTTGGTAAGAAACCAGTAACAACAGTCAACCTTCCTAAAGACATCTAAAACCTTGCTAGCCAAGGGAATGTCACTCTTTGATCAGGTTTTTGGCTAGATAGGTGCCATATCAAAAGGACATAAGCATAATAAATTCAGTTTGTGATCAGATATGGGCTGTTAAAATGTTTGTGATGCCAGAATCTTTAAAATGTTTTCATTTTGGAGGTAACCACATTTTAAAATGCTAGAAATGTACTTGTGATTGAAACATATTTCAGCTCAGGAAAGTCTGTAGTTTTCAGAACTATATATAGTAAAATGTAAAAAATTTCATCATGTGAACGGTTTTCCCAGGCCACCACACATAGAGACTCTCCTACATGGCCAGTAAGTAGTGTCTATACACCACAGACTATGCTTATTTTTTATTTTTTATTTTTTTTAACTGTATTTGCTTTATGGCTTGCAATAGACTCAGCTGTAACTTTGCTGTATTGTTGTGTATCTTGTGTTTCGTCATTATGTATTACATATAAGTCATCGCAAGTAACATAGTTCAAACTAAAAAAAGAATGAAGCCACTGTCACCACAAGGAACACAACACATGTATCACATGCCTCTTCTCAAATTTTGATGTATCAGAAAAATGGTGGCACTGATTTGTTTTGTTATTATGCAGTTTTTTGCACATTATCTGCTACCTGTGTGATGAGAAGCAACTTTGACCACAAAGTGAACCTTTCACAGGTTTGAAACGTCTGTGGCCTTCTCTTCTTGCTTTGGCATCTTGGCGTCGCCCGCTCTGTGGGTGTGTGTGTGTGTGTGTGTGTGCAGTTTATAAAGGTGTGTGTTGGAGAGCAGTGATGAAGGTGGTTGCGTTGCGTACAGCAGATGGTCCCTTCTCGCTTTGACAGAAAGTCTCTTGGCTCCAGTTAAGCTACACTGCCTAGGAATGAGAAGATAATAAAAAAAAAAAAACAACATGACAACGATGACGATGATGAACAAAACAAAACTACATCCTAAGTTGCCAGTTTATTAGAGATATCTACATTTGACCATTTTAGCAAGTACCTCTATGATATAGGTCACATTGTAGATGTAACTGTAACATTTAAAAAATAAATACATGTTTGGAATAAATAAATATATTTAATGTGTTTCAAGTGGGGCAAAATCAAAACAAGAGCAATATGTAAGGTGCATTCATCGAGGGCAACAATACAGAAGTATAAGTTCTGGTCATGGGGACCTCTGGTGGTGTGGGGGGGAATTGACAAATGATACAGTCAGAAGATGTACAATTATTGACCATCTGTTTCTGTGCAGACTGTTCATCAACAGAAAAGGAAAACTATAGAAGCACCACTGAGGAGTTATAATTTGGAAGGTGGAGCATTCTTAGCACAGCAGTCCTTTTCCATTCTGAGTCTGAGTAATTATACCTACAAAGTGACCTTATAGTAGGTGTACCTGATCAACTGGAAACTAAGGACTAAGGCTGATGTCAAATTACCAATGTGGAGAAAACAAATTGCCACAAAAATAGCATTTATCAAATCCATATTAGCATGGACACAGCCTTAGTGTATATATCCAAAAATAATTACCTGCTCTTTCTCTGTAGTCTCTCCTGTCTCTCTCAATGTCCCTGAAACAGAGAGGATAGAGAATGCAGCTCATACAGTACATTTCTCCAATCAAGGTTACCAGAAAAGTTCAATGAGCCCTCACTGACCGCTTTACTCACTGTAGTCATGTGACTCAGCTTGTCAAAACGAAACTTCAGGTTTGACTTAGGTGAAATTTTACTTTTCCCGTCTGAGAAAGAAAAAGAGAACTAGATCTTAGCGCAATCAACAGTTTGTGTGTTTGTGTGTGCTGTGAGCATGGCCTGGCATGCCATGTCCATGTTTGTGTGAGGAGAAGTATATGATTATGTACTGTATCTTCACTTTCATTGTCAGTAGGAATACAGCACGCAATAAGTGCCCTACAGTTCTGGTTCTCCACACTGAGGCTGGGCCTGAACGCAGCGAACATGGCTGAATTTGGGTGACTGTTCTGGGGGAACACAACACACCAGTGCCCTGTAACTGTAAAACATTCTCACTTACTACAGCATGCTCTAATGTAACCACTAGAGCACTAATGTGCCTGGGGGCTCAGAGGATCTAATTAGATCACTAGTCTAAAATCTGAAATAGACTTTCTTCTCAGAAACTCTTTTGCATTTTGACTGTGCTGTGTAGTGCATGTACTATAACGTGGTCTGTTCTTAATCTGTTCAGTGCTTGTTTCATAAAAGTTGTTGTTGTCTATGTTGTTTGTAACTGTGCTTTGTAGCTGCTGTCTTGTTTTGTAACTGTGCTGTGTAGTTTTATAATTGCGCGGTATTCGGTAGTTGTTGCTGTGTTGTTTTAGAACTGTGCAGTTTTATTTTGTAGCTGTTTTGCCACCTTCTTGTCTGTAACAATGATGTGCAACTTTTTCAGTAACTGTGCTCTCCTGTAACAGCTCTGTGCCTTTTTTATTCTATGTTGTACCATTTGATACTATGTAAATGATGTGTTGTTTTGTAACTGTGTTCTGTTGTTTTGTAACTATGCTGTGTTGTTTTATAACTGTGCTGTGTTTGGTAATTGTGCTGTATTGTTTTATATCTGTGCAGTTTATTTTGCAGCTGCGTTGTCCTTGGAAAATTGTGCTTTTTTGTGGTCCTGTGTTGTTTTTGCAACTGTACTGTGTTTTTTGACACCTTCCTGTGCTTTAACAATGCTGTGCAACCTTTTGAGGTACTGTGCTCTGCTATAACAGCTCTGTGGCTTTGTTGTGATAATGTGTTCCATGGCATTTCATAGCTTGTGGTGTTGCTTTATAACTGTGCTGTATTGTTTTGTAATTGTGCTGTCTTTGATAGATGTCCTGTTTTATTATTTTGTGGCTGTGCTGTAGCTGTGACTGTACTGTGTTGTTTTGTAATTGTGTTGTGTTGGTAACTGTGCTGTGTTGTTTTACAACTGTGCTCTATTGTTTGGTAACTGTGCTGTTTTTGTGACTGTACTGTGTTGTTTTGTATCTATGCTGTAGCTGTGACTGTACTGTGTTGTTTTGCAATTGTGTTGTGTTGGTAACTGTGCTGTGTTGTTTTACAACTGTGCTCTATTGTTTGGTAACTGTGCTGTTTTTGTGACTGTTCTGTGTTGTTTTGTATCTATGCGGTAGCTGTGACTGTACTGTGTTGTTTTGTAATTGTGGTGTGTTGGTAACTGTGCTGTGTTGTTTTACAACTGTGCTCTATTGTTTGGTAACTGTGCTGTTTTTGTGACTGTACTGTGTTGTTTTGTATCTATGCTTTGTTGTTTTGTTTTATAACGGTGCAGTGTTGCTTTGAATCTAAGCTGTGTTTTGCAACTCTGGCCTGTTGTGGTGTAACTATGTTTTGTTTTGTTTTTTTGTACCATATGGTTTTGCCACCTGCTGTGCAACTTTTTCAGTAACCATGATCTGCTGTAACATGCCCTGTGCCTTTTTTGATAGTATGTTGTCCCATGTCCTTTCATAGCATGCTGTGCTGGTTTAGTCATCTGTTCTTTGTTGTTCTATAACTGTATAGCTTTATTCTGTAGCTGTGCTGAGTTGTTTTGTAAATGAACTGAGTTGTTTTTCCACCTTCCTGAGCTGTAACAATGCTGCTTTGCTGTACCAGGTCATTTAATAACATGTTGTGCTGTGTTTGGCAACTGCTGTGATGTTTTGTAAGTATGATGTGTATTTGTAACGGTGTTGTGTTGTTTTGTAACTGCTGTGCTGTGTTTGGTAACTGCTGTGTTTTATAACTGCTGTGATGTTTTATAACTGTGCTGTGTTTCTTGTAACTGTTATGTGTTTGTTTTGTAACTTCTGTGTTGTTTTGTAATTGGGCTGTGTTTTATAATTGTGCTGTGTTGTAACTGGACTGTGTTTTTTGTAATTGCGCTATGTTTGTTAATTATGCTGTGTTTGGTAACTGTGCTTTGTTGTTTTGTAATTATGCTGTGTTTGGTAACTGTGCTTTGCTGTTTGGTAACTGTGCTGTGTTGTTTGGTAATTATGCTGTGTTTGGTAACTGTGCTTTGCTGTTTGGTAACTGTGCTGTGTTGTTTGGTAATTATGCTGTGTTTGGTAACTGTGCTTTGTTGTTTTGTAACTGTGCTGTGTTGTTTGGTAATTATGCTGTGTTTGGTAACTGTGCTGTGTTGTTTTGTAACTGTGCTGTGTTTGGTAACTGTGCTTTGTTGTTTTGTAACTGCTGTGTTGTCTGGTAATTATGCTGTGTTTGGTAACTGTGGTGTGTTGTTTTGTAACTGTGCTGTGTTTGGTAACTGTGCTTTGTTGTTTTGTAACTGCTGTGTTGTCTGGTAATTATGCTGTGTTTGGTAACTGTGGTGTGTTGTTTTGTACCTGTGCTGTGATTTTTATACCTGCTGTGTTGTTTGGTAATTATGCTGTGCTTGGTAACTGTGCTGTGTTATTTGTAATTGTTCTATGTTGTTTGGTAATTATGCTGTGTTTGGTAGTTGTGCTGTGTTATTTTATAACTGCTCTGTTTTGTAATTGTGCAGTGTTTTGTAATTCTGCTGTGTTTGATAACTGTGCAGTGTTGATTTATGACTCTGCTGTGTTTTGTAATGGTACTGTGTTCTTTTGTAAGTGTGCAATGTTGTTTTGTAACTGTGATGTGAGGTAACAGCACTGTGCTGTTTTGATTTGCAACAGCGCTGCTTACTGCTGTGCTATGTTCTGTGTTCTGCATATCATTGTGTAAATGTGTTTAATGTCTGACCATGTCAAGCTCCTCCAGGCCATCTCCCTCTCCAGCTGTGCTGCTAAAGCTGCTGGTGCTAGAGGATGAGCGGGAGATGTTGCTTCGGCTGCTGCACTCCTTCAGCTTCACAAATGGCCTGCACAACACAGCACAGCCAGAGAGGAGGAGGAACAATTAGAAATAGCAGAGAATTATTGACTGTTTAGAGGAACTGAATACACTCGTACACCTGTTAGGTCGTACTGTATAGTAAAACAAGATAGCCAAGTAACTGTAGCACTGCTGACCTTTCCTTGTTTGGGCAGATCTCTGGTGAGCTTGGATTAGATGAAGTCTCTGATCTTACTTCTTGTGACTGTGGAAATACATCTGCTGTTTTGTGATCACTGTGAAAAGAAAGCATAATTTACAGTGTTTTAGTAAATCATACATATTTCAGAAGAGCTTAGTCGTTGTAAAAACGAGAACTTTTATACTGCTGGACATGCAAAAGAAGCTTATGATTTATTTTTTTAAATTTTTTTTTGCTGCTTCTTGCTATACTGAATTAATGTTAGGTTGCTTTGCTATAGCATTTCTTTGAATCACAAGAAACCTCAGAAATATCATGTATGTGAGTGAATGTGTGTTTGTAACCTGCGCGGTGGATGTCTCTCGGTAGGGCTCTCTGTGCTCGAGTGTAGCCTGGGAAACAGGCCTGAACGTCGTTTTACTGGACTTTTCATAGGAGACTTGGCCGACAGCACTGGAGGCTATGCACACAATCACACACGGAGCAGATACTACTTCTAAGACAAGGTAACAGTGCAGAACTAAATGAAAGTACTGCTTAATTTCATCCAATAAGGCAGGGCTTTGTTTTCAAAAGGGGTGCAAACCCAGATCGTGGGTACAATGGGGTGGCCAGTTTAGACCCAATGACTATACTGGGGAGGCAAGCTAGGGTGGCACAAAGTTCTATGTTTATGTTTCTGAAAATTAACATCCAAACCACACAGAGGAGTAGGGGAAAAGGTGTCTGATGTGCATTTACAGGCTCTGCAGCATATTAATGCAGAATTATGCTTGCTAAAGCCTGCACATCCCTGCCAAAAAGCAGCAATTTCATCAACTAGCAAGTTCTGACATTCTATGACACTCTATAATTTTTAAATATGAATTCAAACACTGCACTAAGATATCTACTGAAGAGTATTCTCTCTCACCGTAAAGGTACTCTTTGTGCACTCAGCACTGCTCTGCGGTAGTCCTCCTCCACTCGTACTGGATGGTACACCTCCTACTGCAGCTTTGTGTTTGTGCGAACCCACCATCGTCTCCATGGAGTGACTCCTCACCCGCATGGCCCTCTGAGAGACCACACAGAGAAGAATGGATATGGGTGGTTTTAGTTCACAGCAGCATTTTTAATAGAAAAAAAAAACAAAAAAACCTGAAACATCTGAAATCAGTTGTGTCACTCCTCCTGAAGAGAGAATTAGAAGTTAGAGAATCAGAATCATTCTGCCCAGAAATAGTCTTGATGGTGGACTGAAGTGAATGCATTAACTACTTAAACTAATTAAAGTAGTGGCCAGGATCATAACTTTGAATTAGTCAAAAAAATTTGAGATAATAAATCTCAAAAGTCTCAGATAATAAGCAACCATTTTAGCATAAAAAGTCAAGATTTCAACATAAATCAAAGTTTTGGCATAATAAGTCAGGACTTTTAGATATAAAGTCAGAATCTTGAGATAATAAGTCATAATTTTGAGATAATAGGTCAGAATCTTGAGATAATGAGTCAGAATTCACGGTTTTAAAATAGAAAGTCAAAATTTCAACATTTTGAAATAACGTTTTCAAAATTTTGACGTCAGAATTTAAATTTAAAAAAGATCTAAATTTTGAGATAAGTTGTCAGAATTTTAAGATTGAGATAATAAGTCAAGACTTTTGAAGTGGTAATTCAGAATTTTGTGATAATAAGTCTGAATTCTGAGATAGTAAGGCACTATTCTGATGTAAAATGTTTGCTTTTAAAAATGTTTGCTTTTTTTCATAATAAATCAGAATTTTGAGATAGGTCATAATTTTGATATGCTGCTGCCAAATATGATATGCAAATATTATATTATATATATATATATATATATATATATATATATATATATATATATATATATATATATATATATATATATATATATTTCCATATTTGGCTGTCTAAAGTTGCTTGTAATACATTAAAGTGACTAGGAATGCAAGTTGCTGCTTATTAGTTACAGACTAATACACACTTTTATGGGGGCACACACACCTTCCCCTTCAGCAAGAAAGAATACTAGCTACCCATTTTTTTTTTTGGTAACTCTTAACAGAACACATTACAGAACTCTTGTGCATTTTAAAAATAGCAAGACCTCTATGTCACTCACAAAGTGACTCATGATGAACAGAAATGCCAAGGTCACGTCACTACCAAATCCAGCCAGCAGTTGGAGCCATACACATTCACAGTCACTGCGTGACGCATGATCAGGATGTAAAGCGGAACAGAAACAACACAATGTCCTCTGGTTACCAAATGACTTTATTTCCATGTCACTCTGTGTTTTTTAGTGACCACATTCTCAAGTCACAATAATATCAACATTACTTCCTTAACACTTCATGGTACACTTGTGTTTGGTCCTATTATCTTTTGCAACAGTCAAACATAAGCATGAGTATGCACAAAGCCTAGCTCACAAAAAAAGCAGCAATCAAATGGCATGTTTTGTGAGGTGTATGTAGTCATGTAGGGTCATGCAGCGGGCATCTGTGTCAGCTCAATGTGGTAGAAGACAGTGACGGCTGCTATGCAAATCAACACGGCGTGAGCAGTGTGGGATTGTACAATACCCGACACACACCTGCACACTGCCTGCAAACAGCCACACACACACACACACACACACACACACACGTACACAAAGTCACACAGTGTTGCTCTGCAGAGATTTTGAGTTCAGTGATTTACAATATTTCCTTTGTGCACAATTTTACATTTTATGGTTGTTATGGTTGCCAGATTACACACGAATTATGTTGTTTTATTCTGTTTACACATCTCACCAGAAAATGTTTGCACCGACATCCACACTGAAATCAGGAACGATTTACAGTTGTGTCTTAGATCTCAGATTTTTTTTGTTTGAGATACTGAATGAAACAATTTAGTTCAAGTATGGATGTGAATTTCATTTTCATTATAACATAGGTTTTTTTTTTTTTTTAAAGCCCTCAAATAAAATCTTCTCAAATATTTTAAAGTATGAAACAATGATATATATATATATATATATATATATATATATATATATATATATATATATATATATATATATATATATATATATATATATATATAATCTAAGAATCTAACATTAAAATTTAAACCTAAAATGTTGAATCTCAAATGAAAACCCAGAGAATCTAAAATGAGAACCTAATATGTGAGCTTTAGACAACAATTAGCATGTAATGCCCACTTCCACCTCAAGGGGCAACAAAGGATTAGAGGAAACTGTGAGTAGACCTGATTAGTAGTTACCTAGTATTACAAAATAGTGCCCTACTCCCTGTCCCTCTTAGAAACTGCAAATTTGTCTGCAAATTATGGGATTTAATGAATGCACTGGAAATATTATTTATAAAATGAGAAAACTCCCAAATGATGGGAGGGTAACAAGCGTAGTTATTGAAATGCTATTTTTCCCCCTCCGGTTCTACAGAGGGTGAAAGGGAATTTGGTATAACTTGCTTGCCGTTAGCCAGTAAGCTCACGATACCCTTCAGGGCTTGAATGTACAGTGCTGTGCAAAAGTTTTAGGCTCCCTATTTTTTTTTTTGTACAAACTTTTATATAGATTTTTTATTTTATGCCTTCTACGTTATCAAGTCAGTACAACAAGAAGTCAGCAAGTGCGAAAGTCCCCAGAAGAACTGTGGTTGGTTCTGCAAGATGCTCAATAAAACTTACCAGCTCATTTCCTTATAAAACTGCACTAATTGTACCGGAGACTACTATTTTTATTTTTATGTCACACCAAATATTGACTTTGTTTCATTTACTACTGTTTACTGCACTTTACTGTATTTTTTTTTTTTTAATGTAGAAACATTTCATTATTTTTGTACAGTACTGTATATACAGTATGTTCCTTTTAACAAGAAAATATATAGTTAAAGAATCAGTTTGTAATTTTTAATTTTTAATTAAGAACATGACAAGCCTTCTCATTTCCTTCCCAACTGACCTTCTACAACCCCTCATTCTAAAAGTGAAAGGTCCAGGGAAATGATCTGGCTAGGGGTGGAGCTTATTTCTGGGCCAGAAAAATATAAATCAAAGCCTGAAATGACTAAAACTAGCCAGATAATTGCAAAAATAAACCAGCAGATTTTCTAAATTGTCTTTGAAAGCATGTGATTATTCCACAAACAAATGATCGAGAGTTACACACCACACCTTTAATATTATTCCATCGTTCTCTAGGTCTCTCTATTGAAAGCATTTCCATACATTACATGCATGTTTTAATGTAATAAGTCATCCCCACCTTAAAGGACTCCAGCAGACCTCCATGGCCTCCGTTCTCCAGTTTGTCCTCCCCTGTGACTGAACCGATTCCCATCGTGGCCTGGGTCTGTCTGTGCAGCTCATCATGCAGATTATCCAGGAGCGCTGCTCGCGTCCTTCCCTGAAACACACACAAATACACATGCACTCATCAGGGTAATCTTACAGTTATTAGAATTGATGACGTAGCTATTGAATGACCAGCTACTCTGGGTAGTCGTTTGCTTGTTTGTTTGTTTTTCAGATTTTTCAGACAGTCAACATTTTCCGCAACCAAAACGTTCATGCAAACGTATTACAAGCATAACTGTCTTCACCCCACAGTGTTGCTGAACTCGAGTCAACCCCATCATTGAATATTTCCTTGATTTTATTCCCTTTCATCAACTCAACTTTAATTCACCATCATTTTTATTGATTCCGTTCTATCAGCTAATTTCATATCGACACGGAATCTGTATACAGTTTATAATAAAAAGTCCAGCGTCAGCAGATTCAGCACCTGCTGACATCTAATGACCCCACTTGAAAAACAAACTCACATAGCTTACTTTACTATTAATATAATGAAAGCATCTTCTTGGATTTTACTGTAGTTGGGTAAAAACATGAGGTGTTGTTCTCACTCACCTCCAGCTTGGCAAACTTGTCAGACTTGTAGCAGGAGTTCTCGGCGTTGATCAGTTTTGTGAGCAGGAATTCACGGAACTCGGGACCCTGTGAAGTGAAGGGGGAAAAAACAATATCTGATGAGTATTATTCTCATCCTCCAGAAGCATGGAAAGGCACAGCTTTTTACTGCTCGATCACCTTTTTAAAAACGGCAGGATTTGGTAGAGGTGGGCCAAACGGCGGGACGTCTTCTCGAGCCGTGACAGAAACCTGGGGCATGAATCAGAAACACAGATTATCATCAGGAGTTTATCAGGAGTGGACAAATCTGGGACAAGCAGATTACCATGTGGACAAGTAGGATTAATAGGTCTAATTAGTTACACAGTTGGCTTTTGAGTATTTTCGCTACAGAAACCCTGAACCACAAGTTGTGAAAAAGTTGCGGAGAGAAAAAACATGTTAAAGTGCTAGTGTATTTCGTTAGATCAACTTAATATCTATATTATTTCGACTTATACCACAGTGCGGCTGAATTCTAGAATCTGGTTGGTCAGAACGTGTGCGTTATTTTTGTATAACAGCACAGCTCAGACAGTAAATGGTCTGCACTTATATAGAGCCTTTTAACCTTAGCGGTTCTACAAAGCACTTTTCTCATTCACCCATTCACACACACATACACCAAGGCACGGCACTAGCCTGCCATCGGGGGCAATTTGGGGTTCTGTGTCTTGCCCAAGGACACTTTGGCATGTGGAGGCACGTGGGCCGGGAATCGAAACTGAAACCCTACGATTAATTAATGGATGTTCCGCTCTACAACCTGAGCCACAGCCGCTCCAGACAGTAATTCCAGCTGTAACGTGAATGATAGGATTATATTAATGCGCTCGTTCTAATACATTATCGTATTTTATTAGGGACTTGTAAGGCAGACCCTCCCCATAATCTATGAATAATAATAAACAGATTTTACAAACACTTTTGTTGTTATTTAACAAAGTAAAATGTATAATCGTTGATGTGGTGATGTTTTTTTTTTGTTATAAGTCATTTATGTAAACATTTATGGTAGGAGCTGTTTGTAACAGTCACAGTGCTAACCCCGCCTACCACCATAAACACTCACCCACTCTAACCCCGCCTACCACCATAAACACTCACCCACTCTAACCCCGCCTACCACCATAAACACTCACCCACTCTAACCCCGCCTACCACCATAAACACTCAACCACTCTAACCCCGCCTACCAACATAAACACTCACTCACTCTAACCCCGCCTACCACCATAAACACTCACCCACTCTAACCCCGCCTACCACCATAAACACTCACTCACTCTAACCCCGCCTACCACCATAAACACTCACCCACTCTAACCCCGCCTACCACCATAAACACTCACCCACTCTAACCCCGCCTACCACCATAAACGCTCACCCACTCTAACCCCGCCTACCACCATAAACACTCACCCACTCTAACCCCGCCTACCAACATAAACGCTCACCCACTCTAACCCCGCCTACCACCATAAACACTCAACCACTCTAACCCCGTCTACCAACATAAACACTCACTCACTCTAACCCCGCCTACCACCATAAACGCTCACCCACTCTAACCCCGCCTACCACCATAAACGCTCACCCACTCTAACCCCGCCTACCACCATAAACACTCAACCACTCTAACCCCGCCTACCAACATAAACGCTCACCCACTCTAACCCCGCCTACCACCATAAACACTTACCCACTCTAACCCCACCTACCAACATAACCACCCACCCGTCCTAACCCCAATTCAACATCGTATAAATAATAATATACTTTAAATATAATATTTTTTGTACAGTAAATCAGCAACACACAGGGATGTGGAAATGGCAAGCAAAATACAGAAAAGTGGAACCAGGAATTTGAGTATGCACGAGCTAGCTCATCATAATTTGGGATTAAATTACTTTAACCTTTTAGGATTCCAGGCAACCAAAACATAAGACTGGGCAAGCTTTCACTTGCTAACGATTTTATGATTTGTCCATCCCTTTTTATCAGTTGTCTGAATGGTTTAAACGTTCAGTACCTTATAGGTTGTGTGATCAGTACAGGGGTTTTCAGCCTGCACTAACACATAGGCATGGAGGAAGTTAGACGCAATCATGTCAGGTACAAACGGAGTGGGTTCTTCCTGGAAAACCGCAGCCACGATGTCGTTCCCGATGTGTCTCTTCCTCTGCAGCTGCAACATACAGCGTTAGATTCAGCACTGAAGATCTACCACAAAACACTTCTCTAAAACAGTGTTACACCAACTCTAATGTCTAGAGCAAGTATCTATTACACCATCATGTTTCTTACATTTAGAGATTGACCGATAATCGGTTTTACCGATATTTTTCCCGATATTTAAGCATTTTTCCATAATCAGTTATCGGTTTTGTAATATTGGGATCCACTGATAAATTTTGAGATTTGCGCGCAGGACCGCCATTGCAGCTCTGCATGTTTTTATTTATTTATTTATTTTTTTAGATTTGTTAGAATTATTTTTATGTGCTTTATTTGTTTTACCTGTTTGTTTACCTCGTCGAAGCTTTTATTTATAAAAAAGACACTTTAGTAACAGTGCACTTTATTTTTTATTTTTTGCACTCTTCAGGCCCCTCTATTTATTGGTGTATGAATAATAGTTGTTTTGTTTTGTATGCAAGGAGGAAGGGAAATTGACAAAATTGTTATAAATAAAATGTGTTGTTTTTTTTTCAGTTCAGTGGTGTTGTTATCATTGTGTCAAAAACAGAAGTAAAACAATAAATAAATATCGGTTCTGCATATCGGTTATCGGGCACATAAACATGCAGATAATCGTATCGGTATCGGTTATAAAAAATCAATATGGGTCGATCTCTACGTACACTGTAAAGCTTACTCAAGCTCCTGGAAAACAAACAAACTGAGCTCGCTGATTGGAGATTGAGTGTCTACCTGCTGTATGTCTCCCTCTGTGAAGGGAAGTTTAGTCGATACGTGGAACATGATTTCTCGGTTTCGGAAAACAGTGTAGACTGACTGAGTTCCTGTTTGTCCATGAGACACGTCCAGACCACCACGGAACCTGAAGGCCAAAGCACCATACAGGAAATTATGTGACATATTACACATTTTCACTGCCAGTCAAAAGTTTTGAAACACCTAGAGTGTCTTATGTTTTATTCCAGTTTATACCACAGCGCTCTACGATTCTTGATTCTGATTGGTCAGAACGTGTTGAGCAATTTTCTGTAACAGCAGCTCTGACAGTAGTGCAGCAACAAATCACAGGGTTATAATATTAATGCACGCGTTCTAGTACGTTATCGTTTCTAAAGTAACAGCTTACACAGGGACTTGTATGGTGGACGATCTGTCCATGAAGACTAACAATGAATAATAAAATGTGTTATTATTTAACAGAGAAAATGGTATAATCTTTGATATGGCAAAATCTTTTGAATAGAGACGTTCATTTAACATCTAAAGAAGGAGTCTCCCGTGTCAGCGCTTTGTAACATCAGTAAGCTTACTTTAACATCAGTAAGTAAGTCAGGTTTCTCGACAACATGATAAAATGCATTTTGTTTTGTTTTGTCTTTTTGTGTCTTATTAATAGAGAAATAAAGGGGGCTGGTGATGGAACGACTGTTTACAGCTGCTATAACGTACAGTAAGTGAGAACAGGAACTAACTTGTTTGTAAATACAGTATGTAAGGAATAGTTAGACTTAATATTGTGAGCTGTCTGAGATACAAGTAAGTTCCTGTTCTCATTCCCTTACCAGCTTCTCTCTCTCTCTCTCTCTCTCTCTCTCTCTCTCTCTCTCAAAATGCAGCATGACATTTGCTTCTTTGGATTTTCACCAGCGTTAATGTACACTAATAATAATAACTAATAGGGATGGGAAACATAATAAACTGTTAAATGCATCACAATTTATTCAGTTCATACATTGATGCACAAAATATTGTAACGAATATAAAATATTATACCTTTGATTGAACTAAATTGGCTTATAAAAGATAAACTAAAGATAAACGACATCAGGTCTTTGGGTGGGAGATATGACACAAATTCATCACCATATTTTAAAATACATACAATTTCTTTCCAGTAATGTGCCAACAAGTAGATATTTACAGAGGATTTTGGGCGAGACAGATTTTCATTAGCCTCATACTGTGGCTGAGCTGAAGAAACAAAGGTTGTCTGGAGTAAGAAGACATGTGTGTACTATTTTGTGTGATTTTTCACTTAAATCTTAATTTCATTACGTGTGCGTGTGTTGTATTGCGATGTTGAGTTACCCTTTAAAATCCTGCAGCTCTATGTTGTCTCCCAACACACTGAGAAATTCGGCAAATGCCGGCGTCTCTTCATTATTCCCAAATAACTCTTCTTCAGACGTCTGAGATAGAAGGAGGGGAACAAATGTGAGAAAGGTGGGAAAAAGTGTAAAAACTCTGCATATTTTACCATCATTAATCTGAATGATTTTGAATAACATTCAGTGTCACTCACCTGCCCAAACTTCTGATATATGACCCCGAACTTGAAGGTGTTATTGACTTCGTGCTCGTCGAAACCGACTATCAGCTGAGAGGCCTGAGGGACGAGAAAAAGCAGACGGCGACTGAGAGACAGAGACAGCAGGAGGAGCATATGTGTGTGTCAGGACTCTTTATAATTCAAGAATGGCTTCGTGTTGGCTGTGGCTGAGAGACCAAATGGGGTGCGGAGATGATCCAGGCAATGCTGAAACACTCATACACATACACATACACACACACACACACTCACACACAGAGACTGAGCCTGTGGGCATTAGTGAAGCAGATGGACTTTACAGCACCCCGGGGTACACACACATTAGCCCAGATGTCCTTAGTAGTGCAGTGTTGTGAGCATTGTAAATAGAGCAGAACCCCGTCCCCATTAGCCTCATGAGAAAAAAAGTCAGCAGGTAGAACTTGAGAAAGCTCTAGACTAAAATTAACACCCCTAAAACGACTACTTACTTACTTACTAACTAATTAACTAACTAACTAGCTAGTTGGTTGCTGTTTTGAATGGTAGCTCAGTGGTTAAGATGTCGGATTACTAATTGGAAGATTGTAAATTCAAATCCCTGCACTGCCACTGCTGGGCCCTTGAGTGTCTGCCAAATGCTATAAATGTACAAGAATAAGTAATATGTTTATTAATTTCATTCATTCATCTTCAGTAAGCACTTTATCGTGGTCAGTGTTGCGGTGAATCCGGAGTCTATCCTGGGAACACTGAGTGAGCATAAGTGAATGAGACCGTGATTGGGACACCAGTCCAACACATATCACCATGATTAAAAAAAAGGGGGTTTTTTGGTTTGTTTTTTTAAATCAAAATATGTTTAAGCTCAAAATATCAGTTGCATGTGTTTCTTCATTTTCTACATTAAATTCTTCCTATTTTTATGAAGGGTGCTAATAGTTATGGAGTTAACAGAAACTAAACTAAACTAGAATTTCAAATAAAATCTGAAAACATGTAAATACATTTTCGGTAACACACTCACCCTCGGGTAAAGGACAGGATTAAACTTCAGACCTGTGACATCATCACAAAGCAGCTGAAACACAACACAGGCAATTAGGCACATATACAGCTGTATGCAAAAGTTTGGGCACCCCGACCCAAATGTTTGCTGAACATAACCTTTACGGAAAAAATGTTTTGTTTTTTTTTTTGTTTTTTTTTTAATAACATTTTTCTGCAAATATTAATGGGCAGTTGCTTTATATTTGAACTTAAAAACTTCCCGCAAAACTGCATACGTCATGGCTTCAAAAAAAGTCGATAGACGATACACACCTTGGCTATCTGAGGAACACTGGGCAGCTGGTGCAGTCCCTCCAGTGGAATCCTGTCATGAAGTGTCTTTGTCTTTGACCTGAAAAATTACAAAATGAAGGCACAAATGTTCTGTAACACTTTATGTGAAGAGAGTGTTCATTTTTCCAATTAACCTCCCAATTAAGTTCAATTTTATTTGTATAGTGGATAGTAGATTTAGATCCCCAATGAACAAGCCAGAGGTGACAGTGGAGAGGAAGTCATGGGATGAGCACAGGACAGTCCTTATGATTACAGCAGTACTTCTTATGTATAGATCTACATGATCCAGGTGAGGTTATCCACTGAAGCAAGGGTGAGACATTTTTGGGGAACTGTTTTTGGGAAGTTTTTGGGTGTCTATGTAGGACCATCTACAGCAGCAGAAGTAGAGCAGCAGAATTAATCAGGAAGTGCCTGATTCAATTACAAAGTCAACTGCCATGACACGCAAACATACGTTCTAACAAAAACTGACATCAAAATTGTCATTCGTCTGTGACAGCTGACACCTATTTATGTCAGTTGTCACGAAGGGCTTATGTAACCCTATGAACACCACCCTTAAACCCAGTAATTATGGCTCTGTACAGTAACAGACAGACTCTATAATTACAGAACCAACCAATCAATCTTTTCCTGAAGGTATTTCCCCTACTGTAGCTCATAAAAACTAAAAAAAATTTAATTAAACAAAAAGAACAAAAAAACACCCACAGTTTTCATGCTTCTAAACAGGACTCAGTGATTGGCTATTATACGATCCACCATAACCACAAAGCTCATAAACCATCATTCTTTACATCAGGAAGATGATCAGGACACACAAGGAATATATAATTAGAGGCCAAGCACCGCTGGTGAGTAGGCACCCACTGTAATTTAGTGTCAACCTCTAGTGCCACCAACAGCTCAAAGTTGCACTCATATTTATGCTAATAACTTTTGAACTGTAAGCGCTAGAAACAATGCTCATTGTTCTCATTGTTCAATCTTCAATGTTCAACTGACTCCTTGGCTCGTGCCGAGTCGAATGCACCTTATGACGTAATTTTCTCTCATGAAATTTTTTCCTTCATTTTTTAATTTTCTGAAAAACATACTTTTCCAAACTTCTCCTAGACCGTTAACCCAATTTTCATGAAAATAAAAACAGATCATCTTCAGACCATGGCAACAAAAAGTTATCAAATTCAAGTTGACTAGTCAAACCGTTCTCGAATAACGTGCAAACGAATCTGACACTGAGCGTGCTGAAATGGACGTGAGGCTATATCTCTGTTGTGCTTTAGCATATTCAGACCAAACTTAGTATATGTCATAGCCATCATGACTTGCACAGTTTCGGAACAGCGCCACCTAGTGCTCATGAGATATGAAAAAATCGTCTTTTTTTTTTTGCATTTCGGAACGTTCGTCCAATTTTCACCAAAATCGACTCAGATCATCTTCAGTCCATGCCGGCAATAAGTTATGGATTTAGTGTTTAGTGGATTTAGACCAAAATAAACTGTTGGTCATGCTCTGATGCTTGCTTAGCTCCTTACTTTGCCTCTGTCGTGCTTGGCCCTGTAATTGCTGTAATATATATATATATATATATATATATATATATATATATATATATATATATATATATATATATATATATATATATATATATATATATATAAAATGCTTTTATATATTTTATATAACATTTCCAATTCCTATTGATTCATCTGTCTAATTAATTATGTTATGAGTTTGATGAATTTACTGTAGAAATTGAATATAAACTAAATATTTGTAGAGAAATATCCATTTTTAATGTGATTAAATGATAAGAAATTGTGCATGTTCAGTCAAAACTATCATGATCTGTTTATCAAAGGGTTAAATGTGACATTTGAGGCACATTTTGTTAGACAGCAGTGAGAGAGTTAATCTGAACCCATCAGATTAAAATGCAAATGAATTGGGCTTGTGGTGAAGACCAGTTGTTGATTGGATGTCCAGCGTTAAAATGAAATCATGTGAAGTATAAAAGGACAGAGAGACAGGAAGTGACTCACTGAAGGTCGCAGCTGATCTGTTTACATTCAATAGCGAGAACCTGTTTTCAAACTCATTATTGGGATAAATGTAAATGTCTGGGCCTTGTCTCAATCACACATTCAGCCTTAAAACAGATTTTATCAGGATATATTCAACCATTCACATTCGCTGTAAAAGTCTCCTTAGACAGAATATGACATCTCACAAAGCAATGAATTTGACGAAACTTGAGTTTATCGCTAGCATTTATTTCCAGATGGCTTCCTAGGAGTCTTCTGCTGATTGAGCAATAAATGAATGCATCCTGTAAATGTACTGTGTCATTTATGTGACTAAATTTCCTCCTCGTTTCGCTTCCCTAATTCTGACTCAATTTCCAGACAGTTCTTCTTTTTTTGTCATCTTTAGGTTTTCTTTTTCCGCTTGTTGTCACTTCGCTGTCCTAATGTTTTAAAGTAACTACTTCAAATGTGTCTTTTCCAGAAATGTATCAGCTTCTGTTCAGACTTGAGCTGTCCTGGAAATTGTATCACGTCTTGTCCTGGTAGATTGATATGCCATCATTCCTGGCTTGTGTTCAAACCTAAAACCACC
Source organism: Cranoglanis bouderius (assembly GCA_023630585.1). NCBI lineage: Eukaryota > Metazoa > Chordata > Actinopteri > Siluriformes > Cranoglanididae > Cranoglanis > Cranoglanis bouderius. The sequence goes on from CM042540.1 coordinate 7,155,101, forward strand.
CTGATTAATTCTATTAAATATTTGTAAATGCAAATATACAGTACATGTGAAGACATGTTCAAAAAGAATATAGGTGTGTGTGTGTGTGTGTGTGTGTGTGTGTTATACCTGAGCATAATACGAAGGAATTCCTGACCTTCAGCCTCCTCATGCTTTAAAGACATAATGAGGTTTCCCAAACTACTGCCTGTGCAATAATAGTTCATGTGCTCCTGAAAAAGAGAGAGAGAGAGAGAGAGAGATGCTTCAATTTTACAGCCTTTATTTCATTTCCTGAATTCCTCACCAGCTCCCTCCATATCCTCTTCACTCAGAGACATGAGGAGAAAATGGTTCATTTTCCGAACTGCTGATTTCACATCCAGCTCGGCTCCATGTAAGTGTCATTTTCACGTATTTCTATCAAGCTATCTGTGAGACGTAAATGCTACGAGTAGAAAACTGCTTCAAAAAGGGCGGTTTTATACTGCGACAAGTAAAAAAATGCCATTACAGGTGTACTCTTGACACTGAGACGTGTTGACCTTTTAGACCTCAGACTGCTTGAGAAATGAAAAACGTTAGCTGGTAAAATGCTTAAAGTACCTTTAAACGTGTATATGCTGATTAATAAATCGCCTGAATGATGCTTTTTCACACCTGCGAAACTACTAAAATGGCCTGAATTTATATTGTATTGTACGGTAGGTATTGTAAGCACATAGCTAGCCGGCTTCTTAGGTGCTATTAATCTGTCTTGCATTTGCCACAGGTAGACCCAGATACATTTCGGTATCAGTGTCTTGACTAGCATCATCATATTGTGAACCATTTTTTTAACACTAGCCAAACCTGTCAATGCATATCACAACAAAAGTCGCTTTGTTATGCCCGTTTTGTAATATCACAATTAAGATAATGCATAAATTTGAAAAAATAAAAGCCTCTATATTAGATGAAATAATGTGGAGTTTATCAAAAATATATATTTATTAAAAATAGGTGTGCAACAATTATTGGCACCCCTATGAGAAAAATATATTTGAAGTATATTCCCATTGATATTTTACATTTTTTTAGTACACCTGGGTGACTTGGAACAGGAAATTGTTCAACCATGACTTCCTGTTTCACAGGGTTATAAATATGAGGTAACACATAGGCCAAATTCCCTTAGTCATTCATAACAATGGGTAAGACCAAGGAATATAGCTGTGATGTGCGTCAAAAGGTTGTTGAGCTTCACAAAATGGGAAGTGACTATAAGAAAATAGCACAAGCATTGAAAATGCCCATTTCCATCATCAGGGCAATAATTAAGAAGTTCCAGTCAACTGGAAATATTATGAATCAACCTGGAATTGGACATGTGTCTATATTGTCTCAACGCACTGTGAAGAGGATGGTTCGAGTGGCCAAAAAATCTCCAAGGATCACAGCTGGAGAATTGCAGAAGTTAGTTGCGTCTTGGGGTCAGAAAGTCTCCAAAACTACAATCCGAAGTCACCTACATCACCACAAGTTGTTTGGAAGGGTTTCAAGAAAAAAGTCTCTACTCTCATCCAAAAGCAAATTCAAGCATCTTCAGTTTGCCAGACACTACTGGAATTTCAAATGGGATCGGGTTCTATGGTCAAATGAAACCAAAATAGAGCTTTTTGGCAATAAACACCAGAGGTGGTTTTGGCGCACACAGAGAGGTAGCCATATGGAACAGTACCTCATGCACACGGTTAAATATGGTGGTGGCTCTTTAATGTTTTGAGGCTGTTTTTCTGCCAGAGGACCTGGACATTTTGTTAGGATACATGGCATCAGGGACTCTATCGAATATCAACAGATATTAAATGAAAACCTGACTGCCTCTGCCAGAAAGCTTAAACTGGGCCATGGTTGGATCTTCCAGCAGGACAATGATCCAAAACATACATCAAAAATCAACACAAAATTGGTTTACTGACCACAAAATCAAGGTCCTGCCATCCCAGTCCCCTGACTTGAAACCCATAGAAAACCTGTGAGGAGAACTGAAGAGGAGAGTCCACCAGCATGGACCTTGAAATTTGAAGGATCTGGAGAGATTCCGTATGGAGGAATGGTCTCAGATCCCTTGCCATGTATTCTCCAACCTCATCAGGCATTATAGGAGAAGACTCAGAGCTGTTATCTTGGCAAAGGGAGGTAGCACAAAGTATCGACTAAAAGGGTGCCAATAATTGTTGCACACCTATGTTTAACAAAGATATATTGTTTTTTGAATAAACCTGTGTTGTGTTTGCAATTGTTTGAGTTTTTTTTTTTGTTTTGTTTTAAACAAAATATCAAAAGGTTAAACAATAAAGACAATTTTTCACAGCCTTCTTTGCTCATATTTACCAAGGGTGCCAATATTAGTGGAGGGCACTGTATGAGACCCAAACACAATTCCATATCACCCATGAAATATCATCATTGGTATCAGAGGAGAAATCAGGTTTTCCAATGCAAGGGTAATTGTCGGTAATTTATTATAAATTACAGAGCGATGTGCTGTATTTGTTTTTGCTTTTATTTATAGTTGTCTTGTTTTCTCTCAAAATGCAGCTTGTCATATCATATCATAAAACCCTGACACTGGAGACTCCTTCCATAAATGCTAAATAAATGTCTCCTGTGTACCATATCAACAATTACACATTCTAAAAGCCTGTTTATGTGGAATGTCCGCCACATCCTGAGCTAACAGAGAGATTAATACACATTCAGTATGGATGATGTACAGTATACTGTTCCTGGTCCATGTTATTTCTCATGACTTAGCTGAGAGATGTTGAGATGCACGTCGTAAACGATAGTCATGTGAGTTTAATTGGATTTATATACTCACTCTTCCGAGAAAGTGTTTGCGGTACGCTCGTGCTGTGCTGTTGCTCTCCAGTCTGTATCCAAAGCCTCCTCCTCCTCCTTCTCCCTCAAGTCCTGTGCCTTCATTCTCCTCTTCCTCACAGAAGCTACTGTCTGAGGATGTCGGGGTGCCCAGAGGAGCCTCTGCGTCCTCGATCCAGTAACCTCCGAACTGGGGCAGGATCACTTGAGGGTACGGTCCTCCCTTTTCCAACACCTAGAAAAACAGCAGGAGGATGATACCGATGAGAATGAGAGCGTGGAAATGAAATCTGTATGTCTTGGTGGTGATGTTGTTAGAACTCACGTCCTCGATCCGGGGGTACGGGATGTAGTCGTCCTGTTAGGAAGAATGAAAAAGTTTTTTTTTTTAAAAGTCAGTCAAGCATATCCACAACACGTTAAGCTCTACATTTAAAATTTTGGTTGCCCTACATGTGAAAATCCACTGAAAGATGCTCTGACCTTTGTAACCTGGTTTACTTATGGGAAAACAACATCACTGCTTAATTGTAAAGAATGATAGGGATAAATTCATACATTTAAAATGTATATCCTAAATGTACTTATTTCTGTAAAGCTGCTTTGTGTAAATGTCCATTGTTAAAAGCGCTATACAAATAGAATAGAATCGAATTGAATTGAATACGTTTCATCATAATCTCTTCCCTCGACTGATTTCTGTTCACACGAACATTACTGATTCATTCATTCAGTCGTTCTGTTGGCTAAATTTCTTGTTATTAATGTCTTATTAGGTCATTTAAACATTTTAAAACTTATTCCGTTGCTCTTCTGTGTTTTGATGATGATGTGACGGCACAGAAATTTCCGGAGCGCCTGTATTATTACAAACCGAATTGATTCAGCTGATGTCCATTTTGCTACAACACATAGCTATCCAACAACTTGTTAAAATCGTGCGGAAATCACACTTAGCTAGCGAGGTTTTAGACATATTTAGGCAATCTGACTGTTTTTACCATTGTGTTTTTAAACTGGCTCCTAACACGACATGAAGTTTGCGAGAAGACGCCATGGCACGGTTACAGTGTGGACTATTTCCACATGTAAGTTTTTGTAAAATACCGTATGTTTATGTTTTCTTAAAATTAAGGTGACAAAATACAGTATGTTATTGGTAGAAAAAGACCATAGCCAGATCTAACAGCATTTACTGACCGCCACACAATTTTCTGAGTTAAATAAGATAAAGTTATAATGATATCAATATTATATCGTTATATTACCCAACACTACGAATTATATTAGTTAAAACAGTTCCTCTACAAATACATTCCTCTAAATGTACAGCTACATGCACAAGAGAGTACCACCTCGGCGGTAAGCTGTAATAGCGTTATTTCTGAGAATGTTTTATCATCCAGAAACCAGACAGCATTCCCCATAAAAAACACACACACAGAGATAAAAAAAGAAAAGAAAAGAAAAACAGACCAACAAAACTAAGCATTTTACCATGCACTACTAATAGAGCATGAACAGAAGTCAGTTTGTGCTTGCACTGTGTTCTTTGACATTTCAGTCTGTTCTAGCACAGCTTTCGCTCTTGACCTTTATCACATCGGGATGTGGAAGATATTCAGTGGAGGTATTTAAGTTGAAGGTAACCCGAGGTCAGGACCTCGTTTCTTCTCTAAAGCTCTACTCAGTAAATGAATAGCAGCAACAGAAAAAAAGCAATGAAGGGAGCACAGGAGCAGGTATTTATATATATATATATATATATATATATATATATATATATATATATATATATATATATATATATATATATATATACACACACACACACACACACACACACACACACACACAGACACACACACACACACGTACATGCACATACAGATACATAGAGATACACACACACACACACACACACACACACACACACACACACACACACACTCCACACCTTGTGCTTCTTAGTTTCCTCATATTTAGGAAGCTGTAGTGATCCACGGTTGCGTTAGAAAATGAAAAGGGAAAAGGTGTTAACCAGAAACCACAAGACAATACTAGAACAGTGTGCTAGATTCCACACATCACACATATATTGCAGTCGGTTATAAGGGATGAGAAAAGTACTAAGAATTTATATGTGCCAAAATCTTTTAATCTCAATTCAAAGTGGAAGTTTCCAGCCAAATAATGTATTCAAGTGAAAAGGGGGGAAAAAATGCTACTTTTAAATGAACTCAAGTATTAAAGAGTAAAAAGTGAATTTTTTAAACTGATGAAATTATATTAATCTCATGTTTTCATGTGAAGACTAACTTTTATAACTTATCTAACAGTTAGAAGATGTTTTAAAGCACCTACGCCATACGCTACATAAAAAAAGGTAAACAGAAAAGTTGTAACCCTTTCATTCAAACAAACAAAAAAAAAAAATACTAAACATATAGTTATGTCGTCTGTCATTATGTGACATGTGCTTAATCTATTCTTATTTTCTTCTCCGAGTATTCTCCTCAAGGCTTCCTTCTATCTTCGTATCGATTTTTCTAAGGATCAAAATAAAACTGTTAACTGTTAAGTAAACAACCCTTAAGGAGGAACATTTTCTTTTCTACCAGCGATGTATTAAACTCCTGGAATCTACAACCCTGTAGAATTTAGTTTCAACAAACCTGGACCTGATATGCAGATGCTATTGAAGGCCGTGATTAATAAAGAAGCAGGAGTGTTTGTTTAGGACTGGAAGTAAACTCTGCAGGCTAGTAGATATCCAGCAACAGGGTTGGGGAGCCACGGCTCAGGAGATAATAGGAGATAATGGTGGGAGTCATCTTCATAAGTGTCTCTTTCAATACAGCTTATACAAAATTGCTTATACTGCTTATACTGAATAGTAGGAGTCTGTGCTACATGCACCATACACTCTGCGTTTCTGTGTACAATCACATGCAAATGTATTTTATTTATATAGCAGAATATAGTGATATATTAATCCTAAAAAAATTGTGTTTCACTTTATGTTAGTTAGCTAGCAAAGTTCTCTCTCTCTCTCTCTCTCTCTCTCTCTCTCTCTCTCTCTCTCTCTCTCTCTCTCTCTCTCTCGCATGTTTAGGAGTTTCCGGAAGACAACAATATCCAACACAAGGATTGGCAGATCACGAATAACATCAACACCTTAGATAGAGAGACCGTTGGTGACAATGGTGGCACGTTTGAGCCCATCATGCCAGTCCTGTTAACAGCTTTCATAGTCTTTGCTCCATGCACGTCTTTGAACTTTGTATAATACAACATGACGCAAGCTTTGATTTCATCAGCTTCTTTGTACCTATTGATATCAGACACGATAGTTGCCAGGACACTGTAGTGGTGCCTTTTCTTTTGAAAATCATTCTGTTTTCTCTTGTTTCTGGTTTAGAGAGGAAGAAAGAGAAGATCCTGCATTTTTACCCTGATGCTAATTCTCTGGCAGCAAGCTTCTTATCTGTATTACTTCAAGTATCAAATCTGGTCTCTCGTGTCTGGTCTAACTGATTTATGTTATGATCCTTGCTTCCCATTGACACAGTGAGCCTTGTGTTAACTTTAAAAACAAAAAAAAAAAGAAGAAGAAGAAGGAGGAGAAGAAGAAGGGGTTGTGACAAGAGAGTTTTGAAAAATAAACTACATCACAGGATACAGTTGTATCTTTAATATCTAATAGTATGGTATATTTAATTAACAACCAATAAATTAGTAGTATTGATCAGCTTCGTCTTCTCCAATCATTCGACTTTGACTTAGTTTTTCATAGTTTTTGAACCTCTCGCATACAACACCCAAACACAAAGATGTAGAAGCATTAACCAAACTATATCACCAACTTGCATCGCCATCCTAACATCCAAACCCTGGCGGTTTTCACTTAAATAAACATAAATGACTGTTTTGTGTTCTTAATAAAATTCATGAATCATTCACAGACATAAATGGCAGGAAAATTCCCTCTATTCATTAAAAGAACCTCAGATGTCTGATGAAACTCCTTCAAGATAATAATATATGCCCAGACACCTGAAATTACTAGCACTAGACATTAAAGCCTGGTTTATGCTTCGTCAGAACATCTAGAGGGCTTCTGAGAGTGGCCTGAAATGTACCCCTAAAAGCCTGGATTATTTATGACTTTTTTACAGTACGAACAGTAGGATTTTTTGTTTTGTTTTATACTTATTTATATGATACATGACGTACAGCCTGTACATCAGACAAGGCATTTCTTCAATCTGTACCACCTTCAGAAAAAAGCATGAACCAGCCATAAAACAAACAGGGTGGCTGCAAACCTTCAAAGAATCCTCCCAGCTTTAATTTCGAAGAGCACAGGCTCTTCGATCGTCCACTCAATAGATGTTTGCCTTTGAGCATCCGCATCTGGTCGATATGTTTATCATGTGGTACACAGAACAGGATAGCAAGCCTTGCTGATCTCCTCTCTGAAAGGAGTGTTCTGCATATTGATCAGTTCTTACACTACTGGCAAACATGACCTTTCCCCCCTCTCTGGCATACACACCCGTGTCTGGTAGTGTAGTGTCAGGTCAATGAGTCATCCTTGTTCACAAGCTAAAAAACCTGATTTCCAGATCACACCACTAGCTAAACACCCACCACAGAGAAAAGTACTAGACAGATCAATGGAGCTTTAAAAGAGCTGGTATATTCAGGCTTCCTGTGCGATCATTCAATCAGGGCGGTGTGGATAGCCTCCCTGCTGCTTGCTCAGCTGGATAAACCACTTCAACTCTGCTAGCAGTCGAGGACAAAATTGGTCACCTCCTTTCAAAATGACAGGCTTCATGTACACACTTGAGCTAAAAGCCAAGTAAAGCAGAGACGTGACCTGAAGCGCATGTTGTAGCAGCTTTATAGTGTCACAAATTATCCTAATTAACTTGAAAAAAATCAACACAATCTCACCTGCATCCTCTCCAGCATGTCGAAGAATTCGGCAGACTGAAAGCAGAAAACAAAGAGGCATTAGAAAATGCAAAACATATACACAAATGCACTTCCTGTTAATGTTGGTGCTTGTGACATACAGATTTGGGAATGAGAAAGAGTCTTGTGGAAAATGAGCTTATGAAGCAGTGGTAGATCAGGACAACTTTATATGGGTTGGCAAAGAGTTTTGATTTTTTTTTTTATGTTTATGTTTGCACCAGTTGCTGTATATCTAAGGCAAATTTATGTGTTGTGGTAATGCTCTTTTTACAAAACCAATTTACATGACCCAAATTGTAACATCCTCTAGATCCATCCCAATATTGAAGTGATTCTGGACACCCTACCACCCTGTAGATCTGCCCCCTTATGGTGTAATTCTAGACTGCCTACCACCCCGGGGATACACTCCATAAGAGATTTGTTCTATTATGAAGTGACTCTCGACCCCCTAAAAGCACATAGATATGGCCCTATTACAAAACCTCTACCATCCTTTATATCCCCCATTAAGAATTTATTCTGGACCCTTGCCACCCCATAGATCCCACATTAAAACATTATGAAGTGTTACTGGACCCCCGTTATGGCGTGGATGTCAATATAATGAAATAGTCCTGGACTCCTTACCACTAAGTAGTTCAACTACTATTATGAAATGATGTGTGACTCTTACCACCCCAAAAAGTCCCTTATTATCAGTTCATTCTGGACCCCCTACTAGCACATAGATATGCCCCTATTATAAAGTGATTCTGGACCCCATAGATCCCACATTAAGAACTGATTCTGGACTCCTACCACCCCAAAGTGAAAGTGAAAGTGAAAGTGACTTGTGAAGGCCAATGTATGGTAACCCATACTTGGAATTTGTCCTCTGCATTTAACCCATCCAAGTTAGTGCACACACATTAGGAGTTGTGAGTAGTGAACACACACACTCCAAACTGTGAACACACCCGGAGCAGTGGGCAGCCATTTTTGCTACGGCGCCCGGGGAGCAGTTGAGGGTTAAGGGCCTTGCTCAAGTGCCCAACAGTGGCAGCTTGGCAGTGCTGGGATTTGAACTAAACGACCTATAAGGTTCACCCCTATTATGAAGTGTTTCTGGACCCCTACCATGGCATAGATCTCAATATTATGAAATGATCATGAGCCCCATACCAGTAAATAGATCCAATCCAATTATACAGTGATTATAGACACCTACCACCCCATATATCCCCATTAACAATTGATTCTAGACTCCTACCACCCCAAAGGTTTACCCCTATTATAAAATATTTCTGGACTCCTACTTGTGCATAAATCCGTCTCTATTAGGAAGTGATTCTGGAACCTCTACCACCCTTTAGATTCCCTATTCAGAATTGATTCTGGATCCCTACCACTCCACAGATCTGCCACATCCTACCACAACACTGATGTAACTCAATTACGAAGTGATTCTAGACCACTACTAGCACATACACCAATCCATCCATATTATACAGTGATTCTCAAACCCTTACCATAAGATAGATTCCCCATTAGGAATTGATTCTGGCCCCCTCCATATATCTGCCTCTATTCTGGAAACTCTACCACCCCTTAGATTTCCCACTAAGAATTGATTCTGAACCCCTACCACTCCATAGATCTGCCCCATCATGCCCCATTTTCTTCATAACTCAATTATGAAGTGATTCTAGACCACTACTAGCACATACACAGTTCTAGCCATATTATACAGTGATTCTCAAACCCTTACCATAACATAAGATTTGTATGTAAGATAAGTACTGTATTAAAGGAAGCACTTGGAGCACTGTAGTGTCTATAGTTGGACCTTTTCCCTCCCTGTCCACTAGCTGGATCACTTCTCTCTTGGTGTTCTGGTAGCTCATATTTTACAAATTAAGCACTGTCTAGACCTCTTGCTATCACATAACGTAGATCCGCCTCTAAACTCCTACCATCCCTATGAAGTGATCCTGGACCCCCTATCACCCTGTAGATCTGTCCTTTAATGAAGTGATTCTAGATCCACTATTACTACATAGATCTGCACCTATCATTTTAAACCAGGATGTTACATGAACTTCTTTATCAGCATAGCTTTTAGAGATCTCCCAATGCTTTAGTTGACTTTGCAATTGAGAAGACAGTCAGCAGGCATGAACACAGATAATAACTCTATATAAATTGCACTCCCTGGATAGAGTAACACTTTCCCCCTGCCTGCATTATATATACATAAGGCATGCAGTGCTTTGCATGGGAAATGTAGTATAGCTAACAAAAGTGAACAGTTAGCAAAGAACTGATGTAAATTAAAGCTTGTATGACAGTGTCCTTAAACCACTGAGCAAAAAAGTGTGGCCAAGCAGCTCACATAAGAATACCACTTAAATGAAGTCACAGGTGTGGCTCCAAAGAACATTAGAATATTAGAGAGTCCTGAATGAAAAGTAATTGGTTGAAAATCCAATGCTTTCTTACCATGAAGAAAATCCTAGCCAGCCCAACACACACATGAGATCATTATAGCAGAAATGTTCTTGGGCTCTTAAAGATGCTCATAAAAACATTAAAAAAAATCCAACTGGTATCAGGGGTTGGGAGGAGATGAAGGGGGAAAAATGTCACCTGGTTAATAATTAATTCCCTCCAGCTTACTAACTCAACAAATCAAGACCTGCAAGACACCACAGCTTCCTGAATAACCTTGGAGATTTTATCCAATTACCGTAACTCAGAGAATCAGGATTAAAAAAAAGGTTCAGATATTAAACTTCAACACTCGTCACATCAGACAGGAGGGTGAAACTCTCAGAAAGTCTGAGAAACAATAGCATTAATGTTACATAGGGATCTACGTGCCGAGTCTCCTTATCTCCGCATGCACCCTGTGGACTCTGCGGCTGCTCCACAGCTGATTAACGACACTTACACTGAGGGACCTACTGCAGTGATGCCTGAAAACACACAACAAACTTTTGTTGCTATGCAAGTTGCATACAAATATGTATATGATAACAGAATTGGATATAATACAATAGCTTTATGTAATTACAGAGTAATCAGGTTTGCATGATGTAGTAATATGATAATAGTAATAATAATAATAATAATAATAAGAAGAAGAAGAAGAAGAAGAAGAAGAAATAGAATAACAAGCCATAGCTTACAAAAGAATGATAATTACTATCCATGTGTGTGCTAAGTTGCTCCAATATACAACATAAGTGTCTACTAACAACAAAGCGTAATGACTGAATGCCATACTGATGGTGAACATCTACTGCCATAGGTTTCAATTAAAATGTCCTGAGTAAACTCATTGAGTGTAAAATATTCATATACATATAAAAGAAGCGCATAGCAATACACTGATCCAGATCTTACACGTTCATTAGTCAGTTTCTCCACTATTTTGCGATCGCATAAATGATCGCAAAATCAAGGAAACACCGCAATATTCGCAGGAGCTTGCAAAATTACTGCAGATTTTCTGCAGATTTGGGCCAAGACGCGTCGTGTGACATCATCACAGCGCGCATTTACGTGTGTTGAACATGAGTACAGCTAAAAGATCTCATTTACCAACAAGCATCACGTGCAAAACAATTTCGTGCAATTGCAATTTCGCCAATTCAAGTAGTTTTCCGCAAAAAAAACAACAAAATCAAGCATTTTTGGCCACAACAATCACAAAAAAAACTCAAAAACAAAATTCAAAACTGGATCAAGTGCTAATTTCTTATAGTTTATCCAATATTGGCAAATAAATAAGGAAAATATTAAACAACTCCCTCAATCAGATTATAATAGAACTCTAAAAGAACGCTTTATTAAAGAACGCGAAAGCAGTTGTTTGGTTAAGCGGTAACTGTAAGACTCTAAAGACAGTGTTATCATCAACTGAAACACAAATATATGGTGTGTGCTTCATATGTAATTAGTGTGATCCAAATCAGCTTTTTGCAATTACATCTAGAGGGTTTTTTTTCTCAATAAAATAAACAATTCTCAGGTTACTTACACCTATTTCTTACTTTCTAATTCTGGAGTGTAGAATCATGAAGTTTTTTTTTTTTTTTTGCCATACTCTATAACTCTATACTCCGTATTAAATGGAGTACATAGAATACAAACAAGTATATACATTAAAAAAAAAAAATCCTTAATAAGTATGATAAAGCACAACCAATAAAACAGTCTGTTTTGGTAAAGTGGCATGTACATGACTACTAAAAAATACTACCAAATAAAGTAATAAAATATTTCCGCCTCCACGATTTAAGATAAAGTTACCTGAGACATACTAACAGCTTCTGTAGTTCATGTCATGGCTTGAGATGTGGAGCATTTATTTACAGTGCCTGTATTTACACCGTCTTCAAGCGTGGGCTGAGTTCTTCAGTGGTAAATAGCCATGAGGAACAAACAGACTCTGTCTCTCTCTCTCTCTCTCTCTCTCTCTCTCTCTCCCTCACACACACACACACACACACACACACACACACACACACACACACACACACACACACACACACTGAACAGCCTCCCACATGAGGGAGTCTGAGAGTGGGTTAAGTTTTTCGATTGCCCTGTGGTGTATTGCATAACACAGTCAGTCGTGAAGGTAGCATTTCTGCACCATGACAACGCTTTTATTACTAAATGCTTACGATGCTGCTGATACAGTGTAATGATTTCAGTTTTGCTGAAATAACCTCTCCGGTGTGCTCTCGTGAAGGAGCGTTCTTTCCTCTAAAGCATAATTAAAACTATAAATAAGCCAATTCATTAGATGTTCCTGTGTGATTCAACTTCCAACTAACGTCCCACCCAGCCGCTGATATACACAGACAGATTCTCTAACTACTAAACCACATCACATGAAGTTCACCTCTCGGATCAACACACACACACACACACACACACACACACACACACACACACACACACACACACACACACACACACAGAATACACACCATCTTTGTCTGGCATATTGAAGATTACGGATTGTGTCATACCTCTCTGTCGGAGCCCTCCATGTGCTGTTCTTTAGTACACACACACACACACACACACACACACACACACACACACACACACACACACACACACACACACAAAGCAGGAACAGGACTACTGGGTGTGCCTGGCAAGCCTCTGACATGCCATGCCACAAACTGGTCCTACCACTCTAGAGATATTTGCTCTCACTTCCTTTCTTGTCGTTCTTCTCTCTTTTTTCTCATGCAGCACATTTCACAAACATTGTTTCTCAGCTTTCAATGCTAATGTTGGCACGTTGGAGACCTTATCAACCACACACACCCTCCTTTTTCTCTTTCCTCTTTCACAGCCGGGCCTTTAAGTTAAGAGTGGTCACCAACTACTGAGTGTGTGTGTGGATCATCAACAATAACACTGCTAACATTCATAATAAAATTAAGATTCAGGCTAAGAAAAAATTTAAGATACTGCAGAGGTGTGTGTGTGTGTGTGTGTGTGTGTGTGTGTGTGTGTGTGTGTGTGTGTGTGTGTGTGTGTGTGCGCAATCCTTGCGACTCCTAATTTTCCTAACAATGTTTGCTGCTCCTACATTCACTTAGCAGTACATTATATTGTATATTATAGTATATTAGTATATTATATGTGTATGTGTGTGTATGTGTGTGTGCTGGTCAGGGGGGAGATGGTCTGCGTATGCATGTGGAATTTTTCGGCCATGATTAGGAATGAACTATGTCAGTATAGATATTCATGTTCAATATATACACAGTACATAGATGAACATATTATTAAATATAATATACAGTCCCCTCCGAAACTACTGGAACGGCAAGGCCAGGGAATTTGTTTTTGCTGTAGACTGAAGACAATTGGGTTTGAGATCAAAAGATGAACATGAGAAGAGAGTCTAGGATTTCGGCTTTTATTTCTTGGTATTTATATATCGATGTGTTAAACGACATAGAACAAAGCACATTTTGTATATCAGCCCACCCGAATTTGTAGGCGAGCAAAAATATTGGAACACGTGACCGACAAGTGTTTCTACTTACCCAGGTGTGTCCTGTTAGATTGATTGTTTAAACAGTAAATAGTTCTGAACATTTTAGCCTTCAGTTTCACCTGTGAAGACTGCATTTGTTGTTAAAAAGGATAAACCAAGATGACAATCAGAGAGCTGTCCATAGGAGAAAATGTAGCCATTCTGAAGCTAAGAAAAGAGGGAAAATCAATCAGAGGCATTGCGCAAACATTGCGCATAGCCAATACAACAATTTGGAATGTTCTGAATAAGGAAGAAACCACTGGAGGAACAAACACCGAACGGGTCGGCATAGGAAACAACAACAGCTGGTGACGGAAACATTGTGAACGCTGTGAAGAATAATGTTGATTTTTTCAAAATAAAAATCTTGGGCTGTCCCTTGGGGTTGTTTTCCCGCAACAACAGCCTATTTATAAATCGTGTCAGTATACATGTTTAATCGTGTAACTGATCATACCCCGTGAATGTAATGTCTAGAGATAACTAGCCAGTGTTTTTTTCTCTGAATATTATGCTATAGTCTTCTAGCTCGCTAGATCATACAGCTGCACCACATACTCCACACAAACTCCATTTTCTTATCAGAATCCTATAGCAAACAACAAACTGCAAAACTAGTCACATGACTTGTCACCTTGTTGTAGTTCCACCTGATTGCAAAGAGTGTACACATTTTGTTTTATTTTGCCTAGCCTAGCTAAATCTATCTGCTGACTGTCTATAGATTTAGAGTATTCACACTTTGTCCAAATACTCAGGTCCACACTCAAGACCGCGTCTGGGCTCGTTTGGGGGCGGGGCTCATAATCGTAGGTTTGCGTTACATTGATTTCGCAATTCCATACGTCAATTTTATGCAAAAATAGTAAGCACTTGTTTCATCTGTTTGCTGTTGTTGATTACTTTCCTGTGATACCAACACTCAAGCGGCAAAGAGCAGCGCTTTTTAGATGTGTGGCATGTCACCGTGCACTAATACCTGCAAACGTGGAGCTGATTTCATATTTTAAAAAAAACATTGTTTATCCATGTAGGCGAGAACAAGATGTGTGTTTTTTGCAAAGCTCTCAGTGCAAGCACTCGTACCACAAAAGTGAATTAATTACAGCCATCCAGTGTTATGAAAGCCTGGTCTTATATATGAATATCTATAACAACTCTTTCCTTGGTATCACATGGTTCGGTTGAAGCAAACCCCAGACCACTGTTTTCGGGAGGACCAGGGATTAGTGCTCGGGACCACTCCAGACGTCTGGCCCCAAGTCCAAAAAAAAGAATGTGGGGGGGAAAAGTGTGAAAATGGCTTTAGAATAGACTTTAGGTTTGCCTTTTTGTTTTGTTTTTTTCTGCTTTATTTCAAACACTGCGTGTGCCTTACAGGTGAAAAAAAAAATCACTGCTGTAGCCAGACCTAAGTAATATGTGTGAGAAAAAAACCTACAGGTCAAACTATATTATAGATTCAGCTGGTAAAGATTTTGGGTTTTAAATATTCACAAAAATATTCACATATTCAGTTGCAGAAAATGAAGAAAACATGATAGATGGAAAAAAAGTCTAAACTAGACTTACTTTTAGAGAGTGTATGCTATCGAGGTCTCCAATATATACATATAATCATGTCTAAATATTTTAAAACTATGCTTATTCTTTAATAAACTGAAGTCTGAGTGGAGTTGAGCAGAGTTATCATTTATATTGCAATCATTTCAGTAAACATTAGATGACTTCTCAGAAATGTTTCTTCTCAGAAAGGAGCTGTTTCTAAGGAAACACAAATTACACCTCAACATATTTTACTGCTTATAGATGGAAAGATAATCTACTCTTAATATTTAATACACTGTCAAGTGGTTGCATAAAGATAATTTGTCTGCATGCAGATGTACAGTACTGTGTACAGTCTTAAGCACTTTTAGTACAAACTTTGTTATAGATTTTTTTAAAATTTATTTTATGACTTCTACATTATCAAGTCAGTACAAAAAAACATTTGTATGTCATTAAAGAAAGCAGCATATTACATAAGAGACACTTTTCAGACAAAAAAACACAATGAAGGCTGCTGGGTTTTGGTGCAAATATAAGAAGTGAGTGCGAAAGTCAAAGTCTCCAGAAGAACTGTGGCTGGTTCTGCAAGATGCTCAATAAAACTTACCAGCTCATTTCCTTATAAAACTGCCCTAATTGTACTGGAGTCTACTATTTTAATTTGTATTTTTTTGTCACACCAAATATTGACTTTGTTTCATTTACTACTGTTTACTGCGCTTTACTGTATTTTTTTAAAACGTAGAAACATTTAATTACATTATTTAGAAGGCTCTACAGCATTTCTTTGCATGTGCCAAAAACTTTTGCACAGTACCGTATATTTTTAGTGACATTTACTCATTGCTTTTTTCCTCATTATATTAGCTTAATTATATCAGGTAGAGTTTACTTCAAGTGAGTAATTCCAACTATATCTAATGTTCTGTCTATTTGAATAAATTATGTAGATATAGTTACAAAAAACTGCCATGAATAACTTTAACTTAATCATTTTGCATTAGAGGCAATATGCTGAGATGGGGGAAATGGACGCTTGATTATTTAGACTTTAATTTGTTCAAAGACGCTTATTTTACAGTATTTTCTAATGGCTTATTATTTTTTGGTTGAAGCTAAATTGAATAGACAAGTTAAATTTAATCATGTACAATTAAAGCAAGTTCAAAATATATATTTTTTATGTTTATTAGACAAGTATAGAGTTAAATACTGACCTTACACTCCTATCTGCTGTAACTGTGCACACCACTAATACTGTATCAGTCCAGTTTGTTTATAACATGATGACTTGCATAATTCACACGTTGCAAGTAGGATGTAAACAGACGCAGTGATATCGATATTAATTGTGCGATTATGATGCTGTTAATCTTTTATACTACAGTGTGAAGTTTACACTTCATTTACAGGAAGTTCTGAAATGTTTCTGACTAAAAATTCAGGAAGTGGTGGTGGCTTGAGTAACAGATTTCATTTTCAACACATGATTTCATCATTATTTCTAGTGATTCTAAGGGTTTTATTTATAACCAGGCTGTGAAATGGTCCAATTTAACTTGAGGTAAAAGAAAAGGATCATGACTTCAGGGGTCAACTTCATTTACTTTCAATGTTATACTGTAATGAATTAGATCTCTCTCTCTGTCTTTGTCTGTCACTCTTTCTCATTGTTCTGTCTCTTTCTGTCTCTCTCTCTCCCTGGTCCAAAAAAAAAAAAAAAGTGGTCCAAATGTTTGCTAACATACCTAAGTTTTTAATGGCGCAATGTTTTAAATCACTACTGAATGATACTAAATCATATGATTCAGAGTTACTTCATTACCCTAAACTACTGTCTTGTTTGGACCTTAAAAACATAAAATAGTGTGTATACTTGTGTTACATGTATAAGTGTTCGTGACATAGTTTGTGCTACATGTGGCAACAAAGATAGTGATGTAACATTCCAGAAGCAAACACCAAAGTTAATCATCTAGCTTAATCTCACAAATATCAAAATTATCAGGTTTAATTAATTCATTAATTAATCAAGCTAGATTTATAACGAAGAATCTTGGATATAACAAAAATCTTGGTGTCCCTTGGCATTTTCCTGCAACAACATCTAATTCAGAGGTGGGTAAAGTGTGCATGATGAGGAGTTAATACAGAAACTGAACACACTGACATTGCACGAGGGTTAAGCATGCAGGGAGCAGAGTTGGCCGAAAAAATTACATGATATTTTAACCTTGAACTTAAGCACATTTTTCTTTGCAATATTGGCTTGAGAGAGGAACAGGTTAATGGTTAATTAACTGATAAAGCCAGAAATTGTCATGAATAAATTATGATTAATTGTACAGCCCTGTTCCTTTCTACTATAAACACCCTATGTGCTGAGAAATGTGAAGAAGACAGACCGTGCAGACTGTGAAGCCACCAAACTTGCATTTTTCAAAGGTCATGGCACAAAAAGGTCAAGAACTGCAGCTTTACAAAAACAACCAAAGGATTTCTGTCAATTCGAAGCCCTGAATACAAAGGAAATGGAGATGCGTTGTGAATTAAATTGAGCCAAAAAGCCATGGGGAAATGAAACTCAAAGCCCGGCTCGGCTGACTTGAACGACACAAGTAACCTTCAATGAACGATCAAATGACTTAAATTTAATCCATTTATATAAAAAAAATATATATTCATTTACTGTATATATGCTAAGGTCAGTAACACTGTCAATGAAAGTGAACTGTCTATTATACATTATGAATTATTAATGTAATACATTATAGGTAGTATACATACATTGCTAATGTCAAATACTGTATTATGTTTAATCATAGCCACACTGAGACCTGTCTTTTTTATTTTCTTAATGTATTGTATAATGAAATATGTGTGTATGAAATATGTGTGTATTCTAGTATGTATTTACAGAAGCCTTAAGAGGCCATGCATTCACTAATAATGCTTAGGGCTTCTGTGTGTATTTGCTATAATACATACATATTTTATGAATATAATTAATATAATTAGTTGTATAAAACATAATATCATTGCTATAACATATTTATAATAATGTATAAGTAGTATTTGTGAGATATCTCTAAGTGAGACTTTTTAAAACAATTATATTATGTAACTTAAAGTTTTCTGGGACTTTGCACTTTCAGTTTCCTTGGTAACAAGGAAAAACAAGCTGTTTTTTTTTATTTTTATTATTAACCTCAAGAGAGGGAAAGACTGTTATAACCTGCTATAACATAAGTGAGAACAGGAACAAACTTGTTTCACAGACGTTCCACAACATTAAATGTAACTGTAAATGGAAAAAAAAGTGTAAGCAATTGTTATCGTTGGTATATAAGAGGAATTTAACACTTCAGGATGTGCTGTTACAGGAAAATAATCAACTTCAGCCCACATCACATCACCCCGTTGTTGAGTATTTTGAGTATGACTGCATGCTCTGTTGTGTTGTATTTACATAACACATAATAAACATAGCTTATAAAGTGTAATGCATTGCCATAATTAGTTACAGCAATGTGT
The DNA here is from genome assembly GCA_023630585.1 of Cranoglanis bouderius. Taxonomy (NCBI): domain Eukaryota; kingdom Metazoa; phylum Chordata; class Actinopteri; order Siluriformes; family Cranoglanididae; genus Cranoglanis; species Cranoglanis bouderius. The sequence continues at coordinate 7,174,071 of CM042540.1, forward strand.
ATAATGCCTTACGTATTCATTATAACATGTTATGAACGTATATTTTAGATGTGGACTTCATAGAAAGCATTACTCTAATATTAGCTCTAGCGCTTATCTCAGCACACTTACTGAGTTTTATAGTTTATAGCCGTGGATCAGGATACATGACACTCCTGCTGAACTTGTCATCACGCTGCAGTGGGACGGCCGTCAGTGAAATACGATTTTTTACGGTGTTAATAGTGCAAAACAGGTGCAACATGTTGTGCTATGAAGAATGTGTGTTTTTTTCTCTCTAGCAACGACAAAAGAAAAAACAGCTTCTGTGCAGCTCATGGTTTGAGAAAAAAAACTGTTCAGAATAATCACTGTGTGAAATGAATGTAGGCGATGAAAATGGCTTATTTTTCTACCGCTGTGTTTCTGTCATGGCTTTACAGGAGATATATTGATTTGGACAGCGTGTGTGTGACGGATTGTATATAGGATGTGTCAGGATATGTCTGTAAGAGGGTGTGTGCACTTTGTGAGAAGAAAAATAATGGGAATAAATGTCAATTTTGATCTTGTGGAGACATTTGCTTGGTCCATATCAAGAACAGTAAAGACGACACATTTCCGCTCAACTAACATTACAGGCGGCCGACAGGCAGTTGGGTAATGTTGGACGGAAAAGTTACAGGAATATTCATGTAACTTTATGTATGTTACCAGAACCATCACCGAAATTCTAATGGTTTCCACTACAAATACCAATACAAAGCATCAGCTAACCATTAAAACCATTACCATTATCATTATTGGTCCTTAATGGTATCCACTAGACATAACATGACACCAATAGATGGCAACAAATTACCAGTAGAGACCCACAGGGACCATTACAGCTTCCATTAAAACCAATACAATTCACATTATAACCATTAAGACCAGTACAAATTCTATGAGGGTTTCTATTGTTTTTTTTTGTTTTTTTCAGCAGGGATATCAGTGTTTATTTTGTAAGTAGGATGCAGGGATCATCTGGTGTCTGTGATTTTAAAAAAAATATATTATTTTAATATCGCAGGCTACAAAAAGTTTCGGATCCCATGGTTTGAAATAATGCTGCAATTATGACATTCAACAACACACATATTTTGTCCTTCAGTGCTCAAATTGTAAAAATTATAGAATGTCCCGAGGACGCCATTTTGTTAGCTAGGCAGGGTTTATCTGAAAAACTAAATGATACAGGAGATTTACATTCGTAATAGCACATTTTATTATGTGGAGTTATAAAAAACAGTGTGGAGCTGACTACTGCACTCACCTTCATAGTGGGTGGCGCAGTGCGTGGAGGTGATGGTGGACATTCTCCCAGAGGAACGTTTGAGATGGTCAGCAGCTCTTGTTTCCTGCAACACACACACACACGTAGGCGCTTTTAGACGGCACTCGGCCATTATTGAGCAGTGAAATACAAACACACACACACCCAGAGGATTTGCAATGTCCTTCTCAGAATCTGATGACCAGGACATAGAGGTACTTCAGGAGACTGAGGTGATGATCTTTAAAAGAGCTGTTTGTATTTTTGATCCAAAACATCAACATGCCCACTGCCATCCCTAAATCCTCCAACCATTACACACACACCACCACCCCATGAAGTTATAACTATGGTAACTACTTGTGAATTGTTTGTAGATGGCAGAATTGAACAGCACTTGGCGGTGGCTGCTGGGGGTGGAGCTAATTTCTGGACCAGAACAAAATAATCAAAGAGACATGAGTTTCTTTATATGGCAATATTGACAAAGGGTCCTTTGGGAATGCTTTTAGGTTTTCCAAGTAGAACCATGTTAGAAAGTAAAGTAAACTATCCAAAGAACCTTCGAGGAACCCTTATTTAGTGGAGTAAAATGAAAGGGCATCTTCAGTCTTATTCTGGCAAACCTCAAAAATTTAGCTATGGTAAAAAAGAAAACAACAGAATACTAATGTGATGTAGTATAAATATAAGAGATGGCCCCGATCCAATAGCCAGGATAGGTATTGGACTGTTACCATAAAAAATTGTGGATTGGATATCAGAGAAAAAAGAGAATTTGATCAGATCCTGATATGAAAAAAACATTATCATGCCATCTCTAGTAAAAGGAAGCCCACACAGATTAAAATAGAGAAGGATGGATTTTAAGGAGAGGTTAAAAGTCCAAAAGCTGCACCGTCCATGTCTCCACACGTCCAAAGGACTCAAACTCGTCACTTTGTACACCTCTGTCTGGTTTGGTAGCTAACCGATGTGTCCTCGTGTAGTCCTGTTCTTTGTCCTGTGACCTTGTGGAATCTCGTCACTCTGAGGCTTTCACTTTATATCCTGATTTATGAATAGATTTATTTCACCTGGCTATGACTCTACACAGCCATTTGCCTTGATTATTGACCTAACCTGCTTTTAGCGAAGCCCTCGCCTGTGCTTTTGATTTGTAAAATAAATACATACATCCCCCTTTTCAAAGGAAAAGGAAAGAAAGAAAGAAATTATTTTTATTTTCTTCTGATTTATTTATTTATTTATTTGTAAGATTTTGTAGGATTTTGTAAAGCAGTAACATTTTGTAGTATGTTGTAAAGATTTGCAGTATGCTGTAATGTTTTGTTGTATGTTGTAAAGTACTAAAGGTTCAAAGTACGTTTTAAAGTTTTGAAGTATTTTGTTTTGCAGCATGTTCAGTATGTTGTAAAGATTTGTAGTATATTGTAAAGTAGTAAGATTTTGTATTATGTTGTAAAGTTTTGTAGTGTTGTAAAATAGTAAGATTTTGTAGTATGTTGTAATGGTTTGTAGTTTGTTTGTAGTATGTTGTAAAGTACTAAAGTTTTAATGTATGTTATAATGTTTTGAAGTATTTTGTAAAGTAATACAGTTTTGCGGTATGTTGTAACGTTGTAACTTTTGTACTGATCGAAGTATGTTGTAAAGATTGTCAGTATGTTGTAAAATAGGAAAGTTCTGTGGTATGTTGTAAATTTTTTGAAGTATTTTATATAGTATAGTTTTGCAGTATGTTGTAAAGTTGTAAACCTTCGTGCTGGTTTTAGTATGCTGTAAAGTTGTAGTATGCCGTAAAGTGTTGTAGTATGTGGTAAGTTTTGTAGTACTGTATGTTGTAGAGATTTATAGTACAGTATTGTAAAGTTGTGTAGTATGTTGTAAAGCTTTTTAATATCTCATGAAGTTGTAAAGGTTTATTGTAAAGTTGCTGCACTATGCAAAGGAATAGGCATATTATGAACATTGCTTATAATTCAACCTGTTAACAATCCATAATGCGTAATAGTGTAAGCTGTAAAGTGTAATGCATGTACCTTTTTCATCTCTCTCTCTCTCTCTCTCTCTCTCTCTCTCTCTCTCTCTCTCTCTCAGGAGTGGCTTTAATAGTCCAATGTAAATGTAACTTCATATACTGCTAACAAAGTCCTTATTGTTACTGAAAAATACATACATACTGAATATCCTGCTGATCTCTCCAGAGAGAGAGAAGGAACAAGGTATTATAGTTCCTTACAGGAACATGATCACGCATGAAAAGCACTTCTCTTAGCCAAAGACGAGCATGAGATGGACTGGGCCAAAGTTTAAAATTAGACACACTCATGTTCCCATTAACAGGAAATGGGAGACCTCGTTTGGTGTCTGAGGCCTGAAGTTATACACCATTAAGCTCTCGAATCACACACTTGAGAGAGTCATAAAAACCTGACTGAAATGAAAACTGAAATCTCACACATATTAGCCGAAATTCTTCTCTTATAACCGGCTATAATTACATGGTACGGCATAACTGCTAACAAAACATCATGGTTACACAAAAGAGTCTGCAGAGACTCAACTAACAGTAAACTAATAACAAAATATTATGAGAGTGTTCCAGATATTATTACCATAAATCCCAGACATCGGCCTACAGAAACAATTGCACTTTATTGAATTACTGAACCGCAGACATGATTGAGCTTTCACTGCCAAAACGAATGCAGTGACACAGCAAAGTTGCCGTTTACGCCTCTGGAGCATTTGGCCGGTCATGTGCCGGTGACCTGGATATGATGAGACTCAATGGAGCCTAATTCTCATGTGGAGAGAAATAAATTGGCAGTGAGACTTCCCACTCTTCACAGTTTATTGCTCTCATACGTGGCCAGAATCCTGAAACAGCACACTCCATCCAGGAAAAGTCAGAAGCACTTGGTCCAAAACGCCGCTTCGGGAGCTGATGCGTGCCAAAGATTTACACTCGGCATCCGGAAACATGCGAGTTTAATCCCAACACAACACCACTGCTATAGAGCTGAACAACCTGAACAACCTCATTCATAATTTCTATATTGAATTGAATTATTAGTGAGAATGAAAGTGGTGAAACTTCCAAGATTGAAGGGATGGGATTTAAATAAACAAACATTGACAATAGTATTTTGTTTTTATTTGCCAAAAGCCACCAATCAGAGAGGACACAGCTAACAAAATAAAGCTAGCAAATTCACATTTTCATCTAAGGAAACTTACCATTCAGGTAAACTCGTGAGAATACTGCTAGGCAACTAGGAAATATAGGCCCCGGGTACACCTGGCATTAAAATGCATCCTTTGTGATCGAAGCCAAGTGGACAGCGGAGATGCATAGCCGTTCACACCTGGTATTATGAATGCGTCTCCAGTGACCACCTGTGATCGGATTTCTTACACCATTTCCACTGGAGGAAGACTGTTACTTTTATTAATTATGTGAGTCTTCTGCTGCATTTATATTCAGGCAGAAATTTCCTGCAAATCCTATCTCACAATCGGATCACGATGCACTTTTCCGATGCATTTGACCCTGTTCACACCCCACTTGTGATCCGATCACACAGGACAACGTAAGAACAATATAAAACCAGGATCATTAAATGAAGCTTCGAGGGCCGCATCCGTTAGGTGACAATATTAGAGCGGGACCGCCATATAAACACCATAAACACTGTTGTTGTTAGTTATTCAACTGAAAAAGCAACAAAATGTGTGACTGCAAAGTTGTTGCTGTTTTTTAAGAGGACTCTCCGTGGTCCAAGAAGCATCGCCAGGTGGTCCAAGATTTATTTTTTTTTAAATGAATAACTCCGGCTATAAATAATGAACTTCAATAACTTGAACCTTATGACAATTCCAGTAAAGTTTGTTCTAGGAGTGAAATGCTTAGATGTTAAAAGCTGTATGGCTGCAATAAAAGGCCAAAATATTATTGCGCATGTTTAAATAATATGTCTGATATTATAGATGGATTATATTAGGAAAATATATCTGTACTGATGGAGTCTGTGGAATATTTTTTGCAGTTTGAGAATTGATTCGATGATAGAGATCACAAAAGTTGCATCTCAAATGGCATATTACACACGATATACAGGTGCATCTCAAAAAATTTTGAATATTGTGGAAAAGTTGAAAGCCGTAATCATCAAGATTAAAACAAAAAAAAAGCTTGCATTATTTCACTTTATGGTAATGAAGCTAGAATATATGAAAGTTCCACTTTTTGAATTAAATTACGGGAAAAAATGAACTTTATCCCGATATTCTAATTTTTTGAGATGCACCTGTACTATATCGTATGTACTTGATTATATTGCACCCGAAGTACCTTTTTTGCATTAATGTAACAATTTCAAATGACCGATATCATGGCAGATCACCACCATTGGAACCAAGGTCACTGAAGTTTGTACACACCGTTGTTCCAGCTATGGATTGTCTTTGCTCTAATGCATTTAGAATATCAAGCAATATGAGGATTCGATTTTTATCTCTCATTAAGGACCAAACAATGGCATGGCACAGCATACTCTTTACACACTGGCATGTGAAAGTCCCAACTAGGACTACAAGTGTGTGTGTGTGTGTGTGTGTGTGTGTGTGTGTGTGTGTGTGTGTGTGTGTGTGTATGCTGCAGTGCGTCTGTCCTTGTGTCTGCTTCTGTGGTAATTAGGCAGAGTCTGCGTCATGGTCTCACTTTGAGACGAGAGGGGACAAGCGGATGCAGGATGACAAAGAAAAACAGAGAAGGAGAGGTAGAGAATAATGAGAGAGTGAGACAGGCACGGGAGTAATTGAGAAGAAGAAAGAAGGAGGAGTGAGACGGAAGGTCTGTGGATCAAGCGGAAACTATTAAAACAAGACCAGACACACACAGGCTTATTGCTGGATACAATTGTATTACTGGCAACTGGACCAAATAATCCACTTCAGATTAATGTCATGATAAATTCTTTACATGATCAGAGCTATTTTTAAAGCCTGTTTTCCTCACTACAGCTTAAGAAGGGATAATAATAAAACATGCATATCTGACTGGGAAACAAATAAACCTGATCCGTTATTGTGAAAGATTTCAAATTAGCCTAAGAAACTAATGAGCAATAAAATAGTGAAATTATTAATAGTGAAATTATTTTTTACCATTGACTATAAAGCATGTCCGGTCTCTCTGGAGGAAGGAATGCATTTTTTTTTTATTCCACAGCTAAATTCTCAATTCTGATTAGTCAGAAGGTGTTAATGAACTGTCTATAAAAACATAGTTCATATTAATCCTCCTTTTCTAATACAATAACATTTCATGTATTAACTTACACAGGGATCTGTATGACAGACACTTCACATTTATTTTAAAAAAAAAGTGTTTAATTGTGATGCTTTCCATGAGGAGAGGTTTATGGAAGGAGTCTCCAGTTCTAGCAAGCTGCAAAATTTCCAACAAGCCTTCGGGACAGAGGAGTGTGCATTATTTGGCTTACTAACTTCAAGAGTATGAAAAAAAAGAGAGGCTGGTGAAGGAATGACTGTTTATAGCTGTTATAATGTAAGTAATAAAATTCATGGGTGTTCCACAACAGTAAATGTAACTATAAATGGCTAAAAAGTATGTTTCGTTCTTTAATTAAAAAATACATCGTTAGCATTGGCAAATTGCTGCATTATAAGAGGATTATGTATTACAGGATGTGCTGTTATAGGGAAAGAATTAACTTTGGAGCGGTAAAAGTAAGTCCAATTTGCATCGTTACAGTCAGCTCCAGAATTATTGGCACCCTTGGTAAAAAAAAAAAATGGGTAAAGAAAAAAAAAAGAGTCTTTGAGAGACAATATGAAAGAAATCTACAGTAGGGGGAAAAAGTATTTGATTCCCTGCTGATTTTGTACGTTTGCCCACTGACAAAGAAATGATCAGTCTATAATTTTAATGGTAGGTGTATTTTAACAGTGAGAGACAGAATAACAACAAAAAAATCCAGAAAAACGCATTTCAAAAAAGTTATAAATTGATCTGCATTTTAATGAGGGAAATAAGTATTTTACCCCTTCGACTTAGTGCTTGGTTGCAAAACCCTTGTTGGCAATCACAGAGGTCAGACGTTTCTTGTAGTTGGCCACCAGGTTTGCACACATCTCAGGAGGGATTTTGTCCCACTGCTCTTCGCAGATCCTCTCCAAGTCATTAAGGTCATTTTCAATGCCCTGGATGAGGGAAGGAGGTTCTCACCCAAGATTTGACGGTACATGGCCCCGTCCATCGTCCCTTTGATGCGGTGCAGTTGTCCTGTCCCCTTAGCAGAAAAACACCCCCAAACCATAATGTTCCCACCTCCATGTTTGACGGTGGGGATGGTGTTATGATTTGGGGTCATAGGCAGCATTCCTCCTCCTCCAAACACGGCGAGTTGAGTTGATGCCAGAGAGATCTGACCACACCTGACCACAACACTTTCACCCAGTTCTCCTCTGAATCATTCAGGCAAACTTCAGACGGGCCTGTACATGTGCTTTCTTGAGCAGGGGGACCTTGCGGGCGCTGCAGGATTTAAGTCCTTCACGGCGTAGTGTGTTACCAATTGTTTTCTTGGTGACTATGGTCCCAGCTGCCTTGAGATCATTAACAAGATCCTCCCGTGTAGTTCTGGGCTGATTCCTCACCGTTCTCATGAACATTGAAACTCCACGAGGTGAGATCTTGCATGGAGCCCCAGACCGAGGGAGACTGACAGTTTCTTCCATTTGCGAATAATCGCACCAACTGTTGTCACCTTCTCACCAAGCTGCTTGGCGATGGTCTTGTAGCCCATTCCAGCCTTGTGTAGGTCTATAATCTTGTCCCTGACATCCTTGGACAGCTCTTTGGTCTTGGCCACGGTGGAGAGTTTGGAATCTGATTGATTGATTGCTTCTGTGGACAGGTGTCTTTTTACAGGTAACAAACTGAGATTAGGAGCACTCCCTTTAAGAGAGTGCTCCTAATCTCAGCTCGTTACCTGTATAAAAGACACCTGGGAGCCAGAAATCTTGCTGATTGATAGGGGATCAAATACTTGACTGCCAACAAGGGTTTTGCAACCAAGCACTAAGTCGAAGGGGTAAAATACTTATTTCCCTCATTAAAATGCAAATCAATTTATAACTTTTTTGAAATGCGTTTTTCTGGATTTTTTTTTGTTGTTATTCTGTCTCTCACTGTTAAAATACACCTACCATTAAAATTATAGACTGATCATTTCTTTGTCAGTGGGCAAACGTACAAAATCAGCAGGGGATCAAATACTTTTTTCCCCCCACTGTAAACTTTAATTGAAGAAAAAAAAAATACTGGGCGCTTTTCTTACAATTTTTTAATCATCGTCAAAGCATTCGTTCGCATCACCGTATGTAATGAGGTGAGAAATAAAAACCGTTACACTGTGCTGTGTAAGGTTGAATTTTTTATAATGTGTCAGATGGAATAAATCATGATCGCACAATGATGATGCGACATCTCACGTCTGAACTCGCCGCGCTCCCTGTCTCATCTCTGATTCAACGTGCTGTTGTGTATCTGATTCTTTAATTAGACATGATTCAATATCATCCCCATTTGTGGAGCAATTATGATTGCCTAATGTTCCGGCTCCTTGTCTCTCTCTGTGTCTACTGTATTGATTACACTTTGGAGAGACTGACGCATTGAGAGAGACATTTCAGACACTGTGTAGCAATCAGATGATATAAGAGAGAACATCAGGGGGGTAAAAACAAGAAAACGAGGAAAGTTATTAAGGAGGTAAAAGCAGTGATTTACTAATTAAACTTTAATTATGCAGTTATTTCAGATGTGATAAGTGACTGTTCTGAAAGTCGATAATGAACTCCAGTGTCTCCAGCCGCAGCGATTAAAGCTCTCAACTAATGGACTAACATCTTAATGGACTTAATTCCTTCAGTAATGGACGTAACAGTGCACCGGCAAGAGACGAAGAGGCAAACACGCCTGCCCTCTTCTATGTCCAGGGGCTCAGTGGTTCGTACACTCTTTCCTCAATGTTTTTGCTCTGTCATTCTGCTGTGACTCCTATATGAATCCCAGAATCAGTGGCACATCCATCATCCGTACTTCATAAGCTTTCTGTTACTGGATTACTGTCAATGTGCCACATACCACAATAAACTGATAATCCACACGCTGTTCCTTATCGTTATTGCTGCAGCTAGGCATTATGGGAAGTATTAATGCCATTTTTTCCCCAGTGTGAGAAGACTGATGACGCAGCACAGAATGGTAAACTGAAAACAAACAGCTAGCGTCTTTGTAATGAGTGCTTGGTTCTTTGGTTCTTGTTAGTCAGGGGGTCACGGGGGGCATCGCGCAGGGTTTACATGCTAACATCCAGCTATTTATAGAGAGAAATTTGGTGCCGAGCCAGTCTCCACTGCAAACAGCCTTAATGGGTCATTAGAATGTGGTGCCTTTAATGTCTGTGAAGAAAACCAGCCCATGGTTGGTTGTACAGGATAATTCTACATACGTAGCTTTTTAATTTGTAACACGCGGTTAGAAGCAGGACGCAAATGCATAAACATAGCATGGTATTCATTTTGGGAAATCCACAAATCATTGTCAAAGTTCCAAGCAGGACAGAACATTAAACAAGGGCACTCCGTAAACAAAACAAAAAACCAGATGAGCGTCATAACCAGGAAGTGTAACACTACACAAAACTCGGAATGCAAGGCTTAGCCGAAACAACACAGGTGCACAATAAGACTTCACAATGAGAAAGCCAGGGTATACATTAGGAAACTATATAAAGGCTTAACAAAAAGCAGACGGACATGATCGGGTAACACACATACAAAGGGGTGGCTGTGGCTCAGGTGGTAGAGTGGGTTGTCCACTAATCATAGGGCTGGCGGTTCAATTCCTGGCCTACATGACTCCATGTGCCGAAGTGTCCTTGGGCAATACACTGAACCCCAAGTTGCTCCCAATGGCAGGCAGGTGACTTGCATGATAGCTCTGCTGCCAGTGGTGTGTGTGTGTGTGTGTGAATGAGACACAGTGTAAAGTGCTTTGTGAACCACAAAGGTTAAAAGGTGCTATATAAGTGCAGACCATTTACAAACGAAACACGGTAATGGAAACAAAAACATATGACACGAATTTGGCAAAACCACATACAAGCAGGAGAGGAATATGTCAACATATAGAAATTTAATTTAGGCATTTCTGCCATTATATATCTGTATGTTTGTTAGTACATATGTGAATTACCAGTGTCCCCAAGTGATACTTTCCACTTTTAAAACTGAAAATCTAACAATATACAAGCTACAAGCTACAGTTCATACTGTTTATAAAGCATGCAAGAATTCTGACTACATGGTGATCAGAAACATAGAAAGAGGGAGTGAATTAACAAACAAACAAGAGTCTGTGAGTGAAACAGTCAATATTCAAGAATCTTTGTTTTTCTTGCTGAACAGGTAAATTATTTATTTAATTGGGAAGCTTGTCATCTGATTTATCCTCATTGTGGAATTTGTATGTTTACCCAGTTGCAAAGTTATATGCTAAATATACAGCAATATTGTGATACAAGTGTGTTGGTGTATTTCTGTCTATCTTTTGTATTTCAAAGATCTATAAATCTGTGTCTTTTAGCAAACAGATGTGTCTTTTAATCACCTCACTATAGCAAGCCAGCAGGAGTTAGCATACTTCCTTAATACTTGTGGAGATGCGTACAGCTTCTCGGAAAGCATACCCCAATGGTACCCCAGTGCACTGTTTGCCTACATCAGCGCAGCTAGCTTCACCCAGCTAGCTAGCTAATGCTAGTTGACTAGCTAATTCTGTACAATATGTGGTGTTTAAGCTAGCATAGATTGAGAACAGTAAACTTAATAAATGTGACAGTCACAGAAATGTACAATAAAGATATTTTAATATCATAACACTTCTATAATTACAACAGTAGCAGATCATTTATATTCGGAGGGTTGCAGCTCACATTACATTAGTGTCTTAGTACAGCTTTGGTGTTCTGACTATTTAGGCTTACTACTTCTGCGTGTATGTTAATGCTCACTGAACGTGTATTACAGCGTTAGATTAATTCACGTGGTGCAGCACAACCCATGTTATAAAATATTCTTCCACGCCTTTCTTGCAATGACGTTTTTCTACCAGAGAGGGCGACATTTCACACCTTATATCCAGGAGCTTTTAAAATAAACCCAACTGCACAAATTAGTCCAGTCTCCTACCTAAAACTTTTTTTCATTAATATTCAATTATATTAAGTTTTATTTCATGCTTTTGTCTCCTTTTCTGATATTATTTTCTGTCCTTTACATATGTAGTACTACTTACGCCTTAAGAAATAACCCCGCCTACTAAGTGGTCAAATTCTAACACTCCTCCTCATTTTTATTATTATTTTTTTAATCATCATCTTCTACACATTCCACCCTGTTCACCCTGTTAAGCAAAATGACATTTTATAATGTTTTATATATATAAAATATGTAAGATTTACACATACTGTATGTCCACCTTAAACATTATTCTTCAATTAATTTCGCTGACCCTAGAGCTAATCTTTACTCCATATTTTCATATGATACGTAAATGTTCTTCTTACATCAGTATTCGGCCTTATTGCTTGCACCAAATATGTATTAACAAATCGTTTTTAATTCCTCGAGGTCCAAAAGGCACCACAAACAAAGAGCAACCCCAATAACATTATCAAAAACACATTACATCCACACTAATTATATTTGCTTTACACAGGAATTAAAAGGGTTTTTTTTTTAATGACAAAACACCTAAAAGTAAGAGATCAATAGAGAGTGCTGCTAAAACATTTTCCACACTGGTTCCCTGCTGAGTAAAGAGAACAATTACCACTGGCAGAAGCCACAAAGTAAGGGTGAGCAAGGTCACACATCTAAAGAGCTAAAAAACGGGTGTGTAAGTAGTTTTTTTTGTTTAGTCGCTGTGCTCTATTTGACCACTGTTAGAAGTGTGGAGAGCATGAAAGCATGAACACAGGGACAACACATGCTGCTGTGCACCACGCCATCACGACGTCACTGCATGCACTCTTTCGCAAGCCCAACTGCACTTTGAGGACGTTTTATGGTACACTTTGCACTGATTCGAGTGAATGATAAGGACCAATATGGCAGCCGGCACCATTAGATTGTGGTAATGCAAAAGAGATACACGCGTGACGTGAAACACACCAACAGACACAAGGGAAAGAAACATGAAATGTCTGAAATGTTAATGCAGCAAAATAGCATACTTATATACTGTATACTGTACCACCCGGTATATACTGTATACTGCATACTATTCTTCATTGTAGTAAGCGTTAAAGTATGCAGGACTGCTTCGTTTTTTTGTTTCTTTTAGCATTTTCAGCTACTGTGGCCAAAAATGATACAATGAGCCAGAAATGTGTATTTATTAGAGGTTAATAATACTACTAATAATAGAAAAGCATTCGCCATATTGAATCCTGACCATGCCGCAGCCATCCATGGCTGGGAATCCAAGAGAGCATAATTGGGAGAGCAGAATGCTCTCCAGGTGGTAAGGAGGGCATTCCCATGTCAATCAGAGCGATGCTAGACAATTATGAGTATCTGTGGGCTCATGTATCAGGAAGAGGGCAGATAGCGCTGTCCTATGAGTGTGTTACGCTTCCCTGTGATGCAGCATGAGCAGCAGTTTGAAAAGATGCACTTGGCTGGCTTCACGTAGCAGCTGTGGCTCAGGTGGTAGAACGGGTTGTCCAATAATCACAGTAATACCATGAATAGTATCCAGTACTACAACTACAAATATTTTGTCTTGGGTATATAAAAATGTGCAATTCCTACACACTGAATTTCCACTTAAAATATGTAAATTCAACAAAAAAAGTAAATAGGTAAATAATGGAAGGTTATCCTGATGTTCACAACATAAATTTATTTACTCAAAGGGACAACCATTGGTATAGAATAATAATATATAATAATTTTATAACTGTATTTTACTGTAATAATATAATAATGCAATATTTGTATGATACTATATTCTATTAGTTTTATTTTTATTATTATTTTATGTGTATGTGTATTATTTGCTGCATGTAAACACCTTATTTAGAAAATCCACTGAAAGGAGATATATGCGCATGCTCAGTTCGCAAGGAATTATGGGTGCTAACAGATGCTTTAGCTGTAGGCTAGGTATTTAGGAATGGCAACTCAGGCAACAACCATGTATACAGGAATATTCTGATGCCTGTACGCATATAAACACCGGCAACTTGTGAGAAGTGCCAGTACGCAAGAAAAAGTTACGGTATGCCAAAGAGTAACCGGTACTGCGTTCCGGTGAGTACCGGACCACTTTGAGAACTGAGTAACATGGACGTTACATTAATATGTAAACGCTAAAGAAGTCCATATTCAATTTTTAGAGTGCTGTGAGAATTTGTAAACATAGATATCAAAAATTATGTGTGAAATAGATCATTCAAGACTATTCCATCTTTGGGTCATGTTTCATTACAGATATTATAATAATAATAATAATAATAATAATAATAATAATAATAATAATAATAAAGCCATCTCACTCTCTCTTTCTCTCTCTCTCTCGCTCTCTCTCTCTCTCTCTCTCTCTCTCACACACACACACACATACACACTCACATTCTTGCTCTCATTTGTTTCTGTGTGCCTGGCTGACTCAGTGCGTGCGTGTGTGTGTGTGTGTGTGTGTGTGTGTGTGTGTGTGTGTGTGTCTCAGCAGATGTAGCGAGAAGAGCACTAGCTTCTATCCTGCATATCAATATTATCAATATTTCTTTTTCATATTCTGTTTGTTATAAAAATAAAAAAAGCACACAGTACTGATATTTTTATATTTCAGAAAGAATCAATAATGTACTTTTTAATTTCAGTCTTTAAATACTTACTGAACTAGCTTTGCTAATGTTGTCTGAAACACTATTCTAAAGTTTATGGCTGGATGTAAGAAAAAAAATCTTCCTCTGACTAAGAGTAACTCAACTGAGTGAAGTGATCAGAATGGGCTATACTGCTTCAAAAGATCAGCAAGACACACTGGAGCTGAACTGTTTTCAGCTTTAAACATCATAAGCAGGACTTTCGTAGTCAATGTGGAACTTGCTAGGCAGTGTAGCGTAGTTAAGACTGGGGGAATACAGTATATTCTTACTTTCTTTTTTTTACGTAAAGATGCAGGCTGCTACATTCTGAACTAGCTAAATCTTCCTTAAAGAGGCAGCGAGGCAGAAACATGGTACAAAAGTCCAATCTAGACATTATTTATGCATACATCAGTGTTAGTAAGCGTCATGTAAGGTTAGCATATTTTTTTTATTTTGTATATGCTTACAGCAGTCAAAAACCCTTATCGCCTAAATTTCACAACCAGAAGGCAGTTAAAACACATTTAGCATGAAAAATATACATTAAAAGCAGAGCTAGCATGAACAGCTAATTTTCGGTATCAAGTAAGCCAACACAACTAGTTAAAAGTTAATGAGCTTTGGAGTGGAATATTAACATCTATTAAATATAAATCTATTAAGCTGTTAGTAACTGATATTATAAAACAATTTGAATAGAAAAAGAAAAACAGAAACAGGCATGCAATATACAGTAAATACTGGCAGAACTAGCACAACTAGCATAAACATTTCTCTGTATCTAATACGCTATTAGAAACAGTTCTGAGGAGGAATTAAGGGTTCTGAGGAGGAAACAAAAGAATGAAAAGTATATTAACTTGTTTATACCTGGCATAGACTCAAAAAGGATAGAAAAAAAGGAAGCTTTGCTAAGTGTTGTTCTTTATCTTGCTTACATACAGTATGAGGAAGAAATTAGCTTAGGAGGATTAGCTACCACAGTGTAGCCATAGTCTTTAAATGTCTCTTCATCACAGTTTTCTGGCTTTTATTACTTTTTTTTAATGAAATGAATGTTGCATTGTGGGATGCGGTACACTATGCGGTACACTATTCGGTAATCTGACCTGGGTCGTAGGTCATCTGGGAGTCTTTGGTATACTTGATATATTTATGTTGTTCACATACAGGTTTAGTATGCAGATTTTGCCTGTACATAGTTTTCTTTATGTAAAGCCTCTTGAAAAGGAGCACTACAAAGAAGCTAAGACACGTGCATGTGCACCTGGCCTCCGGATTAAACAGCTAATCAATGCTTCAATTAATAAAGCTATTCAACAGCCGGTGCCCAATGGAAAAGCAAGCCTTGGTACCATGGCAACCACTCCTCAGGCTGTGTGTGATGGGGGAGTTCGGTAAGTGTGAATTACCGTTTTATATTTTCACACCAAACACACACATATGGGTGTTAACACAGACGATACACTCTGTGGTGTCGGGGTACAACAACATCACTCAGACTGGACTGACAAAGAAAATCTTACTCATCTACACTCAATGTGGAAAAGTGTGAAAAACGTAACCATAGATATCGTAAATCATGGCTTTTAGCATGTCACAGCTTATAACTTTTCAAAAATGTGACATCCTGGTGACTAAAAAACATCCAGTCTAGCCTGGTCTGCCTTGATTTGGAGCCTAAAGAATGAAACACTTTTATGGCATGCTGTTATTGGAAAATAACCAACAATGGGATGATGTTATGCAGCTCAACGTGAAGCAGAGCCACTGTTACCACCCCAGTGTTGATTACCTCGAAATGTACAGCGATTTGCCAACGATTATGATTTTTATTAAAGAATGGCACATTGCACTTTTTTATCCATTTATAGTTGCATATAATGTTGTGGTACACTCCTAGAGTCACTGGGTCACAGTGATTAATAAGTATGTTACCGAGAAACCACATAACCCTCTGTCCTGAAGACTTACAGCTCTTACTGTTACAAAGCTCGGACACTTGAGACTCCTTCCATAAATGTTAAATAAACATCTTCTTACCAAAATCATATCAAACTTATCTCCTCCTTATCAAACCATATCAACAATTACACGTTTTTAATCCGTTTATGGAGCGTCCACCATACAAGTCATTGAGAGTACAAGTCATCTGTTACTATGGATCATGAATTAAAATGAGCAAATTAATATACTGTAAACCAAAACACTGTTTGAGCAACAGAAAATTAATCAACACCTTGTGAAAAAAATCTAAATTATGTTTATGAATGTTATGAATAAATAATATTTGGCCTAGTAGACTGTATCTCTGGCAGTCAAGTTTAATAAAGATGCCTTCAAAATAATGAAATTTCTACATTAAAAAAAAAACAAAACAAAAAAAAACATAAAGAGCAGTAAACAGTAGTAAATGAAACAAAGTCAATATTTGGTGTGACAAAAAAAATTAAAATTAAAATAAAAATAGTAGTCTCTGGTACAATTAGTGCAGTTTTATAAGGAAATGAGCTGGTAAGTTTTATTGAGCATCTTGCAGAACCAGCCACAGTTCTTCTGGAGACTTTGACTTTCACACTCGCTTCTTATTTTTGCAGCAAAACCCAGCAGCCTTCATTGTGTTTTTTGTCTGAAAAGTGTCTCTTACGTAATATGCTGCTTTCTTTAATGACATACAAACATTTTTCTGTATCATTTAATTTTGTGCTAGACATCTTGCTCGCGTCTTTAATACGTCTATGTGCTCACTGGGAATAACACTGACACAGGCAGTGCAGGTGTTCAACCATCCATCCATCCATTTTCCATACCGCTTACCATACACAGGGTCACGGGGGAGCCTGGAGCCTATCCGAGGGGAACTCGGGGAACAAGGTAGGGTACCAACCCATCGCAGGGCACAATCACACACACATTCACACACTACGAACAATCTGGAAATGCCAATCAGCCTACAACGCAAGTCTTTGAACTGGAGGAGGAAACTAGAGTACCCAGAGGAAACCCTTGAAGCACAGGGAGAACATGAAAGCTCCATGCACACAGGGTGGAGATGGGATTCGAACCTCCAACCTCTAGGCAAACGTGCTAACAACCAAGCCAAGAATGGGTTTTTCATGACATCATCAACTGTACCCTTACACCATAAGGTTAATGGTATAACTATTTTAGGTTCCCTTCACTGTAATATACTGTTATACCTGTATACTCTTACACCCTATTGACCCCATCTTCAGTGTCACATTACAGACTCCGTCCATCTGCTATGTTATTCTAACCTTTGCTGTTCCACAAGAATCCTTCATGTAGGTTTTTATTATTTTTATTTTTTATATTTAGATTCTCAATCGACTCCTGCAAGAGACTATTAAATCCTAAACCGCTGCTTCTCCTCTCCCCTGCTCGCCCTCTCGGCTCCACGGCTTCTGAATGGAACGTATTGATTTTGGCATAGACTCAGTGGCTGGTGAGGAAACTTCAATCCATATCAGAGCTCCAGCACTCATAAGGGACCTGTTGATATATATATATATACGGTTCCTGAGTTGCTCATAAGTTTACTGACGATCAGCAGACTGTTCAGAGGAACAAACTAGAAATGAAATTGTCCTCTTACTCCAAGTGTACTCCATCAGACAAGATGTGTTTAGTGTCTGAAGTTTGCTTCCTTGATTTTAGCACAGGAGCTTTTCGCTTACAGGCGCATCTCAAAAAATTAGAATATCGTGGAAAAGTTTATTTTTTCCCGTAATTTATTCAAAATTGAAACTTTCATATATTCTAGATTCATTACACATAAAGTGAAATATTGCAAGCTTTTTTTGTTTTAATCTTGATGATTACGGCTTACAGCTCATGGAAATCAAAAATCCAGTATCTCAAAAATATTAGAATAAGAATTGACATACTTTTCAGAAGGTCGACATTTCTGTATTATAAATTCTTTATTCTAATGTGTTGAGATACTGGATTTTTTGATTTCCATGAGCTGTAAGCCGTAATCATCAAGATTAAAACAAAAAAGCTCACAATATTTCACTTTATGTGTAATGAATCTAGAATATATGAAAGTTTCAATTTTGAATTAAATTATGGAAAAAAATGTTTGCATTTTTTCTATTTTGTTAATTTCAAGAAAGACTGAAAAATAGAGAGACTGGTGAGGGAACAACCTTTTATAGCTATAAGCCTATGTGATAACAGGAACTAACTTGTTTCATGGACCATCCCCAACATTAAATGCAACTAAAAATGGATAAAATTTACAACCTGTCCTTCTTTATTTACAAAAAAATGTTAACAAATTTTTATTGTTGGAAAATTGCTGTGGTGTAAGAGCAATATAACACTGTGTTGTTATGGGAAAATCATCAACACTGGAGTGGTAACAGTTACTCCTAATTAAACACTGATTATTTTCCTATAAGAGCATGCCACCAAGAGTGTTATTCCTTACGTAACACAGCCATTACTAGGACAACTGGTGTACATTTCTGTAGCTTATTCAGTGTTGAGCATAAAATTCTTCTAATTATTCCTATTATTAAAAAATGCAATGATGTATGATACTAAGTGTATAGTCTCACTGCATGCATTTTTTATCCTTTTATGAGGTAAATAATCACATACAAAAGACAAGGCATGTCATTGTGTCCTTGGTCCGTCTCCTCAAACATTGTCTAAAAGGTAATAAATGTACAAAAAAAAATTTTGTCCAGATTTCTTAGTCAGCCTGAATCGAGTATATTATTAATATGAAATGCAATCTGGATGTTTTTGGCCTGCCTGCAACTTTTAGGTGCATTGAGCACTTTGTTTACATGCAGAGTGTAAGTAGAGATGGAGGGCAGCCCGTAGGATTCAGTGTACAGCAAATAGGGAGGGAAAGGATGAGGGTGGGGGAGAAAAAGTGTGCTCTAAAAATAGCTACAGAAAGCCACATTCTGTCGCTCTGTAAATAGGTGGCTCTGTCAGTGTGGCACTTGTTATAGAGACAAAAGCAGCACATCCGGTGATCGTACTGAATCTCTGGGCCAATGTCATCAAGAGTTCAATAGATAAAGGTGGGGTCAGGGAGGGAAAGGTTACGTCAGACCTCAATGAACAATAATTCACCGAGTACACAGGTTTGCTTTATGCAGCTGAATATACACCCATATATCAAATAATGCTGAACTGACGCACTTTCATTGTGTAATAAGCAGAATAGAACTGAATAAATACCTGATATAAGACTACTCTGGTAGCCAGTAGGACGGATTACCCAATCAAACAGTGATAGGTGTTTTTTAAAAACACAATGCTGTGTCATCCTGTGTATTTAGTGATGCTCTCTGACACACACACATACACACACACACACACACACACACAGGCATGGATAACTCAGTAGATATACTGTACGTAGGGTCAGGCAGGAAGCACTCTAAATTTACTCTAAGATCCCAAATAGAGATGCTAATTTAGGTGATAAGTTTCACGTGCAGTTAGTGTTTAAGGTATTTACAAAGGAGAATTGTCTAAAATGACATCACATGCAAAGTCAGAGGAGGAAAACTATATTTAAATTAGGTTTTCAAAGAAGATCTCAAACACAATACGTTTGCCTAATCGATAACTTGTTGACAGAACTGTAATGTCAAGATGTTGACATTTGACAAATCCGAAACAACTTTTCAACCTTAAATAGTTTCCAGCATTATTTTGATATCTTTCACATACAGTATGTTCAGTAGCATGTAACAACATATTTATAACATCAAAACATGGTAATTTCCACTAGCCTAGAACTTGCTTGCTAGAGTAGTGGACAAATTGTTTGGCTTATGCAATGCACACCTGCATCCACTGTGAACCCACTGTGTAAGACTTATTATCCAGTATAATCGTCTATGGGGATCAGTGAAGTTTCTATGAAGAACTTTACATTTCCTTTCAGAAAGGTTTTCAGGTACAACCCGACTACGAAGACTAGAACCTTTAATTAACCAATGAACCCTTAAAACACCCTCTTCTTTTCTAAAAACCTATAATATCACCAACGTAACAATGTATTGAATGAATGGAAATCTAGAACCAACTACAGTTCCCTCAAAGTTAGGAAGTTAGATTTATCCATTGTTGATCTACATTAGATATCATATTCTCAGTTTTAGCATCATTTATATATATATATATATATATATATATATATATATATATATATATATATATATATATATATATATATATATTAAAATATTGGAACACTTTAGTTAAGCATCACAGGTTATAAGGAAGGAAACATGTCAGGATGTGGGAAAATAATCAACAGCAGGGTGGTGTGATGTTTGAGTCACCTCAAACTAGATTATTTTCCAATAACGTTTTAAGTGTTTTATTTCTCTTATACCACAATTTTCCATTTTTCCATTAATTACAAATTACACATTGGGCTTTATATCGGCAATTTCCCTCAGGATCAATAAAGTTTCTATCTATCTATCTATCTATGTATCTATCTATCTATCTATCTATCTGTATATCTGTATATTTGTCTGTCTGTCCATTTGTCTGTCTGTCTGTCTATCTATTAAATCAACACCTTCTGACCAATCAGAATCGAGAATAGTTGTCCACTATATTTTTCAGCTCAAGGTACATTTGTTAAACAACTCCAGTTATGTCAGAGGTTCACTAATCAATTGTTTTATTGTACATTTTTTATTACACGGCTTGCTTAATTATCCTCCATATACAGTACAGCCTCAATAATCCTAAATGTGTCACTTCTCTCAGCCTCCCACATATCTGACGCCTGCTCTGGATGAATGGCGCTGGTGTTTTCCCAGGTTATAAACCTGCCATACGTCATGCAGTCCCAAAACACATTATACGTTTACGGAGGCACATAACTCATTCAAGGTATTTTAACGAGCCCTCGGCTACAGGAGATTCAGCTGTGTGTGTGTGTGTGTGTATGTCTGTGTGTGTCACTGAATTAGGAGCTTATGTCCTTCTAACCTCACACGGCTGCTAATCATGAATGCTTTCTCACGATAAGGGAGAAGTTTTCTTTTTTACATACTGCACATTAAAAGTAATTTCAATAAATAAATAAATATTAAATAAATAGACAAATGATTAAACAATAGTATTAAATATAAATAAATAAATAAATTGCGACATTTTACAAATAAAGTCAGTCCTTCCAGGATTTCATGATTGCAGAAATTAACGCAATTTAATTTAAATTTTTAATAGTTACCGCAGATTTTCTGCAGATTTGGGCCAAGACGCGTCATGTGATGTCACTACAACGCACATTCATCCAAAGCCCTCTTCAATTCACATGTACTCATGCTTGACACAGCTAAAAGACCGTGCAAAACAATTTTGTGCAATTGCAATTTCGCCAATTCAAGTAGTTACCTTTTTTTGAAAAGTTTTTGAAAAAAGCCGCGGCAAAATCAAGCATTTTTGGCCGCAACACTCACTAAAAAAACTCAGCGAAATCCTGTACGGACTGAACAAAGTAAGTTAAATGAAAGGAAAGTTGTAAAGGGTTAAAACATTCTGGAGTGTCACCACTTGGTGTTCACGTTTTCACTTTAGTCCAGGCTTTTCTCGTTCCATCTATCACAGAAATATCATAAAATATGAGCGTGTAACGATTGTGAGGAGCGTGTAAGAAAAGTCATTTTTTTATTTATTTAAGTATGAAATAAAAAATATACAAATGATTCTATTTAAATTATTAATTGAAAATAATAAATTAAAGCATTAAGTACTAAATAATAAATAAATAAATAAAGTATTTCAAACACATTGATATCGAGTGAAAGCAAAATGAGAGGAAAATGGTTAAGGGTTAAAATATTTTGGCGCGCCAACACACGGTGTTTGTTTTTTCACTCTAGTCTGTGCTGATCTCGTTCAATTGATCACGGAAAATATCCAAAAATATGAGTGTGTAATGATTATGATGAGTGTGTAAAAAAAATCCTTTAACTATTAAATAAAAATACAAAGTAATAATAATAATAATAATAATAATAATAATAATAATTTCTATATGGTGCAATATTTAGGTTAGCTAACAAAGTGGGTAAATGTTTAACAGTTAAAAGAAAGTTAAAAAGGTTGTGTCAAGGCAAGAAAAGGAACAGCAATGTAGAAGAAGGAGGTGTGGAAATGTAGTGTGATTCAGTGTGAGAATGCGAATGCACCAGCTTAATGAGAGGAACAAATGATGAAATGGGAGAAAATTAGCAGCCTCGCCTTGGAAGGAGAAAAGGAAACTGGCTAACGTGTTGCCTCACTTCATTACACGCTGATATTTTTGGATTTTGTGGAGATAAATGGAAAGAGCGCAGCAAAGACTGAAGTCAAAGCGGTGACACTGCAGAAGGTCGCAGGCCGTGGTCAACAGTCACTGTCGTCCCAGAGAGCATCCAGTTGCTGAAATGAATCATAATCACACCCTCCACAATGTTCATCATCTATAAAGCTGCAATAATTATCTGCCTCGCTGTTGTTCAGCCATGTTTAAACTGTTAGCAATTACAGAGCAATCAACCCTCAATCAGACACACGCAGCAGCTCGGGCTTTCTCAAAGAAATCCTCTTTGTCTATCAAACGCAACAGGCCAGCTGCTTTCTCTCCCAATCACAGCCAATCCATCACACAACGCACTGAAAAGAGCCATTTATTCTCATCAAACACACTGACATGTTCTTCGGCTTGTTGCTGTTCTGGTGTTGAGGATGCTACGCTGAAATACACAGCAGGTGAGTCTCACTGGGTGTGTTTATTAAGCTTAAAAAGATAGAGATGGGTATCTAAACATATATCATGATATACAAGTTGGATATCAAAGTGAAAACAAATTATTATTATTATTTTAATTATTACAATGATTAAATGCAAATATTAAGTATTAAATAGAAGCTAGAAGTAAAATTTAATTAACTTAATAATGAAGTTATTAAATATCATATTAAATATTTCCCATAAGTTTATTAAATAAATTGTACACTTCGTTAACAACAATTGTTATATAAACATAATAAATGTGTTAAATTAATAAATAAACTATTAAATAATATTTGACATCGTAATGTAACGACATCAAAGTGACATCAAATTTATTTATTAAATTCAAATTACAAAATCATTACCTAAAATTATGAGATTAAATAAAAATATATATATTTTTAAATACACAAATTAGTAATGAAAATCACTGCATAAAGTAGTACATTAAATTATAAAATAATATTTAAATTAGGTTAATTAAATTTAAATTATTCCATAAAAATATTTTTTAAATCCTATAAAAACTATGGTTATATATGTGATTATGTTTATCAAAACAAACACATTATATAACATCATCTGAAAAATGAAGTGAGTATTATTTAAGATAATATTGTGAGATTTATCGTGTTATAAAAGCACTGATGATACTCTCAGGAAGGCATTTTTCCGTTGTGAAGAACTTTATGGGTTCTTCAGTTTGTCCTCCATCCTAAAGCAAAAGTTTTCCCTCCCAAGGTTCTAAGTAGAACCCCGTTAAGGAGCTAAGAATCGTTAACTATTCAAACAAGACCACTGAAAAAACCATAGCGTCATGTTATAAAGCTGTACTGAAGGACGTCGTCAGTTATCAAACGAACTCATGCAAATAAGGCTGCATGTGGTGGGTAGAAAACAAGCCACGCTGTGTTGCCTGTTCAAATACGGACTAATGATTAGACAGGAAGAGGAACGATTGGCCAGCTTGCTGGGAATTGGCATGAGAGAGGTAAGTAGTGGACGTGAAAAGGTCAAGTCCTCTGGGAGACACTTAAGGAAACAGCTAGTCAGGCTTTTCAACTTTTTTTGCACCATGTCTTGCTTTTACAGACAGTCTGTGATAGTCAGGAACATCACTGTGGAGTCTCAAGAGGAAGCGCTACTTTTTTTTTTTTTTCCTTTGGAGTGAATGATGCACACCTGTTGCTTCGACAAAAGGCTGTACATCTCACTTCCTTTCTCTCTACAAAGCTGACTCTTTATCTATTTCACTCGTACTGCCCCAGTTACAGCAAGTCCAAGAGGCTAACTGTTAATAAAACCAGACAAGCAACACCTTCACTGATAGAAAAAAAACAAAACGAAACAAAAAAACACAGCCGTACAGGTAGAGTTTACTTTCCCAATGCAGTTGTATATGGAAAGCTACAACAGTGGTGCATATAGTGTAATTATGTACCGTAAAGATGTTCCTCAACAATTATTTTCCTCCAGGTGATGGTACCAACAATCGCACTGACAAGCATTTATACCAAAAAACAATTTTACTTTACCTAAGACAATTTTACTATACAGGTAACTATACCACACTGTTTATAAACATGCAGATTTCTTTCTTTGCCAGTTTTATTATTGTTTTTTTTTTTTAATTCATTTTCCTTTATTTAAATTTTGTTTTATATTTTGAAATATATCTCTACAGCATCTTTGAATGCCCTAAAAGACGCTTAATCATAATTATAAATTATTGTTATTATTTTTTTTCTAATATCACCTTAAGGTCGCAGTATGTATCACAATATTTATTTCTGCGAGCAAATTGCCAGGAAAAACAGGGCCATCATTTTTAAAAGGCTATAATAAAACTTCAATTCTGTTTTATTTTAATAGCCACTGCTTAAGGAACTGAAGGAAAAAAATGAACAACTGCTACAAAAATAGACTTTAATATCCTTTAACGTGCAGCTGTCTGGTGTTAAAGAGGTATCAGTGGTTCATTTGATCCTCTGAGAGAAGTATATTGGAACGTTTATTGCAATATTAATATCACCATCCTAAAAGCTGCTACAAGTCAAAAGCAGAAATCAAGACCATGCAGAAAAAAGGAATACAGAAGTTCACCCACCGCTCCTTCTCCCTCTCCCTCTCCCTCTCTCTCTCTCTCTCTCTCTCCTTGTGCCTCCTGGACTTGTGCAGTAGTCCAATGAGGATGACAGCAGCCCGAATGCCGGCCTTCTTGGACTGAACGTTAGAATCGGACATGTCTCCTGGCACCGGTGCTGTTCTTCCAGTCTCAGGGTCCCAGGTTTCAGTCCAGGGCTGTGTTTTATTTCACTGCTACAACTGACTTCAGTGCCACCGGCTGTGCGAGTCAGAGTGTACATCTCCGTCTACCTCTCGCCTTCTCTCTCTCTCTCTCTCTCTCTCTCTCTCACACACTCTCTCTCCCCTTCCCTCTCTTGTTCCCACAGCCTGCCCCTGCCTATACCTGATAGGAACAGCACAAAGCTAAACCCCGCCCCTTTCCCCTCCCCGTCGCCTTCCTTTCACCCCTCTCCACCCCCACCATGCTGTATTTGTTTCCATCTGTGTGCTGTTCTTCCAGGCCTGCTCGTACCTCCATAACTGGGACTTTCCACTGGATAAAAGGACACACTCTCACCCTCTCACACAACCTCTTACACCTCTCACACAGTCTCGCTTTCTCTCTTCTGTTTTTTTTTTTTTATCTTCGCCTCATCTTGACCTTTTCTGCTTTATACTTACATACACAGTTCATCTCGCTGGTCTTCTCTTCCTATCAAAGCAGTGAACAGCATTGTGCATTGTGTCATCAAGGTGTTTCGTGAATGTCATTATGTCTCTTTCAGCCAGCTGTGTGTCTGTGTGTGTGTGTGGTTGTGTGTGTGTGTGTGTTTATATCTTGGTGGGGACCAAATTTCCCCACAAGGATAGGAAAATCTGACAGTTTTGACCTTGACGGGGTACTTGCCTGGTCATCGCATGGAAAATTGCTTTACTACTATAAAAACTGAAGCTTTAAATTTAATAAACTAAAAGAGCCTAAATGTTTCCTTTTGGTTACCGAGCTTAAGGCTAGGGTTAGGTATAGGAGTAGCACATCATTAATTAGCTGCATTAATAATTATCTCAATACAAAATCCTCACATGGTTAATAAGCCTAATTTATCAGTTATTTAGCAAAATGTGTAAACGTTTTCGTCATACAAACCAAACTAAAAATTCGGAGGAGACTGACGAAGTTTCCTTAATGCTGATTTTCTCATGCGCAGATGTTGATAGATGCCAGTGGGATGTAAATGACCAAGCGTGTCCAGCATGGTGTAGCTGATTTGCATTTAGCTACACCCACAAAATTCCCTAAAAGGCAATGCTCACAAAGCTGAAAACAACAAAATGGCGACTAAACGGTGAAAGAGCGCCTCATAAGTGCAGTGTGTGCTAAATCTTCCAGTAACGCAGCTCAGCCACTGCAGCTCACCAGCTAACATAGATACACAATAACGCTTCCTTCTTTTATAGGGTGCCATTACTTTTGTCCTAATTGAATGATAAGTCTTATAAGTCTTATTTGGATTCTTTCAAATCATTGATATGAAATGACTGAGTATGAATATGAATGAGTTTGACCATATTTCTGTTCAATTTGCTGGTGGTATTGTAATATAAACTATTTAAACTTGAGGATATAATCCATTTGTACCATTATGATTATACAATTTAGCCCAACAATCAAGGTTCACATAAACTGACACAAAATCAGGAGCTCTTGTAGGATGTAACATTTTCCTGAATCTATTTTTGGGGTTTTTCATGAATACCATATTCCTTGTGCAAATGGTCCTGCGATCAATTGACGAATAAATTAGTTCATGTCCAGTTTGATTAATGAGGTCCGTTGTGTCTTGGACAACATCTGTGTAAATGGGCTTGTCTCGTTTACAGAAACAAAGCTGTTGCTCACTTATCAACCCCGCCTCATACGTTGTTATTGATCAGTCACTGAAGAGGAGGGCAGCCTGTCTGGACCTTTCTAAACTGCCTTGTGTCCTTCCCACCCTCCGAAACACTTGTTCGTCCTTATAAAGGCTTTATGAACCTGTTCAGAAGAAAGCCTAAACCTAAACCATTAATGGTTCGAATAATACCACTAGTTTTCCAACCTTCATTAAGCATCTTATCTGCTTTGTGTGCATTTGTTTGTCATTTCCTCTCCTTTTTTCCTCCCATGTTTTCTCATTCCTGTCACCTTCTTCTTGAGGCTATTCGTCTGAATACTCAGAGTTGCTGTCCTTCAGTCTGTGTGATTTTCTCCACGAGTAGCACCACACTCTTTCCTGACAGAGTTGCTTCACGGTTAGCAGTGACCTTGAAAAAACCTGCTGCTTTACAGACACTAGTGTGGGTCTTTAATACAGACACCAAACTACCAACAGGATATATTCAACTCATCATCATCAATACCTTGACAAATAATACTATCATTAGCTAGTCCATGGGGAAAGAATTATGAGGCAAATGACTTCATTTTGATGTTAATGTTTTATATTTACTCATTTGGCTTTTTATTTATTTATTTATTCATGCACCCACATTCAGGTTAACCTTCCAATCAGGTGTAATTTTTAATTCAACTCAATTTCAGTTGAATTTTATTTGCATGCACACAAAGCAGCTTTACAAAAATCCAGATGTAGATCCCTAATGAACAAGCCAAAGGAAAAACTCCCTGAAACATCATGAAGAAGAAACCTCGTTAGGAACCAGACTCAGACTCCAGATAGTGGGATTATAACTCATTACTCTTTTCTAAGTGTATAATATAAAGTTGAACAGGACTAAGTGTGTTGAAAGGATGTAGTTGAACTTGTATGTATGATAAACTAGTTAGGTCCAGACTTAGTTCTTATCAATGCCCAACTTGTTTCCATTAGTTAACATCTACAGTGCAGCAGGCAGCGAGACTCAGAAATGAGTAGCACGCTACAGTTGCTTCACCGGCCGCAACCAGGTGCATTAACCAATCAGAGCAAGTTATGCAAACAGGAAACCAATCAGTGATGGCCATATCAGTACCGCTAGCTAACATAATATAACCCAAATATATGATAAAAACGACTTCCGTCGTTAATATGAACCGAGGTTAATAAGTTAATAATTTATCTGAGTGCTTAAAATAGTTCATGATGCTTCACCACCACGAGTGATACATGAAAATGGACCATTTTGCTTAGCAGCAAAAGATAATAAAGAGCCAAAAGGTCACGACCACATCAGAAGGTAATGAGGAATAAAAATTTGCCAACCCTGAAACATTCTCGGAAACTCGGAAGAAAGCGCTATCCGCCCTCTTCCTCATCCATGAGCTCACAGACGCCCACAATTGGCTGATGTCAGAGGAGGAAATAACACCCTCACTCCTACCCAGAGAGCACGGCCAGTTTTGCTCTCTTGACTCCCGAACACGGACGGCTGTAACGTCGTCAGAATTGGAACTCACGTTCTCCTGAAGAGTTTCTGTCATGGCACTCTGAAGCTGTCATTGACTTAATTTGATATGTAATGCTATAATATATATATATATATATATATATATATATATATATATATATATATATATATATA
Organism: Cranoglanis bouderius; assembly: GCA_023630585.1. NCBI lineage: Eukaryota > Metazoa > Chordata > Actinopteri > Siluriformes > Cranoglanididae > Cranoglanis > Cranoglanis bouderius. Next base: position 7,202,764 of record CM042540.1, read on the forward strand.
TATATATATACACACATATATATATATATATATATATAAGAAAAAAAAACAGGGAACAAACAAATGAGTGGTTTTATTTCATTTCTTTTTATGAAATTATGATAATAGGTTTTTTAAAAAAAACTTCTGAGATAGAGAACCAGAGAGCCACTTCACCCTCAAAAAAAAGAATGTGCATAATATTCAATCTCAAACATAGGTCATTTTAGATAAAGAGGTCTGCTGACTGCTAAATGTCAGTGTGAATGCAGAATGTTCACATCTTCTGATAGCTACTTGAAGGGAGTGTTTCAGTTTAACAGTGATATGGAGCATCTCTGTGGCCATGGAGACATAATGAGTGATGGATATGGGTTGAGACGTCTCATAGGAGCGACAGTGGCATCCCTTTGGGAGCCACATGGAGAATAACATGCGTTCCAGCGTTATTCGTGGTTCTCCATCCCGCAATTCAAAGTGTTCTGGAGGGAGGAACGTATAGAGAGAGATACAGAAACCTAGCATTACACCCTCAAGCCAAATGCACTTCCAAGAGACACTAACTCACACCTTTCCTCACTTCTTCCCTTAAGTGTGAGTATACACACATACACACACACACACACACACACACACACACACACACACACACACACACACCTCTAAGGAAATAACACAACAGTTCTGAACATCTTCAACACTCGGGACATCTTCAGCGTCAGACCTATGTATCACCTATCGCCCCTGATCGCCAGTGTGTGATAAGATTTGAATTCTGCATTATTTTTTTTATCCAAAAAGTGACAAAAGCTGATATCCCTCAGGTGCAAACATCACTTTCTCTCAGCGCACAGCTCCTTTCATTGCTACTTCACCTCACAGACATCTAGGCATCTTCTCTCCCAACCTTTCATACTCAATCTCTGTTAACGTCAACCTCCACTTCACAGCAAATCCACTTTAAGACGCTCGCTGACCACCAGTTCAGTCTCGTACAGTGGCGGCTCGTCGATAGGGGAAGATGGCAGAGCTCCACCGGTTATATCAGCCGTTTAACAAATGGTAATCCTAGTAAAGTTGTCCTTCACAAAACCATACAGTTTAAATTATGTTGAAATACTAATTCACATTAAAATTTAGTTATTATTGCACCTAGTGGTCAATAATGGGAACTGCAACAAGCACTAATAGAGGTCCATAAGGGTAGGATTTGCGCTGCCCCACGCTGCATCCATGAACATTTTTAGTGGAGGACGAGAGGCAGACACAACAGTTAAGGACAAGGTTGCCAGATTGGGTTAGCTTAAAATAATTTTGTGGATAACAAGTCTCTCTCACCACCTTGTTTTATAGCAAATAATCAGAATTAAATCTAATAAATTTCCACAAAGAAGGCAAAGTATGGGTGCAGACAATGTGTCTATGATGTACAGAACCATTTCCATTGTAAATCATATTGCAAACATTTGGAGAGATAAAAGGGAGTATGGACTGGATAAGATCTGTACATCAGAAATGCACATGAAATACTTTTTCCCCACACAAAGGCTGAGGGGGGTAAAAGGGGAAAAAATCGTCTTCCTTTTCAAATTCTCAAATTCTTTTTGACTAGTTCCAGGTCTTTCATGTAGTTTTTAGAGATGTTTGGTGGCCTGAAAATTGTTTTTCAGTCCTTGTTAATGCGATTTCCTCAACCACAGTTGAACAAGGGTACATCTAAAACTGACTCTCAGCTGCCTATTACATGGTTACATGGTTAAAAATTCACAAGATTTGAGCCTGAAGCATAAGTTGAATGCGATAGCATCTTGACTTCGTGTTGTTGAGGCTATGTCATTATTAATGTCGTCCTCCCTCACCAAAATCTACGTTCACAAACCGCTGCTGGTCTCGAGCATGTCCAAAACTGAAGCTGCTTAACTCTTCATAATCACAGCATAATAAATATAATAATCCAAGTGCTTCATATATTATATAAACCTCTCATGAGCAAACAGGAGCACGAAAGTCTACTCTTGAGATGAATAACGACCTTTCTAAAGTTGGCTTAGAGTAAATAAATCAAAGACGGCGTCCTCTAATTATTTATCCAGCCCACTATAAGAGAACTTCGAATCTAAATCAGGCATTTGTAACTTTATTATCAGATTTAGTTTGATGTTCAGCAAACACGACTTCAGGAACCAGCAAACGTTCATAAGAACTGTGATAGATTTTCATCTCTGCGGCTTAACAACTGTCTCTCTCTTTCTCTCTCTATTCACACACACACACACACACACACACACACACACACACACACACACACACACACACACACGCACGTGCACACTCACACCAAGTCTGCTAATCTATTAATAAATATCAGCAGTAAACCTTCAGGACTTTTTAGGCATTTAAAAAATGACAAATGCATTCTGTTTTTTTATTTTATTTTATTTTTTTTTACTTTATTTTGTGTTCATTTCCAATGATCCTTCTGCTTGCTGTATTTAATTGCTGCAAGTATTTTAATAATACTTCAAATAAGATTTTAAGACCTGGACTAAAGGACTTGTGTGTCTGACTCACACCGACTCAAATTCTCGATTCTGACTGGTCAAAAGGATGTTGGAAAAATGCAAAGAAAAAGAAAAATGTGAATTATTCATATGATGACAATTCGTGTAAGGAGATCAGGAGTTCATTTAACATTTTCAAAGTATCCCAGATTATTTTATATAAACAGAAATAGGTTTAGTATGCATATAATTACTATACATCTAAAAATAAACTACTAGTTTACTTAGAGCTGAGTGGACTTCTCTTCAAGTGGCACGCTAGCGTATCAAAAGTAAATGAACTGAAGGCGTAGTTGTAAAAGGCAACACTCAGCACTGATGAACATTAAAGTGAATGAAATGGCGAAAGGCCATTTGTTTCCTGAATGAAGAATATTTTGTTAATTATCATGCTAATATGCAGAAGGAAGCATGAACGCTTTAACCAGTGTTGCCAGGCCTGCAGCTTTTGATACAAAATTGTGCAACTACAGTAAATACAGTATATAAATAAAAACTAATTATTGCAGTAATGGATAATATTGGAGAATGGATATCAGCCTGCGTATTTTCATAGCTATTGTTTATTTATGACTATATGAGATGAATGACATTGATTATCTAGTTACAATGGCACCTGTCAAGGGGTGGGATATATTGGGCAGCAAGTGAACAGTCAGGTCTCGAAGTTGATGTGTTGAAAGCAGGAAAAATGGTCAAGCGTAAGGATCTGAGCGACTTTGACAAGGGCCAAATTGTGATGGCTAGACGACTAGCAATCCTACCTAAACATTGTTGCAGACCAAGTACACCCCTTCATGGCAATGGTATTCCCTAATGGCAATGGCCTCTATCAGCAGGATAATGTGCCCTGCCACACTGCAAAAATTGTTCAGGAATGATTTGAGGAACATGACAAAGAGTTCAAGGTGTCGACTCTGCCTCCGAATTCCCCAGAACTCAATTCGATCGAGTATCCGTGGGACGTGCTGGACAAACAAGTCCGATCCATGGAGGCCCCACCTTGCAACTTACAGAACTTAAAGGATCTGCTGCTAACGTCTTGGTGCCAGATACCACAGCACACCTTCAGAGGTCTTGTGGAGTCCATGCCTCGACGAGTCAGAGCTGTTTTGGCGGCACAAGGGGGATCTACACAATATTAGGCAGGTGGTATTAATGTTGATGCTGATGGGTGTATTTTTAGGTTCGTTATTGGGCTGTTTTATACAGACCTGGCAACCCTGCTTCTGTCCAACGTATTTTTCATTCATTTTCATTCATCTTGAGTAAGCGCTTTATCCCAGGAACACTGGGCGAGAGGCGGGAATACACCCTAGATGGGATCTGAGTCCATCCCAAGGGAGGTGAGGAGGAAACCGGAGAATCGCAAGGAAACCAATGCAGTCACGGGGTGAACATGCACAGAAACCTGACCTCAGGATGGAACCTGGGAGCTGAGCGATGATGAGCCCTAGCTGCTGCACCATCGGGAATGTACTTTCTAATAATCCAACCACTGGAAATCATTTTAGTTAAAATAACACCAGCATGCCTTATTGTTTCACACACCCACTGTCATTTTGTCCTACTGTTTTTATGGTTGTGAGAGTTTTATAACTTTGTACACTGGGTTATTGGTGGGTTTTTATGGGGAGAAGTATGATTTACACCGATGTCCTTGAATTGAAATAACTGTTCGTAAATCCTTCAAATGCCAATGAAAAGATTATATACAATGGGCTGTTTTTTTAAACTCTTTTTAAACTGCAACTTTAATGTTGTTTTATCATTTCACAGCGACTCAAACAGGGTCTGTGTAAATAAATGAAGTGCCGAGCATGCACCCTATCTGCAGTAGAAACCCTTGGACAAGGTGACTGAGGGTAACTCCGTTCCAATCAAAACACGACGGCCAGAAATAGTACAGCGAGCATGTGTCTCTGGAGCTCGGCCCAGCGTCCGGCGGCTCTGATATTACTCCACACTCGCTCACACCCCACACACACTTAGCATAGCTGGCTGCTAAACACCCTGTACACACACACACACTCTCACACACCCACTCTGAGACCAGCCTTCATTTTGATATCACTGTGTCAGTGTGTGTACAGTATTTAACCATTTATGGTTACCATGCTGTGACATGGTGTTAGTGCTACAGCAGAAATCACCTTAAGAGGCAGATGGAGTGTATTTACTGTATCCAGGCTACATCAATTACTATACTGTTGTTACATGTGCACATGAGGGGTGTATAATGACCTAGCACAGCACTATTGAATTCTCAATCCTGTTTCACAGCAGCTCTGACAGTAGTTCTAATACATTATTGTTTCTGTAGTAACAAGAAACACAGGGAGTTGTATGGCATGATGCTCCTTGTAAGTTTTTTGTGAGGAGACTTATGGAAGGAGTCTCCAGTGTTAGCACTTCGTAACAGTCTCTGTAACATGACAAGCTGTTTGTTTGTTTGTTTGTTTTTCCAAATCTGATCAACTTCAAGAATGAAAAAAAAAAAAGAAGAAGAAGCTGATAAGAGAACTACTGTTTATAGCTGCTTTACCACAACTTACAGGAAGCAAGTTGTTTTTGCGGACCTTCCAAAACATTAAATGTAACCATAAATGGATGAAAAGATGTGTCAGTCTTTAATGAAATTAAAAATTGTAATCACCTGATGATTTCTTTTCAACACAGCACTAACATTCTCTCCTTTCTCAGCATTATGATTTGAAAACCTGAAGAATTGAAAACTGTAGAATGTTACTGATGAATGGTTGGAGGTGGTATAAGAGCAATACAACACTTGGGGATGTGCTGTTATTGATTATTTTCCTATAACAGCATGTCCTGGACTGTTTTATTCTTTACATTATGACTTAATTGCTGCATCTTTAGGCTCTTCATACTCCCTGCAACAGATGAACTCTCAGATGTCTCTCAGAAAGACTCTCTCCACTATTCCAACCGCTCTTCTAATGAAGTGTTCAGTGGGTCAAGAACCCAATTTGCATTAACAGCACTTGAGTCACGCAGATCTGTATAAGAGTCTCTATGCGAAAATAACTACAGAGAGTGTACAAAAACGCAACAGAGCCTGATCATATGCTTGACTTAACAGAATAATAATTAGCTCAGTGTGACTTATACTACATTATAGCACAAAGCACACAGAGCACAGTGAAGATGTGCTGCTTTGTATTTATTTCTCTCTATGATGTGAACACTCATGTCACTTTTTTAAACCTGCTGCACGAAGTGTTTATTAATTTTATGGTTTGAGCAGTGTGCCGCTAGATATCCATTTCTGAGACATTACTGATGCCTCAGTTTTGTTAGGAAAAACTAAAGCATTGGGGAAACTTTGCCAGGCATGCAGTGTCACATCTGACATTTAAAAAAAAAAAAAAAAAAAACTGGTTAATTGCAAATTAAACAGGGATAAGGGTCTGGAAAGAGAATATTGTTCAATAAGCCAAAATTGTTCATACTCACGCCTATAGTTCCTGTTGCGCATGAACCAGGAACTAAAAATCAGCCTCAACATTTACATTCACATTAACGGCATACAAAGGACGCTCTTTTTTCTCACTCTCAATGAGTGAAGAATTATTCAAATCTCATTCGACTCCACCTATTTAACCGTTATTGATTTTTATTTTTCCCAAATCTTACCTAATGCACCTTTAATGTGATGAAGTAATGCACAAATCCCAGGTTCAAGGATTTGTAGATAATTGTCTTTTTTTTTTCTTTTTTTTTTTTAATTGTATGGCACCTACTAAATGTAAACATTGCCTAACAAACTGGTTTTCAAGTAATTTGTTACCTCTGATTACAATCTTAACCTGATTAAAATATTAACATTAACATGGGGTCCAACACCAGTCTAACAAACAGCAACTGTTACTACTGAGATGAATCCTTACTGACACTTTGTCATCATTCCATCTTCATTTTTAAGTAAAAACAGGAATATTTTATGGAATGTGTTAGATTTCTGTCACCTATCTCACATATAAAGTATGCAGCCGTTAGGAACATGTGAACCACCTCAGCTGCTGGATTAAAATAAGTTCCTGACTGAAATTTAAATCTGAGTTTAAGGTAATAGTTTTTGATCTATGTTTACTGTTAAACTAAAACCACGATTAAAAAAATTAAGCTCAGATGCAATCCTGATGATCTTTAAATAAGGCTTAAGGATAATCCCAGATGTCCAAATGTTATATCTGTGCACCAGTTGAGTGTGTCTGGGTGGGTTCTGATGAATCGGCATTTGTATGATCCACAAAACACAAATAATTTTACATGTTGAATCAAGGTTTGCATTTTATAATAGTTCATCCCTGTTTTTAATATCATTATGTAACAATCTGATCATAATAGTATTAGTAATTGTTTAGTCAGTATTGTTTTTCAGCACCTTTCTCTCTCTCTCTCTCTCTCTCTCTCTCTCTCTCTCTCTCTCTCTCTCTCTCTCTCTCTCACACACACACTTCCTCCCATCCTCCCTGGATCATTAGTAGTAAGATTTTGAGTGTTTGACTCCATGGTAATAGGGAGCCTAACACAGTGAGCCACAGGGAGCCTAACACACACCACCCCTGAGCCACGACTCGGCTGTCATTACACCTCTCACACTCTTTCATTACTCTGTCTGACCTCGGTGTGTTTAACTTATCACTCTGTAAGGACGATAAGAACTACGACACATATTAACTTCCCACTGTTTATTCACAGTGTTATGTTTTTGTAGAAGCCGTGGGTCGAAAAAGCAAAGAAAAAAAAATAGATTTGAGTGAAAGTTTGGGTCAAATTATTCAATTAAAAATGTAATGCTGTTGAAATCACTGTATACTGATGTTAAAGTTAGAAAATGTCAACAAGTAAATGTGCTGAAGTGTTAGCAAACTTCAACACAGTCACAGATGTGCAAAGGTTTTATTCTTTTATTAGTATGAAAGTGGTCTAAATTACATTTACATTTATTCATTTAGCTTTTATCCAAAGCGACTTACAAATGAAGAAATACAAGCAAAGCGATATATCAAGCAAGTAGTCCTACCATACATGATTTTTAATTGAGTTCTAGAGGAGCGAAGTGCACAGAGTAGAGGTGTAAAAGCCAGTGTAAGTGCAGAGTAGTTTTGTGGGGATTAGGGGTTAGGAGGTGGGTCTTTAGCCATGTTTTTGAAGCTTTAACTGGCTGTTTTAAATATTTTTATACCAAAGCGCTGTTAAAGTCTGGATTCTGATTGGTCAGAAGGTGTTGATTAGTTCTCTAGAACAGCAACTCTGACACTAGTGCAGCTGCAAATCACAGGTTTATATCAATGACAGGGCCTAATGATCAGAAGGCCATGAGATCAAATCCCAGCACTGCCAAGTTGCCCCTGCTGGGCCATGAGCAAGACCCTTAACGCTTAACTGCTTAGTTGTATAAATGAGAAAATGTTTAATGTCATGTCCTTTCACTTCTGGATAAGTGCATCTGCCAAATGCCATAAATGTAAATGATACATAATTAATAAAAAAAAAAACATTGTTATTTAGAAAAGAACAACATATCATCATCATCATCATCATCATCATCAAGTTTTCTGCAAGGAGACATTTATTTAACATTTGTGGAAGGAGTCTACAGTCTTGGTAACATGGTAATGTTTTTCCATCATATTAACTTCAAGAGAGAGAAAAAAGAAGAGGCTCCTATAACATAAGTGATAACAGGAACTAACTTGTTTCGCTGACGTTTCACAGCTTTAAATGTATCAATAAATGGATAAAAAGGTGTGACGTATCATTCTTTAACAAATAAAATTGTAACCGTTGACAAATTGCTGTGGAATAAACAGCAATAAGCAATAAGACAGAGGAAAACGAATCCACTAATCCATCCTTCTTAATCCATCCTTTATACCATATGTTAAATTGATATGTTGGTAAGGAATGTTTGAGTCTCGAGTCATGATCACAACAAGTACTTGGTCAAGCTAATAAAAATATACAAGTTAATAGAAAAGTTTGGGGATTTAAATGGAAATGTAATTGTGTAACAGTTGTCAATATAACAAGGTGTATCAGGTTTCAATATAACAAGGTCCACTTCACGACTTCTCATCTCTGTTTATAAACAGAAGGAATAAAGTCCCAGCTGCAGCCCTACAGCCGGATAACTGTAATGAACACCGCGGTCCCTCAGAGGAACGATACGTTCTTGTTCCTGTTCTGCTCTGAATGTGAAAGCGCTAACCCAGATTCTGGCACTTCATTGCTCTAAAGTGGCCATTTACTTCAGCTGTGGAAGAAAAATCATTCGAGCTACTGTGAGCATGCTGACAGGATCATCCATCATGTGGTCGTTTCGGGAGGATGAGGGCCGGAGAGATGACAGCCTCTATCTGGACACTGGCAGCACAAATCAGTCAGTTTCAGGACTTTAACAAGACCACATGCGTCGATCGGCTAAAAAACACTGGTTAATGATTGCAATGCGGTTAGCTTTTAACATGCTATACACTTGTTAGCATTACGGAGATAAAGAATGTAGATAAGCCGGAAGGATAAGGGCTAGAAGGTAACATTTAGTAAAGCTCACTCTGACTTATCCAGTGTAATGTTTACCTTTAAAGGGTCAGTTTCTAAAAAAAAAATGAAATGTACAAATGATGTTACAAGGTTAAGATTCTAGCTACCAAAGTTTCTATTTTAAATAATTAAATAACACAATAGATCCGAATTAAAGACATTTATATTGCAGCGCTATTAAATTCTTGATTCCGATTGGTCAGAAGGTGTTGATTAATTTTCTGACAGTATTTCTGACTACAAGGTAAATCACATGTTTATATTAATGCGATTTTCATATGTTCTTGTTTCTATAGTAACAACTCATTTGCAAAAAGTGTTTGTTTTTTTTGTTTTTTTTGTCATTTTCAATAGAAAGTCATGGAGAAACTGTTTATAGCTATTATAATGTAAATGATTACAGGAACTAACCTGTGTCACAGTGGTGTTCCACAACTTTAAATGCAACTATAAATAGATAAAAAGTACTCTGTGTGATTCTTTAAGGGCTTAGAGATGTGTTGTTATTGAAAAGAATAGGCGTGAGAGTGGTAACAGTAACTCCACCTTGTTGTTTATTGTTTTCCTATAACAGCATGACATGACGTGTTTTATTTCTTGCTTAATATAGAACTGGAACTATATTATCCTACATATCACTTCTGACATGTAATTCCAGCTTCGAACCTCAGGTCACGCCTCCTGTTTGAGTCTATTACTGGTGTGTAGTGACCCCAAACTATATGTCTTCATCATTTCTGCTTTATGACGTGCAGTTGAGGGCAAACGATTGTACACTCTTACTTTGAAATGATGGCACCAACAATATGAGTTTTAATATGAGATGTACAGATGTTCCTTCATCATCATTTCATCAGCAAAGAAAAAAGTGTATGTTGATATAAATAGTGAACCAATTAAAAATGTTTTGAATTGCTGAATTTCGAATCTCTGCATTTTTGCTTTCTCTATTCAGTCATGTCTATATGGTGTGTGTGTGTGTGTGTGTGTTTCTGTCATTTATGAATGATGATATTCACTGTTAGTCTCCATAAACACTTTTATATCTTTTTTTTAATGCCCTTCTCCAGCTCTCTAAAAGGTCACTATTTTTAGGTTTCAGGTCTTTTGGGAGCTGTTGTCTGATTCCCCTTAACTCTTAACTGCTCACAAGAAACTGTCTGAGAGTTTGAGTCTGGTTGAGCTTTTAATGCCTTAAATAAAACACAGCAAAAAGCATTGGATGACTTTTAACTAATTAGTTGGCTTAATGAGGCTCATTTAAACAAAAGAACTAGAGCTTGTCAACGAAACGTTTAGATCTTGCAAATGAAGATTACTGCTGACTCAGTACATCACTGTTATATTTAGACTTTCTTGTGTAATGGGTTTAAGGAGGAAAACAGTGATAAATTAACACAGAATTCTGCTCTGGTCTGTAGATAGACACTAATGCCGCATTAGACTGAAGGTCGTAACTTGGAATACCCAACATCTAACCAGGGGGGCAAAAATAATAATAAATTGCACCCTCAACTTGGATTTCCTACTCAGGATGGTCTCCTCAACTCCAAGTTCAACAAGTCCCTCCAAGTCCAACAACTCACGTCCCACTTCCAAGGTAACTTGAATAAAGCAAAATTCTCATCCAGAACCCAATAGGGGGTGCAAACTTTTGTACTTTTGTATATTTTATATAGAACAGTGTCATACAGTGTCAGAAACCAACTTGGTGTAATTTAAAGTGAGTGTGTTGACCTGAAAAATCAATATACGGTATATTGGCTGATCGACTACGTTCTGAAGATTGTGTCAATTTCTTTTTCTCTCTCAGCCTCCATCCGTGTTTACGGACTGCTTTTGGTTTAGCACTGAAATGTGAAATAGGACAGAAAGAGAAACGCGACACAACTGTTTGCAAACGCCGGACATCTGCTCTGCGGTGTCCCACGACTTAAGATCGGTTCCCATCAAAATGCAATGTGCTAATTTGCTTGGCCGACCTTTCAGGCCTGCCGAGAGAGACGATCATCGCAGACCCATTTGCGGGGCTCCGGCGGATCCGAATGTGTAATCATTCAACAATATCTGCATAAGATGACGGCTTTTTAATATATTCATGGTGCAGATCCTATTCAAACATTGTCTGCTTTTATCTCTCTCTCTCTCTCTCTCTCTCTCTCTCTCTCTCTCTCTCTCTCTCTCTCTCCCTCTCTCTCTCTCTCTCTCTGTCTGTCTTTCTTGCTCACTTTCTGTCTCTCCAGGGAGAGGAAACCGTCCAGACTGAATAGCCTTGTTTTGTTCTGCCATGATGCATCCAGGCCCACCTCAGCAGCACTCCTCCATCCTTTCTGCCTCTTCTGCTACAAATGCTACAAATTTATTTCATTTGACTCATAAATCACGTTAGGTATAGTGAGGGTGATGGTCATGGTGTGTGTGTGTGTGTGTGTGTGTGTGTGTGTGTGTGTTGGGGGTTGACAGGGTTCAGCCTGACAGCTGTTTCACCTCTAACTAGCTGGTACACAGGATGAAGGCCAACAAAATAAAGATCTAACCTACAGCATCAGAATCATAAATACATAAACACATATCATGATCCTATTAAAGGAATAGTCCAGCATGTTTCGAGCTAACCTCTATTTACATAATCTGTAATGTTTGTGTGATCACCATGGATGGATTTTCCTGGACTAAAAACAAAAAAACAAAAAAAACAATGGAAGACTAAGGGCAGTTGTTGGGGCACATGTTTACAACATGCAACTATTATAACACAAATTCTAAACTCTCTATATTTTAACCTACAGTAATCTCTATACTATGCAGCATCTCACTAGACATACAGCTTAGAGACTAGATCGGGGGGGGGCGGGACGACAGGGTATTCCTTTAATACTGTATCTAAACAACAGAATAAACAAAGCAGGTAGACAAACAACAGACTAAAAAATCTTAATTTTTTTTTTGCACAACAACTTTAATCATTATTTTTAATAACTTACAAATACGAGTGAGATGGAAACCACATCACATCACTCAGAGCTCCACTCAAGCCAGCGAATACTCTCACTTCCTTACTGTTTTAAGATATGCAGAAGAGAAAATAGTAGAAACATGAATGTATTTCCTAGTAACACAAACCCAAAATAGAAAGCCTCAAACAATGTAGATCCAACTTTCTTCAGCGTACGTCTGTGCCAATAATACTGCAATACACACAAAACGTTTTCTTCAGCCTAGCCTAACTAAAAATTCCTGCCAGATCTACAAAAGTTTCTGTAACACTGATTTAGTTTGTTCTTGCCTGTCTATGTTGATAAGTGTCAGTACATTACCAAGCACTTTCACAGCACACCTTATATGTTTTAGCCCCGCCCACAAAACAACATAAAAGGCAAAGCTCAAGACAAAGACAAAATGGCGACTAAACAGTGAACAGTGAAAATGAAATCTTTCCGTAACTCATCTGAGCTACTGTAGCACATCAGCTACCACGGACACACACACTAACTCTTCCTCCTTATAGAGTGCCATTACTTGCTTGTATTAAATACTATCATATTATCGAAATATTGTATTTAATACGAAACCAATGAGTTTTTACAAAATTTTCATAACATTTGTATGTGATTGAAATGAATAAGTAATTTAATCTTTGTAATTTGTATATTAAATCACAGTAAGTTACAAAAATTATATGATACGAAGCAGATCACCTGAGGTTCACATACATTTGTGAGTCACATACAGAAATTTGCACAAACTCTGTTAACATTTTTCTGAACTAACTGCATTTTCATAAAGACAACATTTCCTGTGTAAATCCCCCCGAGAACGATTTACGAATAAAATCATTCAAGTGACCTCAATGAGGTCCATTGAGCTCAAAAGCTGTGGGTCACGTGACCAGTCTTGAGCCTGAGTATTCAGGTATGGAAAAAGGTATGGAAATATGAAAGTGCCACGAGTGTCACGAAAGGTCATTTCTTCTCATGAAAGTCGATTTCGGTTGTTTTCATTTTCTATTCTTTCCTTTCTTTCAGACGTTAAAAAAAATTACACTCAATGGCCACCCAGAGTCATCAAAATTCATTTTTTCTCCCCTGCCTGTGACTGCTTTCAAACACAGAGAAGGTTCGTTGTCTCCTTATCACTATGGCACTCCTATTTGATGAAAGAGGACCTTTTTATTTCTCCTTATATCTGAGGCTTGTGCGCTGTAGGTCTCCGAGCTCAAGGACATCAGCTCATGTGCTGTGTATTTGTTAGCACACACACACACAAGCGCACACACACACACACAGCTGGTGTTTCCAACAGCAACAAGGCTCCAGCTTTTCTCAGAAGCGAGAGCGCTCAAAGCACACGGCAAGGAATGAGCCGGCGGAGAGCCTTTAACAAACAGACCAGGCTGAAGTATAACCAGGCTTTGCCCCAGAGGAGTGATGCACATGAGGCAGATTGAAAACACGGACACAAACATCTTGCTCAGGTTAACTTACACGCTTACTAGAGCTTATTCTATAATGTGTGTTAATGATTAGTGGACTATTAGCTAGCTAGTGCAACGTGACGCTATAAATGGATATTATGATGTTATAGCTTTGTCTATTAACAAGCTGATGTTAAATGCAAATGATATATTCTTGTGTTATTGAGTGCATTTTTATTATGTGAAAAGATCCATCGTGAGAGCCCTCTGAGAAACGTGTGGGGAAAACCAGTCAGATGTCTCATCTAAATTCTGGAAGATCCATTTTTCTGCCAGGAATATTCTTTGACATCTCTACTTCAAGGAAACAAACATATTTCACCAAAATTACATGGAAAATGTTTTTAATTTAGGCTAATTTGTAACCTTGCCTTGGCTTTCTGTCTGTGAGTTCATTTAACTTATGTGAGATGGTTTAACAAACAAAACATTCAAACTGTTGTTTAACAAACAGTCTGCCTAAAGATGTCTAAAACCTTGCTAGCTACAGGAAGTGTGACTTTCTTGATTAGATTTTCTGGCTAAACAGTGCCATGAACCACCGTTTAACCAGTTCATAAACAAAGAAGGGAGGCAAAGATTAAAATTCAAAGCCGGAAATGTTTTATTTTTACCACACAAAACTAGTAAAACGTTTATGGCAAACCATGTGAAAGAACACGAGACAACGTGAAATAATTACAGGTTTAGTCAATCAAGAGGCAGCTTGCGTAAGACGGCACAAAAACTGGCCTCAGTTGGAAGTAACCGTTAACAAAAGAGAAAAAGAGAGAGGGGGAGAGAGAGAGAGAGAGAGAGTAACTGAACAAGCTCACCCCCCATTATCCACATCCGAAAGGCAGCTTGTAAAGGTGACACTTGTGCACCAGTGTATCTGATTTTCTGTGGAAAGTCGGCAACAAGTTCAGTCTCTGAACTTGAACTGAAGTTGACTGACAGTGAGAGTTCCTTACACCAACACAACGGCCAAAAGAGTTGTCACAATAAACATAACTCAAAATTGATTCAAAATGTCCTCCATGGCTTCATCAAAACAGAGAAGAGCACTTATACACTTTGAACAGACGACAGCAGACAGTTTTATAATGTTGTCTAAGGAAAACTTTAATAAAAAATAACAAGAAATTTAGAAAATAGAACAGAAAGACGAGTGAATGAATCCGCAGTTATTTCCACACCAGTGTTAGCTTGAACAGAGATCAGAGGAGTGAAGAGATGACCACGAGGCTTGTGTTTAAAGCTATATTCCTTGGTCTTAGACATTGTTACGAATGACTAAGGGAATTTGTCATGTGTTACCTCATATTTATACCCCTGCGAAACAGGAAGTCGTGGTTGAACAATTTCCTCTTCCTAGTCACCCAGGTGTACTAAAAAAAATTTAACATATCAATGGGAATATACTTCAAATATATTTTTCTCATATGAATTCATAGGGGTGCTAATAATTGTTGCACACCTATAAAATAAAATAATGAAATTAAATGTTTCTACATTAAAAAAAAAATACCACAAAGAGCAGTAAACAGTAGTAAAGTACCAGTAATAAAACTTACCAGTAGCTGGTAAGTTTTATTGAGCATCTTGCAGAACCAGCCACAGTTCTCCTGGAGACTTTGACTTTCGCACTCGCTTCTTATTTCTGCAGCAAAACCCAGCAGCCTTCATTGTGTTTTTTGTCTGAAAAGTGTCTCTTACGTAATATGCTGCTTTCTTTAGTGACATACAAACATTTTTCTGTAACATTTAATTTTGTGCTACAAAACCGCCACATGAATGGCCATTTACACATTTAAGCCATTTGAGAAAAGTACAGTCATTTTTTTGTCACAGACATGCTGTGAAAATCACAGCCATAGCTTGTGCTTTATCATATCCAAAGTGATTGAAGCACTATAATGTCATTCAATGTCACATTTTGAGTACATCTTATGGCGACAATCGCCACAGCCACCTCCGGTGTCCATAAATCTGACTGAATGCCAATCTTATCTCGAGCACCTGCCCAAGCAGCTCAAGCATGGTGGCTCTGATATCCAATCGATCATCACAAACGAGCCAGATTAAAGGAGTAAAGCCGACGCTAGCAGATCTCCAGACCAGAGATCAAGCCCCTAGGGGTTCACTGTTCCTCCTGGAATCAGGAGGACACCCACAACATCGTCCTCCTGCATGGGCAGTAGAAGACTTTATGGGCCCTTAAAAGCCTCATTAAAACCAGCTAACAGATGGAGCCACTATCAGGTCATTATGAGTCGTGTCACTTGGGAAGTGAATGGGGTAAATATTTGGCAGGAGTGGCAGGCAGCTGGATGAGAGAATCCATACATCAAGGAGAGATTAAAACCGTCCACTAAGACATGAACCTGCTCAGCTGCAGAGATGAGACAGGAAGCAGAGATGGTGAAGGATGTGAGTTTCTCAGGTCTATAAAGAAAGTTCTTCAGATGATACAAATCAATTTGAATGACCATCTTGAGAGAGTCAGCAGATAATTTTACATCGACTTTATGTGCATAATACAAGTCCATCCATCCATATCTCCATTTTCTGTACGTACACCGGGTCACGGGGACCCTGGAGCCTCTCCCAGGGGACTTGGGGTACAGGGTGGAGTATACCCTGGACGGGGTGCCAACCCATTGCTCAATTGCACACACACTCATACACCCATTCAAACACTATGGACAATTGAGAGATGCCAATCAGCCTACAGTGGACTGGAGTACCTGGAGGAAACCCACAAAGCATGGGGAGAACATGCAAACTCAACGCACACAGGGAGGAGGCAGGAATTGATCATTTTCTGTACCACTTAACCTTAAAAAAAAAAAAAGTAGTATTTGATATGTTCACCCTTCCCGGTTGGTAGCTGTCATATAATGAGCTGTCATATGATGTCATATGATAGGGTTTGAGCTGGCTGGTGGGTGGGAAATAGCCAAGACAAAATTAGGGAGAGAACAGGGGGAAATTATTCAAGAGTGTTGCTTGAGTGTTGCCTCATGTTTGCCAACAGGTAAAAATTTCCAGATTCTTTTTTCTAGAGAAGGGTTAGATGACAGGCTTGTGAGGCTAGCCATCCACAGACAGATATTTTTGGATTTGTGTCGCTTTCATCATGCAGATCTGTCAATCCTGTATGTTGGTTTCTTTGAACAGGGTCTCTTTGGTGCTGGTTTGGAGTTTAACCCAACTCACTATCTAGGCCATCTCTGTAATAAGAAGATTTAGGTTTACCCACAAAGATTAATATGTTTATTTTGTGTACTGTGTTCCTTCCACAGTACCTGGAGCAAACCCAATGGGACATGCAAAAGTCAGCACACTAAGTAACTTACGATCAGACCCTAGACCCTGGAGCTGTGATGCACCAACACTATTATGCTACCATAGCACCTGTCATTAGCAAACACAAAGTATAATTTAATTGAAAATGATGAAGCAATCATTACCAACACTTCAATTCTCATTGAGCACTTTTATCATGATAACAAGCCCCTCTAGAGTCTAGATCATTTCTAGAGGAATATTATTACAGTGCTATAGCTGTCTACAAGTCAATGGAGATTCACTCTCATGTGAGAAACATGATGACTCTACTCTGCACAGCACAAGGCTCAATTCCCTCTGGTTAAAAGTAAAAATTGTGGTAGTATAGCATTGTTTGTTAGCCTGACCATTAAAACCAGAAACAGGAATCAGTACATCCTATAGCCAGTTTTCTATACTGTAAAAAATGTTTTTTTTTGTTTACAAATGATTAGGCTTAGGCTAGGTTATCAAGATGAATGAATTGATGAATGAATTGGTATCATTTACTGCCATGCCTTTCGTTCAGTTACTGCTGAAGTGGCTTCACAATTGCAAACCTAAATTGCAAACTGAAACATCAGTGACCTCATCCAAGCCCCAGTGGAATCCTTGAATCCTTTGAGTCAAGGCCATGGTTCACACCTCTCTCAGTCAGCAAGTCAGTGTTTGAATCAGTGAATCTTTTGAGTCAAGCCAAAGATTTGCTCCTCTTTCATTCATTGGGTCAGGGTTTGAATCAGTGAATCCTTTCTGTCAAGACCCAGATTCACTTCTCTCTAAATCAGCAGGTCTGTAACTTATATGTTTTCTGTTAGTGTTGTTAAACACTTGTTGACATAGTAGTTGTATAAGCAATTACAGGTGCTCTAAATCTGATCCACACCCCGGGAGTCAGTTCATTTGTGTTGCACTGTGTCATAAAAAAGTTATATTGCAATGTGCCAAACTTGAACTGTGCTCCTTGAGTCAGTGAATCGTTTCAGTCATGACTGAGATTTGCACCTCTACCATTCAGCAGGTCAGTTGAATCGGTAAGTTCAATGATTTGTGCCTCTCCATTTCACCTGGTCAGTGTTTGAATCAATGAATCCTTTGAGTCATGAGCAAGATTCACTCCTCCTTCATCCAGTGAATCAGTGTTTGAATCAGTGAATCATTTGAGTCATAAGCTAGATTCACTCATCTCTCATTCAGTGGATTAGTGTTTGAATCACTGAATCCTTTGAGTCAAAAGCTAGATTCACTCCTCTCTCATTCAGTGGATCAGTGTTTGAATCAGTGATGAATCATTTGAGTCAAACACTAGATTCACTCCTCTCTCATTCAGTGGATCAGTGTTTGAATCAGTGAATCCTTTGAGTCATAAGCTAGATTCACTCCTCTCTCATTCAGTGAATCAGTGTTTGAATCAGTGATGAGTCATTTGAGTCATAAGCTAGATTCACTCATCTCTCATTCAGTGGATCAGTGTTTGAATCAGCGAATCCTTTGAGTCATAAGCTAGATTCACTCCTCTCTCATTCAGTGAATCAGTATTTGAATCAGTGATTAATCATTTGAGTCATAAGCTAGATTCACTCCTCTCTCATTCAGTGGATCAGTGTTTGAATCAGTGATGAGTCATTTGAGTCATAAGCTAGATTCACTCCTCTCTCATTCAGTGGATCAGTGTTTGAATCAGTGAATCCTTTGAGTCATAAGCTACATTCACTCCTCTCTCATTCAGTGGATCAGTGTTTGAATCAGTGATGAGTCATTTGAGTCATAAGCTAGATTCACTCCTCTCTCATTCAGTGAATCAGTGTTTGAATCAGTAATGAGTCATTTGAGTCATAAGCTAGATTCACTCATCTCTCATTCAGTGGATCAGTGTTTGAATCAGTGAATCCTTTGAGTCATAAGCTAGATTCACTCCTCTCTCATTCAGTGAATCAGTATTTGAATCAGTGATGAGTCATTTGAGTCATAAGCTAGATTCACTCCTCTCTCATTCAGTGGATCAGTGTTTGAATCAGCGAATCCTTTGAGTCATGAGATTTCTACTACACAGAAGCTGAAGCCACAACACCGAATGAACAACACATTTAGTAAGCCAAAATCTTTCTGTTCTAATACTTCCTCTTTATATCCACATCAGAAATTAATATTTTTATCAGCTTTGACAAAACAGTCCTGACCCTCTGCTATGCAGTTTAGTGTTCATTTCCACCTCTAAAACACCCGATTCAACTCACATATGGCTCAAAAATTTGCCAGAGTTTAATTTTAATCATCATTTGGGTAAAATGAAACCTAATTTTGCAATAATTATATACAGGAAATGAGTCATACTAGTGCAAAAGCAGAAGACAGCTCAGAGAGTTGCACTAGTGCTCCTTCTAGAGGACAGCTGAGGGAGGGGGAAATGCATCATATTTTGAACCTGAGAGACATTCACACTTTTCATGACACTGTTTCCATCTAGTGGTGCTCAAAAGGAGCTGCTTCTCCTTCTACATGTGGTCTCGAATACTATAAAATATGTATTTTCTTTTTCATTTAATAAACAAATTTAAGTAGCATTTTGACTCGGTAGAAAAAATTACTCTAAAGCCAGACAGACGCTTTTTCTCAAATTATTATTATTATTCTTATTATTATTATTATTATTATTATTATTATTATTAAGGATGAGGCTGTGCTGGCTGGTACTTGCATATAATACTGTGAAACCCCTCAACTAATTCTTTTGAAAAGAGACATGGTTACAGCATCAAATTATTAGCCTGATGATAAATAATAACGTATAATTAGCACATTTAGTCAGTGGCAGGAGTTTATGGCCCTATGTTTACTGCTCTATTTTCACCCCTGGGTGGAATATCACTAATTGCGACTAATTAAATTTAGAAATTTAGAATTTGGAAAATTTACATTTTAGTTTGTCACAGCTCACAGCTCCAGGGTCCCCAGTTAGATCCTGGTTATTGTCTGTGTGTCACATAAAGCTGAAAAACATTGTATGAATTATAGCATTTAAAATGTTGTGTTCGTGTGTGGTTCACTGAAGCACGCATCTGCATTACACATTACACAAACTAGTTAATCTGGGCAAACTGAAAAAAAGCAGAACAAAGGAGATTTTTGAGGACCTCTGAAAAAGAGTCACTGATGCTCATCAGGCTGGAAAAGGTTACAAAACCATCTCTAAAGTGTTTGGACTCCACCAATCCATAGTCAGATAGATTGTGTACAAATGGAGGAAATTCAGGACCATTGTTCCCCTCCCCAGGAGTGGAGACCAACAAAGATCACCCCAAGAGCAAGACGCATAACAGTCTGCGAGGTCACAAAGGAACCCAGGGTAACTTCTAATCAACTAAAGGCCCCTCTCATATTGGCTAATGCTCATAATGCTTCATGGGTCCCACCATCAGGAGAACACTGAACAATAATGGTGTGCATGGCAGGGTTGCAAGGAGAAAGCCACTGCTCTCCAAAATTAACATTGCTGCCCTTCTGCAGTTTGCTAAAGATCATGTGGACAAGCCAGAAGGCTAATGGAAAAATGTTTTGTGGACAGATGAGACCAAAATAGAGAAGCGTTATGTTTGGAAAAAGGAAAACACTGCATTCCAGCATAAGAACCTTATCCCATCTGAAATATGGTGGTAGTATCATGGGCCAGTTTTGCTGCATCTGGGCGAGGACGGCTTGCCATCATTGATGGAACAATGAATTCTGAAGTATACCAGCGAATTCAAAAGGAAAATGTCAGGACATCTGTCTGTGATCTGAATCTCAAGAGAAAGTGGGTCATGCAGCAAGACAACGACCCTAAGCACACAAGTCGTTCTACCAAAGAATGGTTAAAGAAGAATAAAGTTAATGTTTTAATGGCCAAGTCAATGTCCTCACCTTAATCTAAAAGAAATGTTGTGGAAGGACCTGAAGCAAGCAGTTCATGTGAGGAAACCCACCGACATCCCAGAGTTGCAGCTGTTCTGTACTGAGGAACAGGCTAAAATTCCTCCAAGCTGATGTGCAGGACTGATCAACAGGTACCGGAAACTTTTAGTTGCAGTTATTGCTGCACAAGGGGGTCACACCAGATACTGAAAGCGAACGTTCACACACTTTTGCCACTCACAGATATGTAATATTGGATCATTTTCCTCAATAAATAAATGACCAAGTATAATATTTTTGTCTCATTTGTTTAATTGGGTTCTCTTTATCTACTTTTAGGACTTGAAACTGTGAAAATCTGATGATGTTTTAGGTCGTATTTATGCAGAAATATAGAAAATTCTAAAGGGCTCACAAACTTTCAAACACCACTGTATATGTCTAAAGGAACCGAAGCAAGGGAGAAAACGCATGAGGCTCCGAAACAAACGCTCCAAATGAGCCAGGTGTAAAAACGCCCTGAGATTCAGGATTTTCCTTTCATTTTAATAATTTCAGAAGTAACTACTAACTTGTTACTTGAGTAGTCTTCTCATTGGGTACTTTATTACTCTTACTCAAGTAATTATTAACATGATTCCTTTTATTGTTACTTGAGTAATTGTTTTTATAAGTAGCTTTTACTTGTACATTTTTGGGTACTCTACCCACCTCTGCTCCTCATGTCCACCTCCCAAAAACATGCAGATTGTGGACATGTGGATTGGCTATGGTAAATTGCCCCCATGTATTCCCAGGGTTTATTCTTCCATCACGCCCAGTTCCTGGTATTGGCTCCGGATCCACTACGACCCTCACTAGGATAAAGAGCTTACTGAAAAAAATGGAACTACACAATTAAACATACTAGGAACAACAATTTTTCTCTCGGATGGTTAACAGGTTACAAACTCATAGGCCATTTTAAGTCCAGGTGGTGTGTGGGTGCCTGCGTAGGTGCTCCTGCATATACTGCAGATGTATCTTTGGCCTGCTCTTTTATGTGTTTTTTCTGCGTCTGGAGTGACTAATGGGCTGTTGCTGTTGCTGTTGTGTGTGTGTGTGTGTGTGTGTGTGTGTGTGTGTGTGTGTGTGTGTGTGTGTGTGTGTGAGAGAGAGAGACTATGTAATGTGTAATGGGAAAGGGAAGGATAGTAAACCTGTGACTCTAATTGGCCATTTTTTAGGATTCCTGCTGAGATGGGGACGAATACTAATCCCTTCCTGGGCACCACTGTACACCCATACACACACACAAAAACCAACACACACACATTGACACTGTGCCTACAGGGAAGGTATCAGTAACTCAACACTTCATTCCAAACCCAAAACTTTTGTAAACATTGATGTCGCGCTCGTTAGTTAGTTAGCTTTAGAAGATTATGGACATTTGTGAATATGCTCTCAATTTCTCTGCTTCCTGTAGGAATTACTATTAAACACCACTAGAATCCAGTAGGGCATTCTTGATGACTACAATCAGAATTGCAATTACGAACAGCACATTACAACCAGAAACACATTCTGTTCTCCATGTGTGGGGACATCTAGTGAATAGGATGCCATTTTGGATGATGACAAATGTTTAGATAAACCCAATCCTAATTGGCTAGCTAGCTAGGTAACACAACTGACATTACTGTATCTTTCATCAACTGGAACTGAAGTCAACTGGACTAAAACTAGGTTTGGGATAAATGCCTTTTTAATGTATCACTAATCAGGAAATTTTCCCGATAATTATTAATTTTATCTGTAATTGTCAAATAAAAATACTGGCTGCTGCAGCCCATCTTTAAATCTATAGTAGGCCTGCATGTATACTATTAAAAGCAGACAGACAGTGTCATATCAGCAAGGACTACTAGATGGAGCCATATTACTACAGAGGAGAGATCAATTACAGTACTGTGCAAAAGTCTTAAGCACATGCAAATAAATGCTGTAGAGCAAAGATGCCTTCAAAAATAATGAAATTAAATGTTTCTACATTAAAAATAAATACTATAAAGTGCAGTAAACAGTAGAAAATGACAAAGTCAGTATTTAGTGTGACGACCCTTTGCTTTAAAAAAGAATTGCAGTCTCAGGTACAATTTTTCATATGCAGTTCTATAAGGAAATGAGCTGGTAAGTTTTATTGAGCATCTTGCAGAACCACACACAGTTCTTCTGGAGACTTTGACTTTCGCATTTGTGTCTTATTTTTGCAGCAGAATTGTATTTTTTTGTCTGAAAAGTGGCCTCTTATGTAATATGCTGCTTTCTTCACTGACATACAAACATTTTTCTGTAACATTTAATTGTGTGCTGGAAATCTAATGTTTGGAAATCTAAAATGTTTTTGTACTGACTTGATAATGTAGAAGTTATAAGATAAAAATCTATAACAAAGGTTGTACTAATATATGCCTCAGACTGTTGCACAGTGGATCTGTTATATCCCCTCCTTGTGGTCTCCCAAAGCTATTACGCCAGGCAATA
This sequence comes from Cranoglanis bouderius, assembly GCA_023630585.1. Lineage (NCBI taxonomy): Eukaryota > Metazoa > Chordata > Actinopteri > Siluriformes > Cranoglanididae > Cranoglanis > Cranoglanis bouderius. Next base: position 7,226,080 of record CM042540.1, read on the forward strand.
TTAAACTGCAGTCTAATAGACTAGAGTTTAAAACAGACACAAATGACTCATTTAAATGTAATTTTAAACCAATGATGTCTCAAACACGCATAAAGAATATAATAATTAGGATTATTATTCCATTAAGATTAAGGCCACTTTTTACACATCCACTTTTTCTTCTTGCACTAAAATGGGATGATGGACTAGGCTGTACTAAGATGTAATAAACTGTACTAAGGATCCATTTTCAAAATGCAATTAGGACACAGTCTACGTGGAAAGCCTTGTGTGTTATGTATGAAAATGGTGTACAAACCTAAATGTGCAGTCAAGTAAGGTGCAGTCAAGTAAGTAAGGTTTTACTTCTCTCAATTATACATACACAGTACATTTAAGGGAGCATTGTGCCAAAAAAAAGTGGTAAGTCAATATGAAAAAGGGCAAAGTAATATGAAATATGGCTGATTACGTATCCCATTCAATGTACTATACTTTCGACAATTACCATGGATAGTTTTGGGTGCAGCTTTGTTTACCTCCATAAACCAGGTGTAATTTAGTGCCATGCTTGTTGCCCAGAGCAGTATAGCCAGGTGTAGGGTTTAAAAACTGCATTTTTAATACTGCTCTGTTAAAAATGTCATATAACATTACTTTACATTCATTTTCAAATCTCATTGGTACGAAATATTGATTACTTTTCTATAACAGCAGCTCTGACAATGTTTATGCTGTATGAATGCACTAGTTCTAATACATTATCGTTTCTATAGTAATGATTTACACAGAGGCTTTTATGATTGACGCTCGACATAAATGGAACAATTATAAATGTGTAACTGTTGAAGTTTTTTGTCACGAGATGTTTATGTAGCATCTATGGAAGGAATCTCCAGTGTCAGCAGTGCGCTTAGTGACAGTCAGAGTTGAAGGGCAGCAGTAGCTCAGTGGTTAAGATGTTGGATTACTGATTGGAAGGTCGTGAGTTCAAATCCCAACACAACCAAGCTACCACTGTTGGGCCCTTGAGTAGGGCCCTTGAGCAAGGCCCTTAACCCTCAATTGCTCAGATGTATAAATTAAATAAAAATGTAAGTCGCTCTGGATTGGGCATTGGGTGTCTGCCAACTGCCATCAAATATAAACGTAAAGCTGCAGTTAAAGTTTTCCGATGAGTTTACGTTTTGTGGTTTCTTGGCAACGTGCAGACATCACTTACTAAATACTAAATTGGGTTTTGTGCTCCGTCATGTTTGATCAGATTCCTGTTCTTGGCTGACAGGAGTGGAACCTGATGTGATTTTATGCTGTTGTAGCCCATCAACATCAGGTTTTGATGTGTTGTGCATTCTGAGATGCTTTTCTGCTCACCACGGTTGTAAAGAGTACTTATTTGAGTTACTCTAGACTTCCTGTCACCTCACTCAGTCTGGTCATTCTTTCTGATCTCTCTCATCAACAAGATGTTTCAGCCTGCAGACCCTCCACTCACAGGATGTTTTTTTCTTTTTCGCACCAATCTGTGTAAACTCTAAAGACTGTTGTGTATGAAAATCCCAGGCGAATAAGAGTTTCTGAAATACTCAAACTCAAAATAATTTCATTCAAAATAATGAAATTAAATGTTTCTACATTAAAAAAATATTTTAAAATTTTTTTTAAAAAAACCCGTAAAGAGCAATAAACAGTAGTAAATGAAGCAAAGTCAATATTTGGTGTGATAAAAAAATAAAAATAGTAGTCTCCGGTACAATTTGTGCAGTTTTATAAGGAAATGAGCTGGTATGTTTTATTGAGTATCTTGCAGAACCAGCCACAGTTCGTCTGGAGACTTTCACACTCGCTTCTTATTTTTGCAACAAAACCCAGCAGCCTTCATTGTGTTTTTTGTCTGAAAAGTGTCTCTTACGTAATATGCTGCTTTCTTTAATGACATGCAAACATTTTTCTGTAACATTTAATTGGAGAACAGTGCCCTTGCAGTGTCCGTTAATAACACAGCCATTATAACATGACATCCTTGTCGTTTGTCTCCAGTTAATAGCTGCACATGGCAGGAGATAATTATATCGCAGCTCACGTGATGTGATTTCTTATGACAGCATGAGCAGCTTTATGAAGAGAGGGCTTCATTTAGGTGTCAGACAATTCACGTCACATCTGCAGCCCACTAACTGCTTAGCTTTCCATCACTTCAACAGGAAACTCTTCCTCCATAGTGGAAGCTTAAGGAGAGTCTGGCTGGCTGGGATACAAATCCGTTGTAGTACATTTGGGACTTATATAAGTGAACTGGATAGGATAAAAATGTTTGCATATTGATATTAATATGAATAATTAATATGAACGCAAAACTTATACAAATGTATAAATATAACTCAAAAATCCTCTCAGAAATCTTGTCAGAGTAGATAATGTTGGCTAGATAGTTAGCTTTATCAGCGACAAATATTTGCGAATATGACTTAAAATACAGTATGCTCCATGTTGAAGTAAAATTCGTGAGGAAAATCCAGTGGTTTAATCACGTAATGGACCATAATTGGATTAGGTTTATAGCTCATGTTAGCTATTTGACTAACTCTAGCAATGAAATTTGTGAAAAATCTATTAATGATGAAAGAATTCTGTAAGAAATTGTGTTATGTTAGCTAAGATTATGAAAAGTGTCTTCCAGATCCTGTCAGGTTGCATTATCAGGAAACATTAGAAATTTTTGTGATTACGACTTTAAAAATCCTCTCGGAAATCGCATATCAGCTAGCTGGCTAGCAAAATTTGTGAACATGCGTGTGAATATACGAAAGCCAATGATTGCCTTTTCTTTTGACTTGAAAGAGCGTGGCCATATATAGTGCGTGTTTATAATTATTATAATTTTTGCCTGTGTAATTCTGACATTGTCTGAATGTTCAAAGGTTCCACAATAACAATATGATAATACATAATAAAAAATATATATTATATTGCAATGTATAGCAGTATAATGACAATAGGCTGCTTTATTCATCATCATGAATCCCTAACCCAAACATGTCCATATAGACTCAAAGACACGCCCACAATATCATATATGGCCTTTAAGCCACACCCACTCACTCACAGCTGCTCTCAATATCAAATACGAACTCAAAAATTCACCTTCTGCAGTTTGCAATCAAAAGCGACAATGCATTAATATGTAAATAGGACTATGCAAAAATTCTTAAACCAAGTAAAACAAAAAAAGTTTTAAGCTATTTCATCTTTCAGCTACTGAGTCTCTTTGTTTTTGTGTCCTTCATTGCTTTTTTATGAATCTCTGAACCTGAGAGCAATTTTGCTGCAGGCTATTTCTGCTTAAAAAAGAAAAAAGAAAAAAGAAAAGCATGCATGTCCCTGAGCAAGGTAGCAAGAATACACACATATATACACACACACTCACACACACACACACACACACACACACACACACACACACACCAGCATAAACACCAGCACCTGTTTTAAACACAACCACATCTCATCGTCTGAAGCAACAACACACCACTCACCAGATTTTGCGAGGCATCTTTAGTTCTTTAGCAAAGAGTGTGAAGAGCAACAGCAAGAGACATGGATCGTCTATGTGCTCACTCTGACTACACACACACACACACACACACACACACACACACACACACACACACACACTCTCTCTCTCTCTCTCTCCCTCTCTCTCTCTCTCTCTCTCTCTCTCATCTCTCACACACTTTTTAATAATTCACACAGCACTTATCTTTATTACATAGACACAAGGTGTTGCATAAACAGCCCCCCCCCACACACACACACACTTGATTATGCTGTATATCTGAATGCTGCTCCGTGGAGCAGGTTAAAAACAGACGACTCGCTTTGTAGTGTCAATCAAAGGGGACGAGATCTTCGGTAACAACAGCCTGCTTCCACACACACACACACACATACACACACACACACACACACACACACACACACACACACACACACACACACACACGTATACTGATTTCCATGGATCCTGACTAGAAAAGGGAGTCTATTGTAGTGTTAATGAAAATTTTAGGACACATTATAAAATCTGAAAACGAGCACATGTATTAAATCATATGCTGTGTGTATGATGTGTGTGTGATGTGTGTGTGTGTGTGTGTGTTTGTGTGAGGTATGTACACAAACTGAATTTTTATGGAAACAAGGAAAAAGGCTGGAACAAAAGCCTCTAGAAACACCTGTGCCCATTCGTATCAGCCAGCTTTGATGTTTATCGCTCTGTTCTTCACCTTCTTCATCTCCTCTCATTATGAAACCTGATCCTAAGCTGTGAAAACAGCAACAAAAAAACAAAACAAAAAAACTAACCAAAAAAAAAAAAAAACGTAGCAATACTTTTAAGTTACGTTTATTGTTGTGGAACATTCACAAGACAAGTTAGTTCCTGGTATCACGTATGATGTAGCAGCTATAAACAGTCATTCCCTCACCATCTTCTCATTTATCCGACACTGAAGACTCCTTCCATAAATGTTAAATAAACTTCCCCTTTAGGCTTAGATTATGTGGGGCGTCTGAGATACAAGTCCATGTGACCGAGTTGTTACATTATTATTAGAAATGTAATAATAACGTATTCGAATGAGCGCATCGACTGTATTGCATTTTTGCTACTACTGTATTTATAAAACTATCGTATTTAATTTCTTGTCGCTATATACACTTTACCTGGCTTCTACCGCAATAACTGCTATGTCCATATATGGTATAAGCTAATCTGCTGAATACTATGTCATACATAGTATGTTACGTTTAAATTCACAGCATTTTTATTATTATGTTGTTATCCTTTTGCACTACCTGTTATATCTGACACTTCCATACTAGAACTGTGTACTGGTCAGCCCTACACTGTCTCTTACTGTGCCTATTGTTCTGTTTTAGTAGTTACTGTACTGTATTGGGTTGTTTGCACGTGTTTGCACAGGCACTTCATGTAAAAATGTGTAGGTCTTATTTAGCTCTGTGTCTTCTCATGTGGTTAGTGTGTTGTTTTATGTAGCATCATGGTCCTGGAGGAACGTGGTTTCGTTTCAATGTGTACTGTACCAGCTGTATATGGTCGAAATGACAATAAAGCGACTTGACTTGACTTGGCATTAGTGATTTGAATTACAGCTGGAGCTGCTTGTCAGGGCTGCTGTTATAGAAAATGAATCCACACCTTCTCACCAATCAGATTCAAGAATTCAACAATATAAACCTACAGGTGCAGCTCAATAAATTAGAATGTCGTGGAAAAGTTCATTTTTTTCAGTAATTCAACTCAAATTGAGAAACTCGTGTATTAAATAAATTCAATGCACACAGACTGAAGTAGTTTAAGTCTTTGGTTCTTTTAATTGTGATGATTTTGGCTCACATTTAACAAAAACCCACCAATTCACTATCTCAACAAATTAGAATATGGTGACATGCCAATCAGCTAATCAACTCAAAACACCTGCAAAGGTTTCCTGAGCCTTCAAAATGGTCTCTCAGTTTGGTTCACTAGGTAAGCCACAAATATTCATTGCCAAAGAAGCTGGCTGTTCACAGAGTGCTGTATCCAAGCATGTTAACAGAAAGTTGAGTGGAAGGAAAAAGTGTGGAAGAAAAAGATGCACAACCAACCGAGAGAACCGCAGCCTTATGAGGATTGTCAAGCAAAATCGATTCAAGAATTTGAGTGAACTTCACAAGGAATGGACTGAGGCTGGGGTCAAGGCATCAAGAGCCACCACACACAGACGTGTCAAGGAATTTGGCTACAGTTGTCGTATTCCTCTTGTTAAGCCACTCCTGAACCACAGACAAGTCAGAGGCATCTTACCTGGGCTAAGGAGAAGAAGAACTGAACTGTTGCCCAGTGGTCCAAAGTCCTCTTTTCAGATGAGAGCAAGTTTTGTATTTCATTTGGAAACCAAGGTCCTAGAGTCTGGAGGAAGGGTGGAGAAGCTCATAGCCCAAGTTGCTTGAAGTCCAGTGTTAAGTTTCCACAGTCTGTGATGATTTGGGGTGCAATGTCATCTGCTGGTGTTGGTCCATTGTGTTTTTTGAAAAGCAAAGTCACTGCATCCATTTACCAAGAAATTTTGGAGCACTTCATGCTTGCTTCAGCTGACCAGCTTTTTGAAAATGCTGATTTCATTTTCCAGCAGGATTTGGCACCTGCCCACACTGCCAAAAGCACCAAAAGTTGGTTAAATGACCATGGTGTTGGTGTGCTTGACTGGCCAGCAAACACACCAGACCTGAACCCCATAGAGAATCTATGGGGTATTGTCAAGAGGAAAATGAGAAACAGGAGACCAAAAAATGCAGATGAGCTGAAGGCCACTGTCAAAGAAACCTGGGCTTCCATACCACCTCAGCAGTGCCACAAACTGATCACCTCCATGCTGCGCTGAATTGAGGCAGTAATTAAAGCAAAAGGAGCCCCTACCCAAGTATTGAGTACATGTACAGTAAATGAACATACTTTCCAGAAGGCCAACAATTCACTAAAAATGTTTTTATGTTTGTCTTATGAAATATTCTAATTTGTTGAGATAGTGAATTGGTGGGTTTTTGTTAAATGTGAGCCAAAATCATCACAATTAAAAGAACCAAAGACTTAAACTACTTCAGTCTGTGTGCACTGAATTTATTTAATACACGAGTTTCACAATTTGAGTTGAATTACTGAAATAAATGAACTTTTCCATGACATTCTAATTTATTGAGATGCACCTGTATATGAAGGATGAGTAATCACATGCGTCGTCACCAAGACGAGATCAAATCAAACCGATCTGCTATACTAAGATCACAGGGAATCTCTGAGGATCCAGATGTGGAAGTGAACCGAGAACCAGATCTTTTGCATATTTTGTGGTGAATAAGATGCAAGAAATGGGTCCGGATTAAGCGCCGGCTTCAGTACCAGCAGTGAAAGGGAATGAGATTTTCCTCTTTGGTCTCACTATTACGTTTATATTCTGTCTGGGTATTTTTTTAAATTGATGCACGCCTACATTGGGCCTTCGTAACATCTTCATAAGGACTGAATGAATCTTTTATAAAGTAACGCTGGAGGATTTATGTAAGTGTGCATGTGTGTGTGTGCCTCATAGTGCTCTACAAATGTTTTCTTAATAGTCAGGGGTGGAAAATACTTGAGTAATTGGAATATAACTATAATTAACTATAATTAACTATACGTATAGTATTAATTTGGCCAGGGCCGTTTCTAGGTATAGGCGAACTAGGCAGTCACCTAGGGCGCCACCAGCTTGGGGGCACCAGTGAGCACCTCAAAGCCTTTGTCTGACTCGCCCACCCACGAGAAAGATAGTACCACAGGCGTAACCTGGCCTGGGCATTCAGGGCTATAGCCTTAAGAGTTTTATTATAAATCTTTAATCAAGTAACGCTTTATGACACTTTGCTCCTGTGCATTTTATTCACATTTTATCATGTCAATCTTCTTAATTTCATCAGTTAAAGATATTTACTATTTAATACCAAAGTACATTTTTTGGCTGGATACTTCCACTTTTAACTGAGCAATATTTTGGCACATTATCTATACTTTCACTTCTCACAGTACATTGGTGTTCTATTCCACCGGCGGAATGGAAATCGACTTATAAGACATTTTCCATCAGTATAAACACATGAATTATTTTATTGCCGCAAGTCTGATATTAGATTAGTCAGAACACTGTTGAGTTTCTGTGTGTAGAGTATCGTGACGATGTGTTTAGCTGAAGGTGAGCAGGGTGATGGGAAATGGGAGGGGTGTGATCCCCCTGCTGGGCAAACAATTCACACCTCTCCACAATAACATTGTATACAACTACCCCAAAACACTGTATAAAACCCCAATAAAATTCTAACATTTAAACCAGGTAGGCTATGTAAAAAATGAAATACTTACGAAAAACTGCAAATTCTTAAAGCCCTGAGTTTCATATGAGCCATTAACCACTACTGTGGAGTGCGACATCACAAATAAATTCAGTGCTGAACACGAGCACCCCCAAAACATGCAGAAATTAAATATTTTGGCCTCTGGTAAAAAGAGTTATTAAGCATAATTTCTCCGCACTCTGTCCACCCCTTATAGTACATAAAGTTGACGACTCACCTGGCTTTCAGAGCTGCAACACTGGGCTTGTCAATCCTAGAAAGAGGAGGAATGAGATAATATTAACACTCATAAACCTGCAATTCAGAGTGACAAATCCACCTACTGGCATGTTTTTAGGAGTTAGGAGGAAACCAGAGAACCCAGAGGAAACCTACACAGACACAGAGAGAAACGCAACCTAGACAGTCACCTGAGCTCGAACCCCAGACCCTGGAGCTGCACCCTGACTGCTATTATTTGATAAATATTAATCAATTACTTAATCATTTCTGGAAGAAACCTATATGTCATAAAGCTATCAATAAGAAATGACATACATATGAAATTAAATGTATTTTATAGTATGTGAAAAATACAGTCTGCACAATCATTGCTGCAGATTACAATTAGAAATAGAGTTCACATTGAGTGAGAGTTGCTGTGTGTAATCCGAATGGATGTCTATTAGGTTTAATAATGCATGTAAGATTTAAAAAAAAAAAAAAAAAATGTATATAATCACAAATTAAGGCTGAGATTATGTGGATTGAATTGTTAGATATAAAATATTTATATTTAGATGATGTAGTTTATTTAAATAGAAGTAGACTTTAATAGAGTGTTTACACAAAGTTAGAAATGAGGCAGGATTTTAATCATCCGGAAAATACCATCTGGCTTTGTGCTATGATGAAGACTCAAAAGGAGGTGTTATAAACGCATTTTTGGAATAAAGTGTATCTGAAAATCCCTCCTCGTTGACAGATTAGGAATGTCACGCCCTGTTTTTTGCCACGTTACCCACGTCAGCACAGGCAAATTTATTTCTGTCAAATGGAAAATAAATTGTTTACACCCAACAAAATGAGCAAAGTGCTGAAAATCTAGCAGTGAATTATGCCTAAAAAATTTAAAAACTGTGAGTTTGAGTAAGGTGTAGGGATGAATTAAGCTGCATCGCCATGGTTACAGTTTGGGTGCAGGCTTCCAGTCGACATGGTGTGTGTGTGTATGGGCATGTTTATATATATATATATATATATATATATATATATATATATATATATATATATATATATATATATATATATATATATATATGGGGACCAAATGTCCCCACAAAGATAGGAACATCTGACAGTTTTGACATTTGGCTGATCCCCAAATGTTTTATTATTATTATTATTATTATTATTATTATTATTATTATTATTATTATTATTATTAAAGATCTGCAAAAAAAAAGAGCAAAAATGTTATGTTTTGGCTACTGAGGTTACAGGGTTACAATTAGGTTATTAAAATTAGCAGCATTACTCATTCTAGCAATGGAAGGTCTTTACAAGAACAGTAAGACAAACGTGTGTGTGTGTGTGTGTGTGTATGTGTGTGTGTGCGCGTGCATGGCTTCTAGCCTATAAATACACTGAGTTCAAATCAAGACAGTGTTTTATTTACTAAGGAATGAGACATAATACTTTTTATCCATTTATAGTTACATTTAATGCTGTGGAACATCCAGTATCACTTACGTTATAGCAGCTATGACTTCCCAAATCAATTTGATATTCTCGTCAGGAATCTCTGAAGAACTCTACTTTTGTAACAATGTGTTTGAATGTGTGTGTGTGTGTGTGTGTGTGTGTGTGTGGCTTCTGGCCTTTGTTATAAATAGCTGAGCATGGCCATGAGCATGGTGTGCGGTTTAGAAAGAGAACATTGTGTCATGGAATCGCAGACAAAATTCAAATTTGTCCGGGCCTAATGTGTTTTTCTCCTTCATAAACTACTCCCTGGCTCCTGTTACCTCATCATCTCTCATCACTGCCAAGCCATCAGTGTGTGTGTGTGTGTGTGTGCGTGCGTGCGTGCGTGTGCACGTGTGTGTGATAAGATCAGTCTTTTTGATTACCAAATAACCAGTGAGTACACACAATGCGAGACAGGGACATGGCTACAACTGCGCCACAGCTTGTTCAATTTCCTGCTTCGTTCGTCTCACTAGATAAGGTAAATAAAGCGAAACTGTGTTTTAGCTCCGTTCAAATAATAGCAGACAGATTCCAGAGTACATCTCTGTTCTTGTGTCGAATGAAAGACATTTATGGATCAATAACGACTCGTCCGGGTGAGACGCCATCTCTGTTTCTCTACATACTGTATAATCTCACAGAATAGAGATAGAAATAGAAATGAGATGGTAATATAATCTCACAGAATATAATCTCTCACACACACTTATCAACACACCTGTGTGTTCACTTGAGGACGCTTCATTTTGGTTCCTTTTAACACGACGAGTGTGTAATCTACAAGGATGATCCTAGAGTTTAACCCATAGAGAAGCTCAGGCCTGGAGAGAATGTATTAATGCAAACTAGGGGGAAATAGAAATATTTGTGCAGCTGAATGCATTTGAATATCACATTTCTCCATCAGGAAATATGTAATGTTAGTTGTCATGGAAGGTTAAAAATAAAACAGTGGAAATGAAGTAGAGTTACTGTTACCAACCAAAGCTTATTTTACAATAACAGCACATTTAGAAGTGTTTCATTCTTCTTATACTGCAGCAGTTTGCCAAAAATTAAATTTTTTACATTTATTTTACATGTAATGTTGTGTGGCTTAGCACGTTTGCCTTGCACCTCCGGGGTTGGGGATTCGAATCCCGCCTCCGCCCTGTGTGTGCAGAGTTTGCAAGTTCTCCCCATGCTTCAGGGGTTTCCGCCGGGTACTCCGGTTTCCTCCCCTAGTCCAAAGACATATTGGCTGATTGGCATCTCTAAATTGTCTGTAGTGTGAGAGTGTGTATGTGATTGTACCCTGAGATGGGTTGTGCCACCTTGTGCCCAGAGTTCCCGGGGATAGGCTTCAGGGTCCCCACGACCCTGTGCAGGATAAGCAGTATGGAAAGTGGATGGCTGGATGGTAATGTTGTGAAATGTCCATGAAACAAGTTTTACTTCCTGTTATCTCTTAGATTACATCAGCTATAACCAGTCGTTCCCTCACTTTCTATTAGAGTTAATAAGACAAAGAACGCAGTTTTTCCATGTTACCAAGAAACCTCTATCCTGAAAACTTTCCTTTGTCATAAAACTTAAAGATACAGTTAAATAGGATTATTTGGAGCATCTGCCGTGCAAGTCCGTGTTATTTTTTAGCTGTTAAAAACTAAAAAAAGGAGCGCATCAATATAAACCTGTGATTTGCAGCTGCACTACCATCAGAGCCTCTGTTATGTAAATAATAACACACAGAGCGTGTGGTTATACAAAAAAAGAAAAAATCCAGAGCTACTGTTACTGATTATTTTCATATAACAGCATGTGCGTTATTACACTTATACCACAGCAATTTGCCAAGAATTAACATTCTTCATTTATTAAATGTTTTAACAGTTTATAGTAAAGATTTAATGTTGTGGAACATCTGAGAGACAAGTTAGCACTTGCATTATAGTTGCGTATAAAAACCATAGCTTGTCATTTTACCAAGAAACCGGAAAGTGTAAACTCCTCTGTCCTGAAGACTTTACAAAGCACCATGACTGCTACAAAACCCTGACACCTGAGACTCCTTCCATAAAGGTTCAATAAACGTCTCCTAACAATAACAAAAAAAAAAACACATCACCACATCAACGATTATACGTTTTGCTTTGTTAAACAATAAACACGTTTTTTAAATCCACTCATTATTAGTAAGTGTGGAGCGTTCACCGTACAAATCCCTGTGTATGAGCTGTTACTATAGAAACAATAACGTATTAGAACGAGTGCATTAATATTAACCTTCTGCACACCTTCTGACCAATCAGATTGTAGAACCGATCCGTGCTGTGGTAAAAAGAAAATTAATCAACACCGTCTGACCGATTTATATTTAAAATAAGTGCAGGAACGCAAGACTACAAAATATAATGAACAGTATGGAAATACTGTACCTAAAGTGTGATATTAATTAACAATACTAATTTTCGAGAGTGTGTGTATTTTTAAATCATTTTTGCTTCTTTGCTGTTGTTGATCAAACAGCCGAATAACCTCTTATGCTCCTTTAAATTTCCAAACCCAAAGGATTTTTTTTAATTCAGTGATCACATGCAAAAATATTAATAGTATAGTACATTGCAATAGTACATTGCAAATATATGAACAAAGAATTATATTATTATACATATATACATATATACATATATATATATATATACATATATATATATATATATATATATATTTTTTTTTTTTTTAAGTATATTAACATCATGTTTTTACCCATTTTCACAATAAAACTTTTAACACATTTTAAAATAATTGTAATGTAGTATATTTTAGAAAAATATGCTTAAAGTGAAAGTTCCGTGAAATTTTTAAGGTGTACTTATTCGAACTTTATTTTTAAATATATTTCAGGTATATTTTAAACTCTATGCTCAAACTTATCATTGTAACAATACACTGAAAGCATATTTTAAAAATACATTATTTAATATCCTGAAGATGTGGTATATTTTAAGTTAAATTTGAGTGTAATTTTTAAGTTTACTTACTTTACTTGGACATTTCTTTCAGAAAGTGTTAAAATGTATGACTAATGTGTTGAAAGCCCATTTTTTTAAAACCTATTTTTAAATAAAGTGTATGCAGTGTACAGACTATTCTTGTCATTGTGATTTAAGTACAAGTATGTTTAATAAGTTTATACTGGCGGAGAAGTATCATGTTACAACCGTGCTTGTTTAAACTAGCGATCTGCTCTGAAAAACCTATAAATCCCTGACTCTAGGGTAGCTACGACACACTCAAGTCCTCCATCAAACTCTAATTCACTGCATCAAAAAGTAAAACACTGAAATATTAAACCCAAATGTAATCAAAACAGAACTTGGGCCACTGTGAGTGAGTGTACTTTATCGAGGTCAGAAAACGGAACGTACCATCCGAGTCCCCCGAAAGACACACTCCTCTTCCTCCTGAGCATGCTGACTGCACCAGCTGGGTCCAACTCCCACACACACACACTTTCTCACACACTCTCGCTTGGTCTCGCACTTCACCTGTACACGCTGACGCACTTTTAGAGGGCGAGAGAGTAAGGAAGTGAAGGGAGGGGCGAATGTTTACAAGTTTCTGTTGTTCTCTATCACTCACCATTGCTTTCTGACGTTTTTCTCACTCTCACTCCATTTCCCTGTCTGTCTGTGACTGTAGATGTATTTTAATAAAATTCAGCCAAGAAGAGTATAGCTGTAGTGATGAGTGCAAATGTTTGTGTCCCCAAAGCTTTCTGGGGGGAAAATGGAAGCTGTACATTGATGTATCTCTATACAACTGACAGAAGTGAAAAATGAAATCTGGGTGTACCTGGTTGTGTAAGAAAACAACATTCCAAAAAATGTGGCAAGATCAACAGAACATCATGTACTTTTTAAAAAAAAAATGTCAAGAAGAATGTGCATGGAGGTAAGCTATAGTGACATAATAATGACAAGTGAGTAATTATATAAAAATACAATATAATATATAAATAATATTAAAAATACTAAAAGTTTGCACCCAGAGATGGTTTCTGGACATTAAGGGGTTAATATCTTAATATACTACAACCAACAGTTGGACGCGTTTTACATTCATGTTGCCAAAACAAACAAAAATAGAGAATATGAGTAAAAGAACATGGGACAGAGACCTACTGCACATGCCCAGTGTGATGTTTTCCATTGTTGTGGATGGGGAACTTTTGGTAAATGAACTGAAACATTTGGCTAGTGTGGCCAAATTAAAAAACAAAACAAAACATAAACAGTGTTACTGTGGACTTGGACTAAGGCTTGAACTCAGCCAAAGAATGAAAAGTCAAAAGGTTGGGGGATTTAAAAAAAATAAGAAAAATTCAGAAGACAAGACAAGACAAGATAAGACAAGATAAGACAAGATAAGATAAGACAAGATGTACCTTATTGATCCCCCAGGGGAAATTCAATACATTTCTTCAGCTGTGTCAACAATTTCAAACACCCCTACAATGGACTTTACTTATTGACGTTATATACAGAAATCACTGTAAAGAGGAAATATAAGTAAGAATTAGCTAACATAGTCTTATGTAATGTTGTTAAGTAATAAGTAGTGTATGTAATAATGTTATTAAAATGCAACTTTGTTAATAAATTAAAATGCAACTTTGTTGATGCCTGAATTGTATTACGCAGCTGTAAAATCGCAGTGAACCCTATCTTCATATTAGCAAGCGACAAAGTGAAAAGAGGCCATTTATTTTTTTACGTCTCTGACGTGGAGCTGTGATTTAGGTGACTGAGCTTTAAGCTGGATTTCGATTGAGATTTTCTCAGTTTTATGCAAATATCCTATGAAACGGTATAACGATCAATCCAGTTGATTGGCCGAAATTACCAATCCTATGGCGTGTGGTCCGTAGTTTCTTCAGTTCCCCACTCACAACTTTAATTATTGATGTCCAAGATGGAAGAAAAACTTCTAACTATTTTGTCAGACACAAAATAAGGTAGTACGTGTCATGTAATTCCCCATCTCTGAGACATTTTGTTTTGTTTATATAGTCATACGATTGAGCATTTTGGTGTGATCTGAGACTTGTCTCCTCCCCGTCTTGTCATTATTCTATCTCCCTATTGTGTATTCATTGTACTTACCTCTTTTTAGTTCATTCCTGATTATTTGTGTCATTTAAGCCTTTCTGCGTCTTTGTTACAACATATATTTTTAGCGTGCCTCCGTGTCGATTTTTCCCATGTTTCCTCGTTTCCTTGGTTTTGTATTTCTAGTTCTGAGTACTTCCTGGTTTAGATCCTCAGTTATTGTCCTATATTATGGATTATCCCTGCCTGTGCCTTGACCAATGGTACAAATTATGACAGTGATTGTTTGATTTGCCGGAATAAACTACATGCTACGTTTACACACTTGCATCCAGCTTCATCATCTTCATGCACACATTTTAAACAACAGTGGTGTGTATACAGTATATCGTACAGTGGGTGGTAGGCTATACACTTTGGCTACTACGGATTCTCATCGGAACTAAAAATAAAAGACAACCGTATCAGGCATTGCAAGAGACTACAATTCACACAAATGTCTTGTCACTTGCTAGTGTCATTAATTGCTCTGCTGTATCTCCAGCTGAGATTGCAAATTGAATGATTACATTGCGAATGTTGGAGGAATTCCCGCAGAGTGCAGCTCAATCTGCTGAGTAACAGGAGTATGTTTCGCTCTTCTGTGTTCAAAGCATGTCGCAGAGAATTCAAACACCACCGCTGTCTTCATTTCCTTCCTTCAAGAGCGGCGTGCTCCTCTCTGATGTGCTGATATGGTTTTCTGATCAAAGCCGCTGTTGCGATTTGAATGGAAACACATTGTCTGATTCACTCCAGCTCAGGACAGCTGAAGTGCTCGGGCCGGATAATGGATCACGATCGTCATTGTGGACGCACATCCTCTTCACTCTCCTTCTGTTCCCTCTCTCGGGGGATTAATGCTGGATGTGTCAGAACATAGATCTGTGTGTTAATGAGATGAGGAGCATCAGTTGAATTTTTCTCTTTAGCCTGTTGGAGTGGGTGAGAACTTTCATGGCTCGCAGTCTTTTCACAAGAGCGATTCTTGATTGATTATGGAGAATTAAATGGCACGTAGTAATGTCACACCTATAAACACACACACCGAGGTACAATCTGTCCGGCTGAGTCAGACAAGAGCCAATAAGTGTATCTACATGATGAAAATGGAGCAGTTTCGACCCAAACTAACTTGTGTCACCTTTAAATCATCAATAAAGCTTTGTTTGTGCTGTAAAAGCATAAAAGTTTTGACTGATGGTGCACTTTTTTTCCATCTGTAGACACTCCTTACTTACACAAAATAAATACTTGATAATTACGGCCTAGTGTTTCTATCAAAGTTTCTCGTGCTAACATTTGGTTACATGTATTTGATCACCAATAACATGTCACGTATTGGCACGTGTTGTGTCACGTCAGCGCCAGTTTCGGCCACCTTGGACTTCTTTTCCCATCAGCCCTCACAGACTACTCTTGTTTTGCTCAACTTATGACATTTAGCAGACGCTTTCATCCAAAGCAACTTACAAACCAGGAAATACAAGTAAAGCCATATATCAAGCAGAGAACAATATAAGTAGTGCTACTATACAAGATTTTGAATTGAGTGCTAGAGGAGCAAAGTGTACAGAGTAGAGATGTACCAGCCAGTGTAAGTGCAGAATTATTATTTTTTTGTTAAGGGGGGGCAAGGGGACAAGTTAGGGCAGAGGTCGGGAAACTTTTCACCTGGCAGAGCCAGAGAAAAGTTAACATATTTTTTGACGTTTTTATATATACATGTCTCCTTATTATTGTAGTTACTATCTTTACTATTATTGCATAATTATAAAGTGGTAATGTAATAAAGGCCATTTCATATTTTGCGTGTTCTTGACCTAATAGCCTGCACTTCACCTAATAGGCCTGTAGGTGGCACCTGGACTTCATTTAACCAACTATGATAGTTTCGTCTACTGGTAAATCAATACAAGATGCAGTAGGTAAGTAAGAGTACACCGGACACTACTTACCATTAATGCGACTTCCAAATATGCAAATTCGGTTTGGTCTGGAAAGAACTATACAAACGTATAAAACTGAAAACAGACTGGCTATGTAGTTTTCAACCAATTTAAGAATTAGACCAAGAAATTACCGCTCCATTCAACATTGTCC
This sequence comes from Cranoglanis bouderius, assembly GCA_023630585.1. NCBI lineage: Eukaryota > Metazoa > Chordata > Actinopteri > Siluriformes > Cranoglanididae > Cranoglanis > Cranoglanis bouderius. The sequence goes on from CM042540.1 coordinate 7,242,975, forward strand.
AATGAAATTTGAGCTTGTTGTGCCACATTGCAAATGGTTTGTGTGTACATGACAAACTGACATTATGAATTATGTAATATTTTAAAATATGTAATATGTAGAGTTTTAATTCAATTGACACACTAGCTTTCCGTGATTCGTGATTGTTTTTATGTATTTTTTCCCCTGCAGTTGAGCCATAGGAAATCACTGAAAGAGCCATATATGGCTCGCGAGCCATAGGTTCCTGACCCCTGAGTTAGTGTTCATGAAAAAGGTGGGTCTTTAGCCATTTTTTGAAGATAGTGACAGATTCTGCTGTCTGGATTGAGGTTGGAAGTTCATTCCACCACTGAAGGACAGTCAGTGAAGGTTCTGGAAAGAGACCTCATGCCTCGCTGAGTAGGTACTACCCAGCATCGGTCGTTAACTGACTGTTACGTCAGTTCCTGACCAGGTGTCGGTTGTTTACTGAACGCTACATGATTACCCCTCGCGCCGCTATGGTGCATACTTCTGGGTTGTCCAGTGTTTGTTTACATTGGCACATGTGTTTTGTTTTGGTTCATGTCTTGTCTCCTCACATGTCTTGTCAATGGTTGTCTCTCAATTGTGTCATGATTACTCTCACCTGTTTCCAGTTTGCCCTTTGATTAGACTTTGTATTTAAGCCCTTGGGTTCCTTTGTTCATGGTGAAGTATACACTCTGTATCTTTTGTGCCAGTTGATTCCAAGCCGTTGATTCATTGTCTTTCTGGGGGTCTTTTTGTTTGTTTGCTCTTGTCTGCCCTACTTCACATTGATTGTTAATCACCTGACCCAAATCTTGACTCTGTCTTTGGATTAAGTCTCTGTTTTGTTTGCGCACTTGCGTCCATACCAGCATAGTGACAGTATTTTAATAAAAAGCCTGCACGTGCATCCACTGTGCCTATTTGACATGTATATAATGGTTTATATTAGTAAACACAGTATGATTTCAGTATAATGTATAATATTATAAAACATGTATTATACTGTAGGAAGGCTATTGTATACGAAAATGGATGTGATAATTTTATTTACGTGATTTTAATTACAATAACATACAGTATACATTTACATTACACAGCTTTCATTTGACTTTGAAGACAAAACTACAGGCAGAAAGAGCCCAAAAATGAGTGCATGGATTATTTTTTTTACATTACATTTGACTATAAACAGTACCAATCAATCAAAGTTTGTACACCCTTGCTCATAAAATACCTTCACTATTACTATTTTCCACTATATTGGAATAATAATAGTAGGCATTAACACTATGAAATAACACATATGGAATTATGCATAGGCCAAGAATAAAATAAAATCTTTTAAATTCATAAGTGCTCCTCATGAAGCTCTGCACATTCTGAGTGAGGCTTTTCCCAAATAAACCAAGCTCCTCACTGTTCTTACTGTTCTTAATAAAAATCTACTCATTTACAGAAAGAATTTAATTAAGTAAAATATTTTTAAAACTTGTTTTAAATGGAAACTACTTATTTAAAAAATATTTTTAAATATATATGTCTGTTGTGTAATGGTATATAAACATATATTATATAATCAGCAAACAGAAAGATCATACAGCTCCAGCAATGTGTGAAGTGAACACCACTCTGAAACACGTACATGTTTGTGTTATCATATGTAAGTGAGATAAGCACAGCTTTACTCATACATACATAAATACAGAGAGTGTGAGAGAGAGAGAGAGAGAGAGAGAGGAGAGAAAGTGGAGAGAAAGTAGGAGACAGACAGAGGAAGAGAGATAGAGACAGACAAAGAGAGAGACAAAGTCACAGAGAAGAGAGAGACACACAGAGATGGACAATGGAAGAAACAGAGAAGGAAACAGAAGAAGAGATGAGGAAAGAAAAGGAGAGAGTCACAGAGAGATGGACAGAGAGACAGACAGATACACAGAGAGGGAAGAGAAAGAAAGAGGACAGAGGGAGAGGGAGAGAGAGAGAGAGAGAGAGAGAGAAAGGGAGTGAGACAGAGAGAGTGACAGAGAAAACTGGCACACTGCCAGAGTGTCAATCCTCTCAAGGTTAAACATAAAATACAAATGAGGGGGAGGAAAGGAAAGAAAGAATGAGAAAGGAAGAGCCACTCAAGGACGAATGAAAACTGAACCAAACTGGTGATTATGAAAGTGTGCTGTGAATTTGACTTTAACCACTGCAATCTAGGATTTAATTTTGATTTTACGAGCAGAATCTATTGAGGATTGTTGGGGTTTTTTTTCACATGAGCAAAAGAACACGTCTTGTCTGTTTTCCCAATTTTTCTTAATGAATATGCAAATTGGGCAGTCTCTATTTAAAAGTACAAAATAGAGGACGGAGTGTAACATACTGCGGGAGGCAGGATGCAAGTGCGTAAACCCGGCATGTGTGTTATTAAGATAAATCCAAGAATCATAACCAAGAGTTCATAGCGGGTGTCAGACAGAGTAATCACAGGCATTTCTATATTTACAGGTCAGGTACACAGGTATGGGTCAAAAGCAACAAGAATACACAAACAGGGGTGCGTAGAGACAACGCGCTTGATAATGAAAAACACCAGCAACAAGAGTTGGTGCCAAACAATGGGCCTCATTTATCAAGCTGGATACAAACTGATTTATTCATGAATCGTTCACAGGTGCATTTACACAAGAAAATTGCGGAAGTTCAGAAAAATATTCGTATCCTACTTTATGTATAAGAAGACTAACTTCTTATCTTATCTAACTTCTAATCTTTACTGATCACTCTCTTAAAGGGAGTGCTCCTAATCTCAGCTTGTTACCTGTATAAAAGACACCTGTCCACAGAAGCAATCAATCAATCAGATTCCAAACTCTCCACCATGGCCAAGACCAAAGAGCTGTCCAAGGATGTCAGGGACAAGATTGTAGAGCTACACAAGGCTGGAATGGGCTACAAGACCATCCCCAAGCAGCTTGGTGAGAAGGTGACAACAGTTGGTGCAATTATTCACAAATGGAAGAAACACAAAATAACTGTCAGTCTCCCTCGGTCTGGGGCTCCATGCAAGATCTCACCTCGTGGAGTTTCAATGATCATGAGAACGGTGAGGAATCAGCCCAGAACTACACGGGAGGATCTTGTTAATGATCTCAAGGCAGCTGGGACCATAGTCACCAAGAAAACAATTGGTAGCACACTACGCCGTGAAGGACTGAAATCCTGCAGCGCCCGCAAGGTCCCCCTGATCAAGAAAGCACATGTACAGGCCTGTCTGAAGTTTGCCTGAATGATTCAGAGGAGAACTGGGTGAAAGTGTTGTGGTCAGATGAGACCAAAATCGAGCTCTTTGGCATCAACTCAACTCGCCGTGTTTGGAGGAGGAGGAATGCTGCCTATGACCCCAAGAACACCATCCCCACCGTCAAACATGGAGGTGGAAACATTATGCTTTGGGGGTGTTTTTCTGCTCAGGGGACAGGACAACTGCACCACATCAAAGGGACGATGGACGGGGCCATGTACGATCAAATCTTGGGTGAGAACCTCCTTCCCTCAGCCAGGGCATTGAAAATGGGTCGTGGATGGGTATTCCAGCATGACAATGACCCAAAACACACAGCCAAGGCAACAAAGGAGTGACTCAAGAAGAAGCACATTAAGGTCCTGGAGTGGCCTAGCCAGTCTCCAGACCTTAATCCCATAGAAAATCTGTGGAGGGAGCTGAAGGTTCGAGTTGCCAAACGTCAGCCTCGAGACCTTAATGACTTGGAGAGGATCTGCAAAGAGGAGTGGGACAAAATCCCTCCTGAGATGTGTGCAAACCTGGAGGCTAGCTACAAGAAACGTCTGACCTCTGTGATTGCCAACAAGGGTTTTGCCACCAAGTAGTAAATCGAAGGGGTCAAATACTTATTTCACTCATTAAAATGCAAATCAATTTATAACTTTTTTGAAATGCGTTTTTCTGCATTTTTTTTTTGTTGTTATTCTGTCTCTCATTGTTAAAATACACCTATGTACGTAAAATGTAACGTGAAATCTGTCATGCAGACCGGGAAGCGCACTGCGGTACCGAACCCGAGACTACCCATAGGAGATGTTCTCAGTTCGGTCGCACTGGAACTGTGCCGCGATTCCCGTGAACGTGAACACAACTCGAACTCGGGTCTTGTTCAGGAAGTAAAGTAACCTGCACACGTGTTTAGCTGATGATGACATCATTAGTTTCCACAACACCATGTGTACTATGAGTGGTAGGGGAATGTTGTGGGACACAGAAGAGGTCCACTGCTGCGCATAATATCTGCTGTGCATAATAGCACCAAAATAGTAAAAAACAAAAAATGATGTGAGTCGCCTTGTGTTCTCTGTGCACGTTTGTGATGACATAAGATGAATGCAAATGCACCGGGGTTCGATAGAATCAAGTAACCAAGGCTGCAAGGGGGCGCTGGGAGCAATCGCACTCGGATTCGGACCGCAGTAAACGTGCCCAGTGTGAAAACCACCTAAGACAAATAAGACCAGTCAATCGATTATAAGATTATAAGTGATATACACACCACCTGAGCATGTCCTCCTTTTATATCAGTTCCATTTGCTGCGCAAGCTCTCCTTTAATGCTGTGTAACACTTTATCAGAGCCAGCACTAAGTTATCGATAAGTGAATTATCTGGTTGTGAATTATCTGGTAATTATATGTTTCAAGCTGTAATGTGCCGTATACTCCCTAGTGTGCTGCGGATCATTCACTTCCCGTGGAGACATGTTCTTCTGCTTTTCTAAAGCATCTAATTCACCTTTTCAGAATTTTAACTCCAGATTTTGACCTTTCAGTTGATTTTATGCTGTCAAATAATATATTTTTTATTGCCATAGACGTGAGTCAAAGTAACTTTCACTTTTACCTCAGTATAAAAGTCAGTTTTTGCTTTTCGCTCATCGTTTCAGCTGTGTTAGTTTTGCATTTAATGAAGTTTTGTGAGTGTCACAAAATCAGCTGTGCAACTGGTAATTTACAGCCAATTGGCATTCATCAACATACTGCACACACGCAAGTACAAATACAATCAGCACTTCTGCAAGTTTTGTAAATCCAGTGGAAATTTTTATTTCGGTTTGGTTTACGCAAACGTTTAACCACAACGTTACTAAAAGATGGATAAATGAGGCCCACTGACACACAGAGGAGATAAGAAGGCAAACTCATCGGGAGCCAAACACAGAACAGGTGAACACACTCAGGCAACGAAGCAATGACACAACAGGGGTGTCAGAACAGAAACAAAAGGCACAAATGCATAGTAAACAAATGCACACTGAGAATACAAAACAAAACACATGATGCGAATCTCACTGGAAAACACGATGCACACTAATAATGGGAAGTAATGAAGTCATTCAAATAGATGAATTTAGCATTAGCAGTGTTTATTGCAGCCTGAAAATCATTTGTGCAAATTGGTACAACTAAAGGGCAGGTTATTATGACTTTGTATCTCAAAGTAATGAGAATTGTCTTTAAATTCTGTCTTTAAATTTAATAATTTAATTTTATTTAAATATATTCAATATTCACCGCACATTCACGCCTCTGATAAAAAAAGTCTGTGAAAGGTTTCGTTGTGAACGTTTTCCTTATAACCAGAACACACACTCTACTGTATCCACTCTTTTATTTACCATATTATTATATTTTGGAAAGATACACTGATGCATAAATAAGCACTTAGTTCCAAGCACTCTTCCAAGAGTCTCGTCAAAAATCCAACCTTGCTGCAGCTTTTATGAATGATTAGCACACAAAATATTCCCTTTGTAGAGTGCTGTTATAGGAAAATAATCAATGATGGGGTGGAGTTACTGTTACCATCCCAGAGTTGGTTATTTTCTAATAAACACATGTCCTGAAGTGTATTATTCCTCTTATACCATAGCAATTTGCCATTACAATTTTTTTTTTATCTGTTACAACATTTTTGTCCATTTATAGTTACATTTACTGCTGTGTATTATCTGTGAAACAAGTTAGTTCCTGTGATCACTTACGTTATAGCAGCTATAAACAGTCAGGATATTAGAGTAGATCAGTTGTGAATACAGTGATGGTGCCATTTATCCTTCAGTGCCTCGATTTAAACACCGAGACAGAGAGAAAGAGACAGAGAGGAGAAAGAGACAAATAACGCATACAGTGCTGAATGAGGCCGATATCCATTCATTGTAAAAGTACAAAAAATGGCAGTCAAATTCTGGAAACACCTAAAAGAGAGCGACACACACTCACATAATTATAAAGTTTTGCAATAGCAAGAGTTCAGCAAAGACACCAGTCCCCTCATCCAACTGGTCCTGAGTCACTGCACTTCAACCCCACTACCACACACTACCACACCACTAACACAGACTAACACAGTAAAGACTCAGGGACAGAAGAATTTTGCAAACCCAATTAGAATGAACCAAATTACACAAATACTGAAAGTAAACTATTTGGCCTACTGGGGAACTAAACTCCAGAGTAAAATGCAGTGTTATCTGGTTCTAAACAGAGAGTACAGCGTGGCAGATTATCTGAGCACGGTGACTGAACCAAAACTGAGAAACACCTTGGCGAAGTACAGACTCTGTGAGCACCGCTTGGCCATGGAGTCGGGCCGACACACACAGTCCTGCTGCCCCGAGAAAAGAGACACACACTAAATAAAATAGAGACAGAGCTTCCTCATTGAATGCACTAAATATAACCACATTCAACCTGAATTCTTCACCAAAATGAACAAAATCATCCCCTACTTTAGCTGCCTCTCAGACCCCGACAAACTGCCCTACCTACTGGGGGAGCAAAGAGAGAGCTGCACACTAGCAGCACAGTACACACACACCAGGTGAGTGACCACGTCACACACGCACTCACACACACTGTATGTGTATTTTTTATATATATATATATATATATATATATATATATATATATATATATATATATATATATATATATATATATATATATATATATTTCTTAATTCTTTTTTTTCTTCTTTTTTCTCAGAGTTCTATGAGCCTCGTAACTAGTGCTTCTGTTTGACTGTATTGTTTCTGTATGTACATTTGAAAGAGACAGAGAGGAGAAAGAGACAGGGAGGAGAAAGAGACAGAGAGAAATAGAGAAAGCATCAGAGAGGAGAAAGAGACAGAGAGAGACAGAGGAGAAAGAGACAGAGCCAAATAGAGAGAGCATCATAGAGCAGAGAGTGACAGAGAGGACAAAGAGACAGAAATAGGAAAGAGACAGAGAGAGAGACAGAGCAGAGGAAGAGACAGAAAGGAGGACCAGAAGGAGAGACAGAGTGTGTCAGAGAGGAGGAAGAGAGAAAGAGAGAGAGAGAGAGAGAGAGAGAGAGAAACTCGGCTCTGATGTCATGGCTCATAGACTTTATCTTCATCTCCCACTATAACAGTGATGAAGCTCATATCAATGTGTCTTGTCTTGTTTTTATCCTTTCTTCTCTTCCGCTTCTCTTCAGTCATACACACACTCCTCCTGCCATGTTTCCCTTCTTCCTCCCTCCATTTATCTGCCCTTTCATTGTATTTTTTTCTCATTTGCTCTCCATTCATGGCTCATTAGATCTTCTGTTGGATGTCGCCTGTACAGTGTTTTCTTTTATTCTCTCTTATCATCCTTTTCTCTCCCTCCCTTATATCTGTCGTCCTCTTCACTCTCCTCCTTCATGCACTTCTGCCATGTTTTCCTGTCTTCTTCTCTATATTCAACACCTTTCCTTGTGTTTCCTGTTATCTTCGCCATTCATCACATTACATTTTCTTGTCTTCTCTACATTCCTCTCCCCCTTGCCTCATGCATTCTGTCTTTTCTCCACCATCTATCAGTTCATCTGTCTTTGTCTCAAACTGTTTCCCTCAACTATCTGCCCTTTCCTCACTTTCCTTTCCATTCTTCTAACCTTCCTCATTTATTCTTCTGACCTCATTCTTCTTTTACATTCTCATTTACTCTTCTTCCCTCATTCTTCTCGTCTTTTCTTTCATAATTTTTTATTCTTCACTATTTCCTTTCCTCGCTTTCCTTTTCTTCTACATTCTTCTTTCATTTCCTCGTTTTCCTTCCTCAATTGTCCCTCCTTTTTTTCCTCATTTACCTTTTCCTCCCTTATTCTCCTATCCTTTCTTCACTTTCCTATTCTTCCCTCGTTCCTATTTTCTTTCTTAATCTTCTTCTGCTTCCTTCATTTTCTTCCTCTTCCCTTATTGTCTCTCCTTTCCTAATTTCCTATTTCTCCCTCATTCTTCTTCCCTTTCTGTATTTTCCTCATCTTCCCTCATTCCTCTAATCATGCTTTCCTCTCTTCTTTCCCAAGTTTTTTTTTCATTCATTTGTACTTTCCTTTTGTCTTTCACTCCCCTTCCTCCTCTTCTTCATTCATTTTCTCGTTCCTGTCTTCCTCCATCCATCGGTTTCTCTTTTCTTTCCTCAAATTTCTTCATTTATCTGCCCTCTCCTCATGCTCTCCTCTTTTCCCCATTCATCTTCCTTCATTCATCTGCCCCTTCCTAATGTTTTCCTATCCTCCTCCTCCTCTTCTCTTTCTCCATTCATCTCTCCATCCACATTTTCTTGTCTCATCATTTTATCCCATTGTCTTCTCTCTATTCATCCCCCCTTTGCCTGTGCTTTCCTTCTCTCTATCCATGTGCACTTTCCTTGTGTCCATCTTTCTTCTTTTCCCTATTTCTTTCTTTCCTCATTTATCTTTATTCATTTGTTTTTTTCCTTCTTCATGTCAGATCTATAACTCAGCTTCTCTTAATCTCTCTATTACAAGCTGCTATTGTGTACTCACACACGTTCTTTATCAGAGTTGTTTTACTAACACATAGCTGCACACACACACACACACACACACACACACACAAATCCAATATTCACAACACCCACCCAACCACCCACTCTCTTCTTCCTTACACACACACACACACACACACACACACACACACACACACACACACAGATTCAGCAGCCATATGCGCAACACCCACACACTTATTCCTTTCATGCTGTTCTTCCTTTTTACACATTTAAATATGATCGTTTTCATCTTGAAGCAACTTTCCAACAACTGCTCACAAATCTACAAGTAAATGTTCACAAAGTAGAGTCATCTTTTATAATCCAGTCTATAAACACGATTCTCTGTTCACATGTTCACAAGTAATTTTGCAAAAATCTCCTTAGACACAAATGCTTTTAATGTGTAAAATGCTGTCATTCCTAATGATGAGCTTCAACACACCCATATGCATCATTATTCACTCACCAAACAGAAATTGGCACACACACACACACACACACACACACACACACACACACACACACACAGTAAATACTCACTTACGAGTCATGTTTAGTTTTTTAAAAAATTTCAGTAACTTTTTAAGCTGTATTCACACATACAACGATTTTTATCACTCCAAGTCACCAGTCGCTGTACTCTGAAGTTGCCAGTAACTCCTGGTTGCCATAGTAACATTTATCAGTGGGTGGCGCAACTAGCATTCCACTTGACGACAAACTAGTTTTCTTGATTTTCTAAAATCAAACATTCCGGAGGGAGAGCGTTTGAATATAAAATTCACCAGTGTGTGTGTATATATATATATATATATATATATATATATATATATATATATATATATATATATATATGCATCATATCCTACAAGATGAAGGAGAAGCAGCGTGTGCTCTTTGCCATTGCGGCCATCTATCTGAGGCGAAAGCGCAAGCATCGGCCTGTCTGGGTTCACGAAACAATTCGGACTCGGCAGCAGCAAGGTGGATTATGAATCTACTGTCTTCACTCCCATTGGTAGTTGCTGCACCAAGTCGCTCCAAATTTGCATAAAGTTCAACTTTTCTCAACTTTGTTGTGGCGCTGGACACGCCCACATCTAGTCGCCAACGGTCGCTGGCACTCATGTCTCCCGAGGTCACCAGCTCTCATTGAAAACGAACGGTCTCCGGTCGCTTTGTCGCTGTACGTGTGAACATCCCTTTACATTAAGGTTCCCTTCACTAGGGCTGTAGAACTCGAGTTCGTTCTTGAGACTTGCGATTTTCTGTATTGACTTGGACTTCTCTTGGACTTATCTTGGGAATCGGTCTCGCTAAATATGGTCTTGGATTTTCACAGAGAGTTTTAAAAAATAATGTTTGTGTTGTTTACTTTCCACATGCACAAAGTTTAAAAAGAAGTAAACCTTCTAGAAAACAGCCTAATCATTGGCGCAATGAAGGAATGAAGGCAACTAGATGACGCCTCTAAAAAGGTTTGATGCTTTTTGGACTCGATCTTGACTTGGCCTCGACTCCTTTAAGACTCGGTCTTGACTCGATGTTGGCTTGTCCTTTTCTTGGACTTGTTTTTGACTTGACAATGACCAATGGACTTGGTCTTGACTACAGCCCTACCATTACCATAATTTACTGCATTACTATTTTTTTTTTTTTTTTTAAATAAAATCTTATTAAGCCATTGTATAATCCACAATATACACACACCTGTAATGGCATCACAATAATCATATTCTGAATGAATGCACCAGGTTTTAAATCAATAAAACTATTACACTTATGCCCAGTACTTACTACATGACCTTCAAAATCTCAGAATCTCTGCATTGCTCACACTACATGACTGTAATCACTTTCTATCTGTTGTTTTGTGGATGTATAGCCGTGTGATACATAGAACATGAGCCAATGAATGTAAAGACACAGTACTGGAAACAAATTCAGAAATCAAAAAGCCAGAGAATTTTCCCTAATGTGCTGGAAATAAGAGTGAACAACGAACTAAAATGGACCAAATAAGACTCAGCATGTTGTCGGCCACTGAGTCGGCACTTGTTAAAAAGCTGGAGCTTGTGAAGAGAAAAGCAAGGAAAAGCCAACAATGCACTTTATTTCAGCAATCTGCTTTATTTAAGAAAAACAGCAGAAGATAACCGAAGAAATTCCGCAGTACACTTACATCACTTTTCTACAGTGTGGATGTGGATGATGTACAGCTGAAGTTTTTTATGCACATGCACACGCACACATCCAGCACGTACACAGAAAAGCGTGCACGACCCCCACTCACGCCTGCGCAGACCCTCACAGTGCACCGTTCTGCTGTACCTCTGTACATTTCCTCTGATGTTTAGAAATAGACAGTCACATTCATGTTCGTCACATGCATCAGGGTTTCACAAGCACAGATTTCTCACTAACAGATGATGGTCACACTTCACACAGTGTTGCTCTGCAATATGGGTGGGTGCACACACACACATACACACACACACATTTGAATATTTTGACTAATACAAAGCTGAGGTGACTTTTCAGATCCTGCTGTTATTTTCCATTAGCATTCAGCAGCTCTCATTTACCACACACACACACACACACACACACACACACACACACACACACACACAATCATACTATCCTTCTGAGGACCCTCCATCAATTATTAACACAGCTAATTAATGCTCTGCTCCACGTAAATCTAACCCTAACCTTAACTACAGTAACCAGTAAGAAGTTTTTTAATAAAAGTTGCAGAAAAAAAGAAGCAGTTTTCCTTGTGAGGACCAACCAAATATCCAGACAACATCAGAACTGTCAGATATTTCTATCCTTGTGGAAACATTTGGGTCCCTGCCATGATAAAGGGACAGGGACAGGGATATCTGATCTATACCAATGTCTTAATGAATACTATCAAAGGTTTAATTATGTATTGACTTTTTTCCCCAGATGATGATGTTGCTATTGATATCATGTTCATATTTCCTACAGCAGACTGATTAAATAGTAAAGACGTTTTGTCTGTGTGTGTGTGTGTGTGTGTGTGTGTGTGTGTGTGTGTGTGTGTGTGTGTGTGTGTGTGTGTTTCAATCTACAGCTTTTGCGGTGCATGTTTGATGGTCACACTTTCTTTCAGACTTCAATAAGTTTCAATAGGTATTAATGAGGTTAAAGTCAGATACAGTTTCTAAAGCTTGGGGTCATTATTAGAGAGGCAAGGAAATTAAGGTTACAGAAAACGTTCTTTCAGAAACAGAAGGGGAAAAAAAAGATTAAATAAGCCTAAAATGTTGTGGCAAATCAAGCACTTTTTTTTTTTTTTGCCAAATAATTTGACCAATTTAATTTTAGCAGTAATGATAGGCAGAAAGAGATGTTTTTTTAATGCTGTTTGTTTCCTTTGCTCAGCAGGAGTGAAAATGTCAGAATGTGGAAACATTTCATGCTTTCTACGACTGACATTAAACAAGTGATTTGTAATCACTTTTCATGCCAAGTATGAAGAGGAAGAACAACATCCGAGCACTTCTCCGCTACAGGATTGATACACAACTTAAAAGCATGCCGTTGTGCTCAATATGCAGATTACAGTGAAAAGAAACGTACCTGCTGTATACTGATGCTGTAGCTGTAGCCACATTTTTTTGAATTTTTGAAAAAAACGAAGCATGACTAAATAAATAATGGAATTCAACGCCTTGGATGTCTAGCCGTTCTCTGTTGTCAAGGACGTTGAACTTCATAGTTTAATAGAGCTTATTGTGCTTCATAATAAAGTGTCTAGTTGTCTGCTGGAAATGTACAACATACTGTAGTTGCAGCCAACTTACATGAGCTACAGACTACAGGTGTTGTTAGTGAAAGCAGGACACAAGTACAAAAACCCAACCTGTGCTTTACTGGAGCGTCGATGTCAGTGTCTATGTCAGGGCTAAAGAAAACAAGTAGACAGCACTAAACTAGAATGATCCAGGCAAAAACAGGCAAAGGTCAAAAACACACAACCCGAACTAGAAAATAAGGCTATGCCATGAGACAAAGAAGCAGACAAACTAATTAAGGACTAAACACAGAACAGGTGGACACTATCAGCTAGCACACCAATAACAAGACAGAAACAGAAACAAAAGCATATGGAAATGTAAACAAAAGCACACAAGATGAACCAAAAACAAAAAAATAACACAAAAGCAGTGCTTGTTGCGTTGGAAACCATGACGTGGAGGGGAATTCATCAAACAGACGTTTCAGATCATGTATTTGTTTTTGGTTTGAAATTCAAGAATTTCAATTTCACTTTCATTTCAGCACTAGTAATTATTTGGGGAAACAAGATGCAGACCTGATAACTTTTACACATTTTGCATAGGAACTCTGCTACTACAAATTATCGCTAAACATACACCAAAAAAATCGGAGTCTTCTTTTTTCCCAATAGAAACAGCAGATGAGCCTATCGACCTTTGAATCTAAAATGATTGACAGTTGCGTAAGTTTTTGGAACTCTTTGGGGTGCGTTTCAATTCAGTAGTCAGGGCACTGATCAGGTAGTCGGCGATTTTAAGGGCTGTCTCAATCGCAAAAAAGTGCACTGAAACGTTGGCTCCCTAAAAAAATCCCACAATGCACCGCAAAAACCAGGGAGCATCGACGCTCACTATGTTCCCTTACTGGAAATGATGTCTGAAAATTTTGTCTACAAAAGTAAGCAGCTTGTTATCGTTGTTGTGGCTCTCAAATGATTATGTACGTTAGCAATTTTTTTTTAATTTAATTTTATTTGATGTTCTATATACGGTTTGTTTGAGTCTACCGACTTTTAAGTGTTTAATGATTTTTAAAAATCCACTAGCTAACCTACGCTCCTGCTTGACGTACCATGAAAGAAACGCATATGATTAAGCTAACAAATTTATATGACATATAATTGTCAGAAAGATATCGGTCCTGTCTGTTGATAGAACATGTTTTACAACATGAGTACGTGGTCATGTCACCAGAAATTGAGTCATCTTCGTCCCAAAGTGTAGTGAGCCAGGGTCCTTACCAGTGCCCCTCATGTACACCATATACTGATTCACGATTTAGGGAGCTAGTGAGCTGATTGAGATGCACCCTCTGTTATTAACCGACACTATGGGAGCCCCGATCCCTTCCCCTCATCATAAGTAATCTCTCGTCTTGACTTGATTTTCCCACTTGAAAGATGTGCTGAGCCCGCACCCTCCCCTTGCTTTCTGTCAAAGTAAATGCAAAATGTTTTGGGTTCTTTAATGTGAAATAAAATCTATGAATGAATGTTCTACTCGGTGTATTAACATTAGACAACTATATAGTTTGCATCAGCATCATGTTGGTTGAACAATGCTTGTCGATGGGATTTTTTCTTCTTCAGGGTTGGCAGGCCTTCGAGATGGTACTTCAAGTACCGAGACATTTCAAACAAAGTACACTGAAATGCTGAAATCCAAATTATTTAAGTGCAAACATTATAGAACAGCTCACTGAAACGTATTGCTTAGTCCATTTGTTCATTATCAAAGATACTTGAGATGCTTGCTCCCCTAGAGAAACAGCTTTCAGAGTTCTCACTGTGAAAGGAGGGAGTATGGCATAGTCGTGACTCTGAAATATAAGGAATAAAATTCATATGCAGTGGTAATGACGACTCTACACGCTGCAGAAAGAGTACAATCATACAGCCGCAGTCCTCAGTAATGACCAATGGGTTTACAGAGGAATTTGTTTTGAGCAGCACAACACCACCTGTTTGGCTTAACGAGCTCTGCCTCTTAACAAACGGAGGGAGAGGGACAAACGAAGGCAGCCTAATTAGTGGAAACAGGTGTTGGGGTGCATGTTTGGAAAAATGAATTTGGACATTTGTGGCCCAGAGTGAGGAGTTATTAAAAAACCGCAGGTGAAAGCGAGAAAATCTAATAAGAGACTTCCCGCTGGACAGAAAAATGATGAGTTCCATTTCTGCACTTTGTGCGTCAACGCATGACTCATCCATAGGCTTAGATTTGGGGTGATAAAAGCAGGTCGTTGTAGTGTTTTCAGTTTTTAATATTGTGTTTTAACTGCTTTTGGATGGAACATTTAGGTTGTTTTGCTTTTGGCTGTTTAATAATCATTTTTGAACAAATACAATTGAAATCCACATGAAAATAAAGCTTCCATTGCATCCCACACATACACACACACACACACACACACACACACACACACACACACACACACACACAATACAATTGTTGGAACGATGTGTACAATTGACACCTGAATGATGTCATCTGCAGCTTGTTTGGAATATATTTTTCAGTTGCTAGTCAGTCGTGTGCCCTAGGCAGCTTAACAAGTTTAATTAACCACAGGAGGAAAGTTGTGTGAAGGGAATGTGAACTAAATTTACTTATCACATAGCGAGTGTGTGGAGATTAAATAAATCAGCAGAAGGGGGTGCTGTCTTACAACACTGTGCAAGGATGGTTGAAATAAACAAAACACTGCGCTGACGTCTTTCCAATTAGCAAACGTTTCGCTTCCCTTCGCCAGCCATGGCCCTTTAGAGCCATGCTCCATGGGGTATTAGGGGCGCCGCATGAGCTGGATACCAGGGTTCTGAGGACGTGACTCTCCCTTCCTAAGGTTTGTTTGAGGCAGACGGGAACCTTGTGGGTGTTGGAACATGAAACAAGGCTGCTGTGATCTAAAGGTACCACGCAGACAGTCCATTTGGCTGTGCTGGCTTTGTGATTACTAATCCCGCGCTGTCCAATCCAGGGCCTCTTTGGCACCAAGCCCAAAGTGTAAAGATTTCCAAAGGGTTGATTTGGACACATCCGGCAGAATGGACTGTGCTATCCACGCACAACGTCATAGTTGTAATATCCTTGCCTAAGTTTCCCATAGCTAGTGCATGCTACACTTTATGCATTATTGTTAGTTCTCACTAGCATGCAATTAGTGGATCAGCATTCAGCACTTGGGCAACATGCATCTGGGGGTAGTACAGTGTCTGGTGAGATCACCAGCAACGCAGCACATCAACGGCAGTCATGTGGCCACACCCGACCTGCTTGTGAGTGAAGAGAAATATGGGATCTGTCAGGTGGAGAGAAAAACCACCAAAAACTCTGCATATTAGTGCAAATTAAGCTAATTTGATGTGGCATGGCAAGGGAAAACTACTCAACCATACTAGCCTACACATCACCTCAGGCTTGCTAGTCGGCCAGACAGTGCCTAGACTCTGAATACTCAGAGGTGGAAATGCAGAAGGAGAAACCGACCAAGCAGGGAGAGGCAAGAGGTAATATGACTCTTACTTATTAGAGTGTAAAAGCAATACAAACAATGCAGTGAGTGATAGCAAATACAGGCTAACATGGGAAAATGAATCAACGCTAACGGACACCACACAGCTTTGTAGTATACTATTAAAAATGCTTGTGATATTAAAAAAAAATTACACTCACAGAGGTAGAACAGATGCTATCCACAGGTTTGGAGCACAGGATACCTGTAGCTCTGACCGTAATCACAAGCTGCTAATCAGATACAGTGGCTCAATGTCTTTCGACAAATTAAGAATTTTCCACTGAATGGTGGCTGCATGACAGCCATCTTTCCATGGCTTTGCAAATACTGCAGCATACATTACTGCATGACTTTTCTGAAGGTGCACACAAGAAGATATCCTGGTGTTACACACTGCCCCTAGTGGTTAGGAGCAATGTGAACTAGAACCCACTTTAATTGTAAATAGTTGTAGTATTAGGTAGAGTCATAGCGCAACAGGTTTGTTTAAAATATAATAGTAAATCAAAGCGTTTATTATATATTGTATTGTATATTTGTATACTGAATTCCTGGCAGGTTTTGCAGTGGGTTGGTTTCTGTGAGCAGTGTGCCAAGCAGATTGACGACCCATGTTCTTATTATTCAAATTACACTTCGCCATATGCGTATACATGTACACATGCCATCACACCTTATTTTGCACGTTCGAAGAAGCAAACCCAGTGTTGCGAAATTACAATTTCAATTTATATCATAAATGACACACGGCATGTGCAGAACAGAATCGCAGAACACAGTGCATGGTAAATCCACTATAAGGGAAAGACTGATTCTCTGATTCGTTGGAATGACAAACACCAACGACTCATGTCCAGATTTATAACAATATACAGTACAGCTCATGATGATATTTAATACCACACACAAGAGAGAGAGAGAGAGAGAGAGGCTGCAGCTGCTCATACACACTCATGCACCAAGTGTCACAGTAACAGTTGGGCAGTATCTCACCTATTCTCTCTCTCTCTCTCTCTCTCTCTCTCTCTCTCTCTCTCTCTCTCTCTCACACACACAAAATAAAAAATTTTTAAAAAACATAAGATAGTGAGCAAAACATGTGTTATAAAAGATGCAACAAGCTTTGAGTTAGGATTAAAACATCTTACCTTGAGTCTGCCATCAGTGCCTTGCAGGCTGGAGTAAACATAGCACGCAGTGGGGATGGAGTGTTTCTACACATGAGCTGTGAGACTGCGAGAGCTCGGTGTACTACAGAGAGAGAGAGAGAGAGAGAGAGAGGAGAGAGAGAGAGAGAGAGAGAGAGAGAGAGAGAGAGAGAGAGAGAGAGAGAGAGAGAGAGAGAGAGAGAGAGAGAGAGAGAGAGATAGATAGATAGATGGGGGATGGAGGAACAAGGATGAGGGGAGGGAATTATGAGAAAGCCACCGATGGGAAAATGAGAGGGAGGTGTGTATTGTGTGTGTGTGTGTGTGTGTGTGTGTGTGTGTGTGTGAGTGTGTGTGTGTGCTTAAGCATGTGGGGATGCAGTATTGTTTTGTTTTTTTTTTCCTTGCAAAACACTGGTTGCAAAAGTATTGGCACCCCTAAATTTAATACACAGTGACGCCTCCCCTGCAGAGAAGAACAGCACTGAGTCTCCACGGTAATGTCTAACGAGGTTGGAGACACATTTACATCTCCTGCATGCACAACATTTTAAGCTTCTTTATTTTCTTAGATTTGTTTAAATGAATGCGCTTCTGAATTCTGACTACAGATTTTCCACTTAGTTCAAATCTGGGACTGAGATCATCATCCTCACAAAACACTGATTTTGTGGGGGTTTTTTTTTAATTGGTGTATTTTAGCAGTCATTATATCGTGAAAAATTTATCTATAGCCAAATCAACCAGATTTTCGGTTTAAATCTCCTGTTACTTATTGGAATTCATGGTGTGATCAGTCTTCATCAAAGCCCCTGGACCACAAAACAGCCCCAAATCATCAATCATCATGTTTTGCAGCAGGTTTTGGTGTTCTTCTTTTCCCCCCATCATACACGTCAGTGGTGTTCATGCCTATTTTTACATCCATTACCTGAATTAGTTTTCTAATTATCACATGCTGAAGGATGTTTAACCTCATATTTGGTCAAAGATAATAATGTTATAATAATGCATTTAATAACGTTGCTTTAATGTTGAAAATACTATTTTTTTTTTTAACTAAGAAATGAGTATCATTGTGTGTAATATAAGATATTTATATATTTACATTTTACATGTGTGTTATACATTTACGTGGGGGGTGGGGGGTGGGGGGTGGTAATAATTCTGGAGTTGTGTATATATCTATACATATATGTATTTAGAATGTTTGTTATGTGGTCTCCTTTAGTACTCACTAAATGGTCCATCCATCCACTTTCCAGACGAGTTATCCTACACTGGGTCGCGGGGAGCCTGGAGCCTATCCCAGGACACAAGGCGGGGGACACTCTGGACGGGATGCCAATCCATCGCAGGGCACAATCGCACACACATTCACATACTACGGACAATTTGGAAATGCCAGTCAGCCTACGGAGCATGTCTTTGGACTTGGTGAGGAAACCCCAAACTCGGTACCTGGAGGAAACCCCCGAAGCACGGGGAGAACATGCGAACTCCACACACACAGGGAGGAGGAGAGACTCAAATCCTCAACCCCAGGGGTGCGAGGCAAATGCGCTAACCACTAAGCCACCGTGTTACTAAAAAGTAAATAACTAAAGTAGTGCTAATGTCGATTCTTATGAGCTCGAAGAACAGTTTTCTCTGCTACCTGTCCAGGTCTCGGTGATGAAGTGACTGATTTCGAATGCTATAACATCCCTTTCGTTCTTCCCATCTATCAGACATGAGTAGGTCTTAATCGTGTCTGTAATTTGAATTGGTGATCCTTATTGCTCTGAAGCATACAAACAGTAAGATGAATCAAAATCTGTTTTTATTCCTCATTCCTCATGATTCATCTGAATGATAGCTAAACTGTTCTTCAGCCCATGACAAAGCCGCTGCTGTGATTCACACAATTCTGCAGATAAATGTAAGGGTTTCACACCGGCTGTTCTTCTGACATACCGGTTCCTTTGTGAATGAAATTCTCAAATCATTCAAATCATTTTCTTCTTAATGGTCTTTTCTTGTTTTTGTTTTTTATTTGACTTCCTATAATAAACAGATAATTTCTTACCTGCAACACACGAGTCCATTTCTTCACCATCTTTTCCTCGCGGGTAAAGAATTCACTTGACTAAGGAAGTTTTTTTGTCTGGATTTTTTCTGTGGCATGATATAGTAAGCTTTAAGCTGCAGACATGTTTTTTTTTGTTTTTGTTTTTTTTGTTTTTTTTTTTTGGGGGGGGGATTTTCCACTGCATTAAATTTCCTTTATTAGGCCCAGTTTCTTCACACTTACTTTAAATTCTAATTGGAAGTCACATGCTGCTGCTGAGGATGGCCCCACACGGTGCAGCCTAAAGATCATTGAGATTACAGTGGTGAAGTTCAACAAAACAGTCTTCATATAAAAACTATAATGAATTTTTCATGGTCTCACAATTACTATTTGACCGTGTGGTACTGGTACATTTATAGAAGAGATTTATTTATTAATAATTGCACTATTCGGTGTTACCCAGATGAGGATGGGTCCCCTTTTGAGTCTGGTTCCTCTCAAGGTTTCTTCCTCATATCATCTCAGGGAGTTTTTCCTCACCACCGTCGCCTCTGGCTTGCTCATTGGGGATAAATTCATACATCTAAAATCTATGTCCTGAATTTATATATTTCTGTAAAGCTGCTTTGGGACAATGTCCATTGTTAAAAGCACTATACAAATAAACTGAACTTGAACTTGAACTTGAACTTGAACTCTATTTTAAAAATCCAGTTTCACTGATAACAATCTCGCTGATACAAAACTGCTATGACTATAATGTCTATAATTATATATGATTAGATAACCATTTCACCACTAGCACACCTTATTGGTTAAATAATGCATAAATATGTTAAATCATATATACTGGTGCTGGAATTTAAATATATCTGAGGAGAGGTTTGGTGGAAAATAACAGTTTTTAGCCACAAAAAAAAAAAAATCAATAACTTTAATTGTATTAATGTTAAAGGAATACTCCAAGAATATAATTTTTTAACATAATCTCTAACCACCGCATCCGTAGTGTGTGTGTGCGTGTGATTAAGGGCAAATGTCAAATTAATAATCAATAAAAGTTTAAATGTGTAATTTTACAGTTGTGTGCAAAAGTTTTTCCAGCTTTTAATTTTTAAAGTGAAAACCTTTGCAGCAAATTATTTTAATAAGGTAAAAATAATGACTGTTATTGTAGTAATGTTGTTTGGACACCCTGCCTAATCGGTACTAAACAGCAACACCCCATCTGGCAGATATCACAGCTTGCAAACCCTTTTTATAACCAGCCAGGAGTAATACTATCCTTGTTTAATGAATTTTCACCCACTTTTCCTTGCAAACGTTTCTGGTTCTGAGATATTCTTGGGCCATCATGTATGCACAATAGAAAGTGACTGTGTATTAACATCCAATCAGCTTCATCTTCAAACACTTTCAAAAAAATGTTATGCATAAATGTGTACTGACAGTCCATCAGCTGTAGATGGGTTAATATAGACTTCTATTATAAGATAATTATCTTTTCTCAGTACAGTGCTGAAATTCTTATTTGTGGTACATTTACATACACTACAGATGTGGTAAAATAAGATTAGCTTGAAAAACGCTGGAATATTCCTTTAAGTTAATGCAAATATGTGACCACTTATGACCTAGATCGATTTAAACATCACATTCGTGGATGCCTCAGATGGTGCGGAGACATCATTGATGTGAAGCTCCTCACCCACAGTCCCATGAGTGCCTATGATCTCAAATACAGAAGTATTAGTATTGATTTGGTGATGTCAGTGCCCAGCTAATAGATGCAAATAATCAACCATGATCTGGTGAGTGAGCTAGAATCACACGCACACACACACACACACACACACACATGCCTTTAGGGTGTGTTAGATCCAATCTTTCCTCCTGTCGAACCTGTCTTGCTCATTGCTTTTGATTACTTGACGCCCTTGTGCTAGTCTCCTCCAATCTCTTGGCAGATTAGCTTTCTGAGAGCCAGCGTGTCTTCGAACTGGTGCACTTTCTTAGGTTGCCTTGGTAACCCTTCAAAATGTTCTCGCAGTGCTCTTTTTTGGAGTTCTGCCAATGCAGTACATATGAATAATCTACATATACACATAGAGCCTGAATGTTCTCACATATTTACATCTAATGTTTCCCGACAATTGAGATGGGGGGATTTTGGAACACGTGCATGAAAACATTTGACAGGATTTAGGAGTGTTAGGTTTGCCAGACTGCACAGATTCCCATTGATTTTATCAAATGATTTCTCAAGGATTATTTTGCGAGTTCTAGGGGTTTTTCATTGGTTTTAAATGGTTCTACGTGGAAGCTTAAAATAAATAAATAAATAAATAAATAAATAAATAAATAAATAAATAAATAAATAAATAAAGGAGACCCTCTGGTTCCCCCAGAGTAACAACCTGAAAAATCCTTTAGGATGCCAAATTTAACCTTCTCTTCAGAGTGTGTTCAGTGTCCTATGGTGTATTTGTTTATATAAACAGCTGGACATGTTCCAGGTTGAAATAATGGTGCTGGAATTACATAACAGTTCTAAATATTACAATCCACCACAATAATAGTCTGTGTGTGCTCCCGTGCACAAATTAGAGTCATCACGCTGAGGCCAGATCTGCGAGCCACCCAACAATACCCTCCATTGATCTGACCTTTTCCAGCCTCCCAGCACAAAACATTCAGCACACGCTGAAAAATGAGATATGACACATCCGGTCAGTGCAGCCAGATTCCCCCAGAGTCATTTCCCACCTACAAACACAGTCGACTGGTACATGAGGACAATCCAGTCATGCATAAGTAGGTGCAATGAGTAATTAACACATCTGAGAGCAGTTAGATGCAATAAAGCATAACACTGCAGAGACGTGTATAATTAGTGTCACTATGACAGTGTGAGTGCTGAACTGAAATAGACACCAGTGTTCAGCACTGAAGCTCATAACTGCAAGATAAGATTGCAGCAGACGAAGTGTTATTCCTATTCCTATGAAACATCAGCTAGTCTTTGTGACTGAAGCTCCTGCCACCCTGCGCCAATAATAAACCTTCATTCAAACGCATTTTTGTTCATTTATTCATCTTCAGTAACAGTTAGACTTGTGTAATACTGATTTTTTTTTTTTTTTACCTGCTCAGGACTTTTAAAAAAGCATTTTTTTTTTAAATGTGATAAATTATTCAATCATCCAGAGCCAATAGCCTAAAGAAAAAAGGCAGTCTAAAAAAACACAGAATTTCTAGCAATTCAGGTTTAAGTAACTGCTTGCGACAGTCAGGAACTGCTTGCTGGCAGTGGCATAAACTCAGCTGGATAGTGGATTTCTACATGATTCTGCAGTAATTCACAGTAAAAAAAATAAATAAATAAAAAATTATAATAAGTAGTCCTTCTTATTACTAATTTGTATGCTTACCCTTAAAACATATCTTGCATTAATGCCAAATTGTAATCAGTTCATCTGCTGGTAGCAAGGATAAATCCATAAAAATTCCTACCAATGGACTGACAGATGGATGGCCCAATGGCAAAAATGGTAGATAGCCAGAAAATTGGCCTTGGGTTCCTGAACATGAGTGTGTAAATAACAATAATCTCGGTGCAGGGAGACGAAAAAATAAAAATAAACAGCACAGAGTATTAATTTAAAAAAATGTTCTAATCATCATTACCAGTAATATTATTCATATACTTAACCTCAGATAACTATACTTAACATCTAATGTTAGCTAAGTTGAGTATACGCAAGAGCATGTGAGATGGGAGAGGGGCGGGGCTTGGAGTCAGTTAATTTTGGTGAGTTCAAAACACCTGTGCAAATCATTCCAGATTCATATGTTGACTGGCTGATCACTCATTTTATTGGAGAGACAAAGGCTGCTCTTTTAGTGTATTTCTGAGTGATGACTGGCAGTGATAAAAAGCTGGCAGGTCTGGAAATATAATATAATCAGCGTAAATGTCACTGGATATCACTGCAGTGTAATATTGTGTAGAAATGATGAAATCACTATTACTATAATGTACAAATGTACAAACCTAGTAACAGCTTTGTCCTGGTGAACTCGGAGAACTCTGGGCATGAGATGGGAAAACACCCTGAATGGGCACCATGCACGCACACACACACACACACACACACACACACACACACACACACACACACACACACACACACACACACACACACACATTCACACCTCGGGGTGATTTAGCGTAGTGGCCACCTGGTCATTATAAAAGACCTAGATTTCAGCTAAATTAGGAAACAAATCAGCCCATCAACTCTCCTCATCCCCTCTCACCCTCTCACTCAATCCTGTAATTACATTTGACCTGGTATGATATTGCATACATGCTGCATTTTTTAAGTGTTTATTGGCATTGCCATGAATACAAGTTATAAGCACACAGATGACCCTAAAAGTCATAAATACAAGTGAAGGGAGATTCACATTGTGTATGAAAGGTCACCCTGCTCACTAAATCAGGAACACTGTGCAGTACAACAATATAGGAAATAGGTTTTATCATTCAGTTATACTAAAAGTTACAGTCGACAAAATACTATGTTTGAATTTATTAGTTTAATTCTATTATTAGGTTTATATGGTTATAGCAATGTACTGTCAGGTGAGAAAGTAAAGGAGAAACCAACATAAAGTGTGTTATTATGGCTTTGGTACTCTGTGATCCACCAAAACAGCTTCAATGCTCCTTGGTATTGATTCTACAAGTCTCTGAAACTGTACTGGAGTGATGAACACTGTTCTGCTAAATGATTTTCCCTGAGTTGGTGTTTTGATGATGGTAGAGAGCGCTGTCTGACAAGTAACTCCAAAATTTCTCATAATTTTTCAACTGGGATGAGATTTGGTAAGTGTGAAGGACGTAACATACGATTTAGATCTGGCATTTTGTTTGATAATGAGTTAATAACGTAAACTATTTTTTTGTGGTGTTATTTTTTCATTTTTGGTGTAATATCAGAAAGAATGAAACGTTTTATCTTCAAACTCACAGATAAACTTGGTTTTATAAGGATCTATCTGCCAGCCAATCATCATCCAGGATGGATATAAGATGAACACAGTGTAGGTGAGGTGGCTTTGACCAATCAGCATCCACGTTCTATTTATTTATGCTCTGACAGATTTGCCACTTTCGACTACCATTATCTTAAAGTGTAGTGGTGCAGTGCCTCACAGCTCCAGGGTTCCCAGTTCAGTCCTGCGCCCGTGTGACTGTCAGTGTGGACTGCCACATGTTGTCTGTGTAGGTTTCCTCCGGGTTCTCCAGTTTCCTTCCACCTCCCAAAAATATGCTATAGGTGGATTAGCTACTTTAATTTGCCCCTAGCTGGGAATGTGTGCATGCATGGTGCCCTATGATAACTGGCATCCCATCCAGGGTGTATTCCCACCTCATACCTGGTATGAGACCCACAAGGACCATTACAGTTTCCATTAAAACCACTACAATTCGATTAAATTATTTGTTTCCGAATCTTCCATGTTATTTAACTCCATCTTTTTTTAAATCATTGAATTCCCACATATCTCACTATATCTGGAATAATAAGCAACAGAGAATTAGTCTTTCTAAACTTTGTAAACCAAAAGATTTGGGGGGTCTGTCTTTGCCCAATTTGTAATTTTATTATTGGCTGCTCAACTCAAAATGATGACAAACTGGTTCATGAACAGGCAGGACACTCTGTGGATTGACTTTGAACTTTTATCTTGCTATCCTAGAAGACTGGAGACCCTTCTGTTTATTAACAATATAGACCAGATAAATTCCCTCACTGAAAGATGTGAAAAAATACAGCTGTGGCCAAAAGTTTTGAGAATGACACAAATATTAATTTTCACAAAGTCTACTGCTTCAGTGTTTTTAGATCTTTTTGTCAGATGTTACTAACTGTTACTGAAGTATAATCATAAGCATTTCATAAGTGTCAATGGCTTTTATTGACAATTACATGAAGTTTATGCAAAGAGTCAATATTTGCAGTGTTGACCCTTCTTTTTCAAGACCTCTGCAATTCGCCCTGGCATGCTGTCAATCAACTTCTGGGCCACATCCTGACTGATGGCAGCCCATTCTTGCATAATCAATGCTTGGAGTTTGTCAGAGTTTGTGGGTTTTTGTTTGTCCACCCGCCTCTTGAGGATTGACCACAAATTCTCAATGGGATTAAGGTTTGGGGAGTTTCCTGGCCATGGACCCAAAATGTCGATGTTTTGTTCCCCGAGCCGTTATCACTTTTGCCTTGTGGCAAGGTGCCCCATCATGCTGGAAAAGGCATTGTTCGTCACCAAACTGTTCTTGGATGGTTGGGAGAAGTTGCTCTCTGAGGATGTTTTTGTACCATTCTTTATTCATGGCTGTGTTCTTAGGCAAAATTGTGAGTGAGCCCACTCCCTTGGCTGAGAAGCAACCCCACACATGAGTGGTCTCAGGATGCTTTACTGTTGGCATGACACAGGACTGATGGTAGCGCTCACCTTTTCTTCTCCAGACAAGCTTTTTTCCAGATGCCCCAAACAATCGGAAAGGGGATTCATCAGAGAAAATGACATTACCCCAGTCCTCAGCAGTGCAATCCCTGTACTTTTTGCAGAATAGCAGTCTGTCCCTGATGTTTTTCCTGGAGAGAAGTGGCTTCTTTGTTGCCCTTCTTGACACCAGGCCATCCTCCAAAATTCTTCGCCTTACCGTGCGTGCAGACGCACTCACACCTGCCTGCTGCCATTCCTGAGCAAGCTCTGCACTGGTGGTGCCCCGATCCTGCAGCTGAATCAACTTTAGGAGATGGTCCTGGCACTTGCTGGAATTTCTTGGGCGCCCTGAAGCCTTCTTCACAACAGTTCAACCTCTCTTCTTGAAGGTCTTGATGATCCGATAAATGGTTGATTTAGGTGCAATCTTACTAGCAGCAATATCTTTGCCTGTGAATCCCTTTTTGTGCAAAGCAATGATGGCTGCACGTGTTTCCTTGCAGGTAACCATAGTTAACAGAGGAAGAACAATAATTTCAAGCACCACCCTCCTTTTAAAGCTTCCAGTCTGTTATTCTAACTCAATCAGCATGACAGAGTGATCTCCAGCCTTGTCCTCATTAACACTCTCACCTGTGTTAACGAGAGAATCACTGACATGATGTCAGCTGGTCCTTTTAGTGGAAGGGCTGAAATGCAGTGGACATGTTTTTTTGGGATTAAGTTCATTTTCATGGCAAAGAGGGACTTTGAAATTAATTGCAATTCACCTGATCACTCTTCATAACATTCTGGAGTATATGCAAATTGCCATCATAAAAACTGAGGCAGCAGACTTTGTAAAAAGTAATATTTGTGTCATTCTCAAAACTTTTGGCCCCGGCTGTATTTGAATATTCCTCAAGTTACTTCTGTCCGATCTCCCTTGGCTTTGAATCCTGAATTCCCAATTCAGATTAGGAGTGTTGGTCTATTGGATTGGAGTTCTAAGGGCTTGTCTGATTTTTCAGGCCTGATGATTTCAGAATCTTTGAGGTCATTTGAACAAATCAGAGTAGAGTTTAACATTTTCCCTGTAGATTTTTTCAAATACCTTCAAATTCGGCATTTTACAGAGTCTGTTTTAAGGCAGAATAAACTCCGCTTAAACTTATCAGAATTGGAAGAAACCATGATTTCAGCGAAATCTCTCAAGGGGATTATTTCCAAGTTTTATGCCCTATTGGTGTATTCTGATTCTTCAGTTTATGATTCTTTGAAGCCATTGTGGGAACGGGACCTGGAGGTATCATTCAGTTCGGCAGACTGGACTAAGATCTGTGATGGCATTTTTACAAAATGTACTTTAATTTCTCTACATGAACAAAATTTCAAATTCTTTCACAGGATTTACTTTACACCTGTTCGCCTCCATAGAATGTTCCTTAATTGTTCAAACCTTTGTTTTAAATGTAAGATATACAAGGGCACATTTTTTCATTTATTTTGGTCCTGTGATCACATTCAGTCATTCTGGAAAGGGGTTCATTCTGCGATCCAGGAGATAATTGGAATACGGTTTATTTCATCCCCTTCACTTTATCTGCTGAACCATACTCCTAAAGACTTTTTTGACCTGGTCACCAAGTATTTATTTACAATTCTTTTATTTCTGGCTAAAAAATGTATTCTACTGAGGTGGTCTACACCCCAGGTTCCAACGGTTACCATGTGGATATCTCAGTTATCAGCTTTTTTCCCTTTGGAGAAATTGACCTGTGATATCAATCATAAATCAGATAAATTTTGGAGACTATGGAAACCTGTGCATTCTTTTCTACAGAAACTGTGACCACCTGTTTCAAGAGGATTATGGGTTTTTACTCTGTTTTATTTCCTTTCCTTTTTGTGTCATATTTCTGAATAATCTATGCAGGAAGAGATGTATACTTTTTTTTATATGTAATAGTTAATCTCTCAGCGCTTTGGGTTTGTTTGTCTGTCTGTTCATTGATGTTACTGTGTGTGCCTGTATTATTGGAAAATCAATTAAAAAAAAAATTAATTAAAAAAAAAAAAACCCACTACAATTCACATTCTATGAGGGTTTCTATTGTTTTTCTTTTCAGCAGGGTATCCAGACATTACAGCTTCACTTTCCAAACTTACACATTACTAACAGCGGATATTATTAAGTAAAGTATTTAAATGGAGTAGGTGGGTGAAATGGTGCTGCTGCAGCGCCACCTTGTGGCTGAGACTTAATAAAATGCAATAAAAGTGTCATTTGCAAAAAGACTAGGCATATGATCATCTAGTCATGGCTTATTATACAAGTGGAACTGTGCGGGTTTCTGCTCCTTTGAAGTAAAAATCTGCAGACACACCCTTAAAGTTGAAGGAAAATTCCATCCTAACGCACATTAAAGATTTAAGCAATATAGCATGAGCAAGAGTTTCGTGTGAAAGAGGTGAAGAAGCGTGTGCAGGCAGGTTGGAATGGGTGGAGAAAAGTGTCAGGTCTGTTGTGTGATAAAAGAGTACCACCAAGAATGAAAGGAAAGGTGTACAGGACAGTAGTGAGACCAGCGATGTTGTATGGTTTGGAGACAGTTGCACTGAGGAAAAGACAGGAGGAAGAGTTAGAGGTAGCAGAGCTGAAGATGTTGAGGTTCTCTTTGGGAGTGACGAGGTTGGATAGGATCAGGAATGAGTACATCAGGGGGACAGCACATGTGAGATCTTTTGGAGGCAAAGTTAGAGAGGCCAGGTTGAGATGGTTTGGACATGTTCAGAGGAGGGAGAGTGAATATATCGGTAAAAGGATGCTGAGGTTAGAGCTGCCAGGCAGGAGGCCGAGGGGAAGACCAAAGAGGAGGTTTATGGATGTAGTGAAGGAGGACATGAAGGTAGTCGGTCTGAGAGAAGAGGATGCAGGGGATAGGGATAGATGGAGGCAGATGATTCGCTGTGGCGACCCCTGAAGGGAACAGCCGAAAGGAAAAGAAGAAGAAGAGTTTCGTGTGATGTTGCTTTTATTCAACAGTTTTATAAACAAGATTATAAAATTTATATTTTGAGTAAGTGACATTTCGTACACAACATGGCCAAATATTTTGTTTAGTTTTAATTCACTAGCAGAAGTAGATCCTACTTTGTGTAGAAGCTACACTCACTTGCCACTAGCTGGGAAGGTGTGCATGCATGGTGCCCTATGATAAACTGGCATCCCATCGAGGGTGTATTCCCACCTCATACTCAGTTCCTGGGAAAGCTACCATGACCCTGACCAGGATGAAGCAGTTCTTAAAGATGAATGAATGAATGAATGAATGAATGAATGAATGAATGAATGAATGAAATGTAAGCCATACTGAGATTCCATAGATCCATAGATCTTTGCAAGCTGGAATGTCAAATGTTTTATGTCCCATATTTCTTCACCTTATAATACTAAAGTCACGACTTGTCTAATGCAATAACTGTATAATTCCAATATGCCTAGATAATTCCAGAAAGTAAGAACTGAAACACTTATCTGACTCTTTTGATTGGTCAAACTCCCAAAACGTGTGCTTAGAAATTTAGTCTTTACAACTACCCTGCTGGAAAAAAAAAAAAAAAAAGAAAGAAACCATCACAGAAATTCTAATGGTTTCCACTACAAATACCATTACAAACCATCGGCTAACCATTAAAACCATTACGTTACCATTATCGGTCCTTAATGGTATCCACTAGACATAATATGCCACCAATAGAAGGTAACAAATGACCAGTAGAGACCCACAGGGACCATTACAGTTTCCATTAAAACCAATACAATTCCCATTATAACCATTAAATCCATTACAAATTCTATGAGGTTTTTTTTTTTTTTTTTTTTTTTTTTTTTTTTTTTTTTTTTATCAACAGACAGTAGAAGTGTAAATTAAATTTAAAAATGTCAGAAATACACGTCAGTGAAGTAGTTTGTGCTGAAAGTGAAACTGCGCATGCGCGAGTGGTTCCCGTTTAATCACGAAACGAGACTGAATCTCGTTTGTTATTCTTTCTGTTTCTCACAAGCGAAACTTTTTCCGGACTGAGCGCTCAGTAGGTATGGACGCTACAGAAGAGCTAGCGCTTTGTAGCCACTGGTGAGTGTGAAGCTGATATTTAGGAATATGTATGTTTATATGTGTATATAATGTATCTTTATAGGCTATTACGTTTGTATATTTGTCCGCAGTCGCTTTCTGAAGGCTGTTTGTGAATTCGTGACGTGAAGAAGAAACGTTCTTAACATGTCGTCGTGAACTGTCTGATTATTGAACTTCACGTTTGTGGACATGAGGAAGTTCATATTTAACACGTAAACATAATTTACCCCGGAGTAAACAGGTCAACAATTTAGCGACGTCATTTGGAGTGTGAAATGAAAATGAAAGTGCTGCGGAAAGTGATGTAGATTTCACTTTCAAAGTATGAAATAAAATTAAAAAAACAACTTCAGTACCGCTTGGCATGGATTATATAGCCTCTAAAAAGTCTCTAGACCTGTCAAATAAAATGCAACGAAATTAAAATAAATAAATAAACAACCTATAGAATAGATTCAGTTCACATTGGCATCCATGCCAAGTCTCTGGAAAATAAAATAAAAAATAAAATAAAAAAAACACAAGCTGCCAGAACAGATTCATTCATTAATTCATATATAAGACATGTTAGACATTTAGGACTTTAAAATCACAGTGTAATAACTTATAGGCTACTGTATAAGGCTCAAAATTATTAAGGAATAATTGCGAAATGAATATATATATATATATATATATATATATATATATATATATATATATATATATATATATATAATGTTATGAAAAAAAAATTCAACATTGACAAATTGTGGTGTGAGAAAACTATCTGAAATTCATAAATCAGGACTAATAACTAAATAGGAATACTGTCATGGTTATGCCGGCACTGAAGTACATTACCCATCAGCCCCAGCACATCACAAGACCCCATCACGCTCACCTGTGCCTCGTCTCAACCTCATTAGCACCTCTGTTGATGGTGTAGTGTTTGAGCACCTCACTGTCAAGCCTCTGTTGTTGCCTTTGTATGTTAAGTCTGCCGGTTTACTTCTGTTCCAGTGTTTATGTGCCCTTTCACTGCTTTGGTTGTTTGTTGTTGTTGTTGTTTTTTCACTTTTTCTAATAAATCTGCACTTGCATCTGCCGCCTCTTCAATTACGTGACAGTTACAGGCTATAGAATCTACATCGAATATATCTATCATTACTTATTTATTTGAATTAGGATTAACTAGGTGCTTTACAACTTTACTTTCCAAACTTACACTTTATTAACTAACTAAAGCATTTCAGTGGAGGAGGTTTCGAAGGACTAGGCGTCTGATCAACTGATCATTGCTTATTATACAAGAGGAACTGTGTATGGCTCTGCTCATTTAGAGTCAAATCTGCAGACACACCCTTAAAGTCAAATTCCATCCTAAAACACATTAAAGCTTTAACCGAGAGTGCGGTTATAACTGAATATCGGCACGTCTGTGATTCAGCCAAAGGCACGAGCCTGTAGGCCGAGTGCTGTAGAGAATCGTGTCATATTGCTTTTATACAACAGTTCTATAAACAAGATTATAGAATTAATATTGGAGAAGTGACATTTCGTACACAATATGGCCAGAAAGAAGAAGCTACACTCACTTTATGGCATGTCGACTACCTGGCTAGCTAGCTCACACTGATGTGTACGTTGCACTAGGGAGTTGCATTTATTCTGTAACAAAGCAAAACCCTACTATTT
The DNA here is from genome assembly GCA_023630585.1 of Cranoglanis bouderius. Classification (NCBI taxonomy): domain Eukaryota; kingdom Metazoa; phylum Chordata; class Actinopteri; order Siluriformes; family Cranoglanididae; genus Cranoglanis; species Cranoglanis bouderius. The sequence continues at coordinate 7,274,680 of CM042540.1, forward strand.
GTATTTTCACTGAAGAGATCAAGCAACGTAAAAGCGACGCAAGAAAGGTTTTGCTTTTCTGTGTGTACCGTTTTCTTCATGTTACTAATGAAAAGCAATACCATTCCAAAATACCGTATTTTACTTTTGTTTTTTGTTTTTATTGGTGTGATCCTCCATAATTTAGGAGGGCATTATATAGGCATTATCAAATAAACATCAGCAAACGTTTCGGTTTTCAGTATTCAGTTTAAGTGTTTTCAGCGTTTGGGTTTGCGTGAGAGTTTAGTTCCTGTGAAACCGCTGCAGTTTTAATATTCGCTCAACATCGCTCCACAGCAATAAAGAGGTGGTGAAGATGAACCTTCCCATGCACGAAGCTCACTGCCAGCGTTTCCTGTGTCTCTGTCCTGACTGTGAAGAACTGGTGCCTAAGGATCAGCTCGAAGAACATCGAGCAGAACAGCACACTCTGGTCACTAAGATGTTACACTTCAAACGATTTTTTCTCTGCTAATTGTTGTTTTTGTTTTTTTTCTCTGCTAAATCTTGTATAATTTGTAAAATATCCATTACAGGTCAAATGCAAGAAGTGCAGTATGAAGATGGAAAAATGCAAGCTAGCAGATCATGAAGTAAATGCATCATCTTATATTCATACACTCAGTCTGAGTACAAAGAAGGAAAAAATATTCCAAAGGTGTTTCTGTCTATCTGTGTGCCACTTTCAGGCAAACGAATGCACAGAGAGGCTTCAGAGTTGCGAGTATTGTCAGCTGGCTCTCCCTTTGAGCAATCTGAAGGAGCACGTTGTGGCCTGTGGAAGTCGGACAGAACGCTGTCAGGACTGTAACCAGTACGTCACCCTGAAAGACCAGCTCCAGCATGCTCAGATCTGCACCTCTGAGGACTTCAGCTTTAAAAGTGAGTCTGTCTGATTTTATCCTGTCTAATGTCAGGGTCAAAGCATGTGTCTAATATAGTAAATGGTGAGCGAAAGTCTGGTCAGCTCAGATGAAGGTCTGGTGCATTTTGACATATTTTTGGGACTTCACATCACACTGGAGTATAAGACAGGACCCCACCTCCTGTTTAAAGCAAAAATATTTTATATAGTAGAGCTCAAAATTTACAGGTTGGTTTTGATTTTGCTTGTGAGAACAACTGCGTTTCCATTTATAAGCATGGAAATTGGTTACTTTACTATTGGTTTTGGATTTAATGTTTGTATTTATATACGTTTAAAAATATATACAGCGCCCTCCACTAATATTGGCACCCTTGGTAAATATGCGCAAAGAAGGCTGTGAAAAATTGTCTTTATTGTTGAATCTTTTGATATTTTGTTAAAATAAATCACAAAAATACTCTGCTCTCATGGATATCAAACAATTGCAAACAAAACACAGGTTTATCAAAAAAAAAAGATCTTTGTTACAACAATTATTGGCACCCCATTAGGGTGTAGGTTGTATATTAGGCTGTATATACAGCAAGGTTGTATATTAACAACCTTGGAATTATACGGCTTCTAGCTGTCTGAATTTTTCTGGCAAAAATTAGTTAATGGTATAGATATATTATTTACCTGCCAGCAAATATATGAGGTTTTTTCACAAAAAAATAAATTGAAAAAAGGTAAATTATTCATTGTTATAAATAAAATATAATCAATATAAAAATAAATAAATTATTTTAATAAATAAAAAAGTAAATAGTTTTTTTTGGAAATCTGTAAAAAATTATTTATTAAAGCAAAATATGTTGACTATTCTGCCAAGCTACCAGTGTTGGGCTCTTGAACAAGGCCCTTAGCCCTCAACTGCTCAGTTATATAAATGAGATAAATGTAAGTCACTCTGGATGAGGGCGTGTGCCAAATGCCGTAAATTAATGCAAATTGTAAGTAACTACAGTAGTAAACTCTTAAATTTGTTTATATTTTTCATTGTTTTAAAGACATTTTCATAAAACCTTGTGGTTGAAAGTTGTTTCCAAAACAAATGTAAATAGTGACAATACTGACCATGTATAAATTTATTTCCTATTCAAAATATATTTTTACTTAAAATGAAATTGTTTTACACAAATGAGTTGTTTTTTGTTTTTTTTTAAGCTTAAGAGGCTTGGTTTAAAGTTTAAGAAAATTCGCCTGGGTGAAGATTCTCATAAAGCTGGATGAGATGAGAGTGTGTAAAGCATCATCAGAAATACTGTTAATGAGTTAAAATATAAACTAGTTTTGATTTAACACTTTTTTTTTTTTTGGTCAGTGCATAATTCCATTTTTTCTCTGTGTTAATATCATCAGTATTATTCTAAAATAGTAGAAAATAGTCCAAATGAAGACCTTCTGTGAGCAGGGTATACACACTTTGTATCTGCTTTAACCTTAATGAGGATCAAAATCGTACAGAGCCTTTTAATTCCATGGTCTCCATGAAGCTAATGTAAAAATGATTACATGTGTGATTTTTGGATCTGATTAGTACAGATTACAGTGATGAAGCCATTAGGACTGGGCAGTGTCATGAGATAATATTGATATCGTGGTTAATTATGTCACAGTACACTTTTCTCGAATATCACAATTACAGCAGCTGATTTTATGTTAAAATTTTGTATTGAACCTTTAAAATTGTAACATATTTACTTTTTTGTATACAAAAGTTTTTTTTATATTTGTTTTTTATGGCAGAAGTTGGCTAGCAAACATATACTGTATATCAGGATACATAGAGTATCTTGTAAGTGTGATGATGTGATATTTTGGTTTGATCGCCCACCTCTAATAGCCATGTTTTTGTCCATTTTAGCTAAATCCATTAATGGAAATGTAAAGCCTCTGCCAGTGAAAACGCAGAAGGATGAGGTACAATTCTCTCTATATAATATATAATAATTTCATTATTGCAAATATATATACATTGTGATATTAAAATCCTCCCCTCCATACACACACACACACACACACACACAGGTTGATAACTATGTGGCATACAATTCGAGAGATCAGCGTGCTAGCCAATCCGCCGATTCTGAGCCTGAAGACACGACTCTGTCGCTGTCGGATCTGCAGAAGAAGAAGTGGAACGTGAAAACTGGCTGGATAGATGAGGATCAGATCAGCACCTGTCCACACTGTCACCTCGCTCTGCCAGTAACCACACTTAAGTGGCACGAGGTACGTACGAGCTACACATCACGGCGTTGTAGCTAATACTATAGGCAATATTGCCAAGCTGGATAAGTAATATGTGTTTAAAGTATTGATTTATCATCATTCAAGGACAAATGCAGGATTGTTGAAGGTCTGAAACGGATGACCGAGGCAATGGATGCGAGTGTGAAAAAGTGAGAAATAAGTCTGTAAGAGGTAAGTGTCCACATAGTGCTACATACTTTAATAGCAGGTTTATTTATTTATTTATTTATTCATCATAAGTGATCCTCATAAATTATTATTATTATTATTATTATTATTATTATTATCTCTTCACAGCTTGACTGGAAGACCTGCTTTCAGATACACAGGCGGCGACATCAGAACTCATCTTAATAAATCAAAATTGTTTACTCCTTTCAGACATCTGTGAAGATAGAATAAAAGCAACATGTTTGGCTAAGATAATTATTCTGTTTGAAAACAGTTATTTTTTTAAATTAGCTTTATCAAATGGTAGGAGTTTTATTAAATAAAAAGAATGAAGATGTGTAAAAAATGTTGATGAATGCAAAAAAGAAAGTTATGCAAAAACTATATGTGTAACTACATACACTACTGTGCAAAAGTTTAGGCACCCTATTTTTTTAGTACAAACTTTGTTATAGATTTTTTTATTTTATGACTTCTACATTATCAAGTCAGTGCAAAAAAACATTTTAGATTCCCAAACATTAGTTTTCTAGCACAAAATTAAATGTTACAGAAAAATGTTTGTATGTTATTAAAGAAAGCAGCATATTACGTAAGAGACACTTTTCTGACAAAAAACACAATGAAGGCTGCTGGGTTTTGCTGCAAAAATAAGAAGCAAGTGTGAAAGTCAAAGTCTCCAGGAGAACTGTGTCTGGTTCTGCAAGATGCTCAATAAAACTTACCAGCTCATTTCCTTATAAAACTGCACAAATTGTACCGGAGACTACTATTTTAATTTTTATTTTTTTGTCACACCAAATATTGATTTTGTTTCATTTACTACTGTTTACTGCTCTTTACCGTTTTTTTTTAAAATTATTTTGTAATTTATTTTTTTTTATGTAGAAACATTTAATTTCATTATTTTAAAGGCATCTTTGCTCTATAGCATTTCTCTGCATGTGCCTAAAACTTTTGCACAGTACTGTATATATGATAGATAAATAGGTAAATAGTTTACCTCCATAGGTAAACTATGGAGTTAACAGTATTAAAGAGAAACGATAGCGTGGTAATGTTTTTGGAAAACTACTTATCCTTTTTTATTTAAATTCCATAGCAAAACATTTTGACTAGCATGAATATAAATTTGTATGAGTTTTATTAAATAAAAAGAATGTATTGGTTTGAATTTGAATTGTAATTAAATGCAAAATCTTTTAAACTAAAACTGTGTTAAACTTTGTATATTAGATAGATAGATAGATGGATAGATAGATAGATAGATAGATAGATAGATAGATAGATAGATAGATAGATAGATAGATAGATAGATAGATAGATAGATAGATAGATAGATAGATAGATAAAGTAAAACAGCATCTTTCAATTGTGAACTATGGAGATCAAATGGTACTTAAATGAAAGCACAGTAACACTGTTGAATTAATTATTTATCCATTTTCTTTTACTATTTTTTTTTTTACTATAGCGTTGTTGAATTCTCTATTCTTATTGGTCAGAAGGTGTTGATTAATTTTCTATAACAGCAGGTCTGACTGTAGTGCAGCTGCAAATCACAGGTTTACATTAATGCTCTTGTTCTAATGCATTTTGGTTTCTATAATATCAAACTGGATTAACTTAAATAAAATATTATCATTGCTATCATTGATGTTGTTAAGTTGCTGTTGTAAGGAAAATATTTAACAGTTATTAACGGAGAGCTTTGTGTCAGAGCTTTGGAACAATCAAATGTTACGTTGATCCGACGCTGGCGTTTTCCGTGCAGGGAAAGACTTCAGTGCGGATGATGTTGAGCTTTTGTGGTTTATGAGTACTGTGACAAGCTGTAATTTTTGTCTTATTAAATGCAGGAAAATCAGTGGCTGGTAAAAAGCTATTTGTAGCTACTGGAAAAAGAATCATATGCTGTAAAAGTAATGACATATTATTCTTCAATTAATAAAATGCTATACATAATATCAGCACAGTAAAATATTTTGGCCTCCAATTCAAACCACCTGGTCATTAATTATTTTCCCATAACAGCACACCCTGTAAATGTAAATATCTTATGTAGTTTCTGATGGGCAGTAATAAATGAAAAAAAAAAAGAACTTTAAACAAAATAATAACAATATACACCAATCATCCTGTTCAAAAGTTTACACCCCCCTGGCTCTTAATGTATCGTGTTTCCTTCTTGAGTATCAGTGAATATTTGCACCTTTTGTGATAGTTGTGTACGAGTCCCTCGGTTGTCCTCACTGTGAAAAGATGGATCTGAACATCATATAGTCGCTGTTGGAAAGGGGTCAAATATGCAGAAGATGCTGGAAAAGCGAAGAATGTGCAGGACCTGGAGGATTTCTCTGAAGAACAGTGGGCAGTTTAACTGCTCAGGACAAACAAGGGACTCGTGAACAACTATCACAAAACATAAACACAGTCGTTGATCCTCCAGGTAACGACACACAGTATTAAGAATCAAGCGTATGTAAACTCTTGAACTGGTTCATGTGTGTAAATTTAGTTATTATTGTGTGTTGTGGACTATATGTAATCATCTGAAAACTATATATATATATATATATATATATATATATATATATATATATATAATTACCAACATTTTTCAGATTCTGCAAGGCGTATGTAAACTTTTGACCTCGACTGTAAATCACTCTGGATGAGGGAGCCAAATGTACTAAATGTAAATGTAAACAACATGCTGTCCAGCAGTCGGCGCTGCATAATCTATTGGCAAGTAGTCCAGAAAAGCCCAAAAGCACTCAGTGAGTCGCGCGCGCTGTAGTTTTGTCACGCTTTTGGGTTGCTTTCAGTTTTAGTTTGTGTACGATTACAGTTTTTGTTGTTGTTTATAAAGTATGAAAAGAAATACGGGTTGCTTATAAATGTATCTGTGATTTCTGATCATAAAAAAATGGCGGGTTGTTTTATTTCTCCTGCCTGGATTTTGAAACCACAATCAAATAATCGTTCATGTTTTATTATTATTGTTGTTATTATTATTATTATTATTATTATTATTATTATTATTATTATTATTATTATTATTATTATTATTGACACGAATATAGAAAGACCAAAAGGTACACAAACCCTCCCCTGATGCCAAGATGTCGTGGCTTGTAATTCTGAAATAAATGCTCGTATTTGTGTCTGGTTAAATTAAAATTTAATCATATGAAATCATATGAAAATGATCAATAAATCAGTGCTTCATGTGCTCCATTTTTTTCCTTTTCACTTCTTCTCTTTGTGCGTTATTTACGCAAATATACACAGGAGAAAAGTGCTTACAGCTACTAATAATTATTTAAGAAATAATTGTCATAGTCATAGAAGTCATATTAGAAGTCATATTGTTATTATTATTATTATTATTATTATTATTATTATTATTATTATTATTATTAAATGGCAAATAAATATCTACTCTACACCCAAACCGAGCAAATTCAGTGAAAAAAACAGTGTTTGCCATCGTAATGTCATATTTTTAAACACTAAAATAACAAGTATGCGGTTTTGAATAAAACTCCATTAAAAGAATTAAACAGGAGCTTTAATAACACAAGTACATCAGTTTAATAACAAAACCATAATAACATAGATAGACAGGCAGACCGTTCGATAGATTTTTCCATTTTCCAGTCTTCTCGAACATAGAACTATTCCATTTATGATGCCACGACGATCGATGTGACGTCACAACAGTTGCGTCGAGTGTATAAATAGCAGCCGGCTATTTTATTTGCGGTTATTTGCAGACTTACAAGTTGAGAGAAAGGAGTTTCCCGAGGATTACACGATGGGTATACGTCAATCCAGGAAAAAATCGGGTATATGGTATTTTCTAATTCATTTTAACTGTTGGCTTGTTGATTAGGTCTAAAGTTTGATCTCGTGAACGCAGATTTGGTGCTTGATCGGCGTGAAGCATTAGCTAAATTAATTGCTTGAAAACCACTAAATGAACACAAACAGCATTCTACTATATTGTTTAATCACCAATCGATACGTCCAAAACTAATCCCCCTCCCCTTATAAATGTTATAAATACCTTGTTTACATGGTCTTATGTATACTGTATATGTTCTACACATAAAATATGGCTCAAAGGTATAGAGAATGTGTAACATTGAAAATCTGCTTTCGAAGATCATCACTAAATCGTCAGACAAAGGGTGAAAATATCAAAGGTTATCTGAAGGTGATTATGAATAGTGATTAGGAATAGTCAAGGTGAAGGTGGTTATGAATAGTCAAGCCATGTGCAAAAGATGTTATATCGAAACAGTTTATGGATTATATTTATACTGTTAGAATAGTAAAGAGTAAGATAAATTCTTGCTAAAGTTACTAATGTGCAACTATTTCTTTCTTTCCTGTAGAAGACCACACCTGCAACACTGTGCCCAGTGAGGAGTGCCGTTCTCCATGCACTGGACATGCTGACAACTTTGCCATACAAAGATATGAAGTACAAACTTCGCTCGCCGATCTTAAACGATCCCGGGACGACCATGAGGACGAGGGAAAAACTGCCTTCAGTCAGCAGCCTGTGAAAAAAGCCAGGCTTGGCTCTTCCGATTCCTCATTTCTTGCATTGTTACGGCATTGTTGTGCTATGGCTAATCTGAAGGCTGTTAATGGACAACACAAGTCGAGCTTTAGAACAGGCTCACGTAAACGGCAGTTCAAGTCTCCTCGTGAAGGTGACAATGACGAGGACAACCACGAAACCCTTGCGATGATTCGCCAGCAACTTTATGGCCCTGGTGGGCCTTATGGAAATATGAGGGTAAATCAGACAGAGAGCGAGTCGCGTTGCTCTAAAACTTCGCATGCCAATCATAAACGATGCCAGGACGACCATGAAGATGAGGAAGAAACTGCCTTCAGTCAGCAGCCTGTGAAAAAAGCCAGGCTTGGCTCTTCCGATTCCTCACTTCTTGCAATGTTACGCCGTTGCAGTGGGATGGCTAATCTGAAGCCTGATAATGGACAACACAAGTCCAGCTTTAGAACAGGCTCACATAAACGGCAGTTCAAATCTCCTCGTGAAGGTGACAATGACGAGGACAAACACGAAACCCTTGTGGTGATTCGCCAGCAACTTTATGGCCCCGGTGAGCCTTATAGAAATATGAGGGTAAATCAGACAGAGAGCGAGTCACATTGCTCTAAAACTTTGCACGCCAATCATAAACGATGCCGGGACGACCATGAGGATGAGGAAGAAACTGCCTTCAGTCAGCAGCCTGTGAAAAAAGCCAGGCTTGGCTCTTCCGATTCCCAACTTCTTGCAATGTTACGCCGTTGCAGTGGGATGGCTAATCTGAAGCCTGTTAATGGACGACAAAAGTCCAACTTTAGAACAGGCTCACGTAAACGGCAATTCAAATCTCCTCGTGAAGGTGACAGTGACGAGGACAAACACGAAACCCTAGCAGCGATTCGCCAGAAACTGTACAGCCCTGGTGTTCCTTATGGAAATATGAGGGTAAATCAAACAAAGAGCGAGTCGCGTTGCTATAAAACTTCACTCGCTGATCAGAAACGATCCCGGGACGACCATGAGGATGAGGAAGAAACTGCCTTCAGTCAGCAGCCTCCAAAAAAAGTCAGGTTTACAATGTTAGGGCGTTGTGGTGATATGGCTAATGTGGAGTCTATTAACAGATTACACATGTCCGGCTTTAGAACAGGCTCACGTAAAGTGCATTTTAAGTTGCCTTGTAAAGGTGACAATGACGATGACAACCCCAAAAACCTTATACAGATTCGCCAGCAACAGTACAGTCCTGGTGTTCATGATGAAAATATGATGGTACATCAGACAGACAGTGGGCCACGTAGTTCTACAACTTCGCGCCCCAATCGTAAACGACGCCGAGATGACCATGAGGATGAGGAAGAAAAGCGTCCTGTAAAAAAACCAAGGCTTGACTCTTCAGAATGCAATGATCTTGCAATATCACTGGGTTATGGTGATAAGTCTAATCTGCAGTTTGTTAACAGACAACCAACACCCAGCTCTGGAACAGGCGTACGTAAAGTGCAAGTTCAGTTGTCTCATGAAGGTGACAATGGCAGTGACAACTATGAAACCTTTGTGCTGATTCACCAGCAACCGCCCGGCCCTGGTGGTCCTGATGAAAATCTGATAGTAAATCAGACAGACAGTGAGTCCCAATGTTCTACTCAAGAGGATCAGGAAGAAGCTGCCGTCAGTCAGCAGCCTGCGAAAAAAAACAAGAGGAAATGCAAGTCTCCTCGTGAAGGTGACAATGATGAGGACAACCATGAATCTCTTGCGACGATTCGCCAGCAACTGTATGGCGCTGGTGGTCCTTATGAAAATCTGATGGTCAATCAGGTTGACCCTTCAGATCTGGCCTCGTCCTCCTTCCATCAGCAAGCCACCACTAGTAGGAACAGCAGTTTATCCAGTCTCAGCAGTGGACTTTCAGGTTTGAACCAGACAAGCACTTCAATGAACGAATCAACGTCCGGTCACAAAAGCATGCAGACGAAGCTACAGCGAGATACAGGACGCAACAGCGACTCGGATTAAACACCACCCAAAAGAAGAAGCTGTAGGAATTTAAGAGTGTTGTTACTAAAGATCCCCATCTTTAGTAACTACAACTTTAGTTCCCATTTACTGTTTGACCCACAAAGATTTTAATCTTATTCTGTCATGTATGCAATGGTCATTAAAAAGAAAAGTCACACTTGGAAGGAAGTAGCAGTGCTCGTTGGTGCCACTGGTGAGTGCACGTTGCTAGGACAGTTAGCTTGCTAATCTGCTAATCCACTAGATAGTGCACAACCACAAGCAACAACTGTAGCACGCTCTAAAGTGACAAACAAAAGTGACAAAATCAACTGGTCTGTTTGGACTGATATTTTGAGACATGAATCTCTGCAGCCCGTAGCCAGCTCCAAAAAGACGGTACAGCTCCATTCTGTATGCTAATAAAGATAATTTCCCTTATGATCCCCCCTCGTTTTAATAAATCTCAGAAACATTCCTTCACATTTGTGTGTGTGTCTGTGTTCTTGATTTGCTGTTTTATATATATATATATATATATATATATATATATATATATATATATATATATATATATATATATATATATATATAAAACGTTGCTATGGCAATTTTTAGAATGTTATTTATATCGAGAAACAAGATTTCAGCAACAGTTTGTTAAAAAGACAATAACATTTCTCTTTTTTTTTTTTTGTCTGAAAAAGTTCACAAAAATGTGGATGTGTTAAAGTAGCATGTGTCCTTATAAACCCGCAACGCAACAAGGTTAAACGAGAAAAATGCTGCTTTGCATGAAGAACTGAAAATGGATGACATCAACAAACAAAACAATTTACTCAAAAGACTAAAAGTTGCTGAATAGCTACAGTACTTTCTAAAAAAAAAAAAAAAAACATTAGTCGAATAAGAAAGTTTTGCTGTTAGCTAAGCAAGAATGGTTGCTAACTAGCTTAATTAGCTCGCTAGTATCTGGTTACTTTTAAGTGGGTCTTGTTTCTCTTGAATTGAAAAGACAAACATTAGCTGGCTGATCTAGTTACCAACTAAATGATATCAACTATGTATTAAAAAAAAAAAAAAAAAACATATTACCATATCACTTACCAGCATTCAAGCTTGAGAATTGTCTTGGTGTTGTCGTTTAAGTTGGCTGAAAACGATGTGCCGATTTGGTGGTTGTTTTTATCTATTTACTGTAGCTAGCTTGCTATTTTTAATATTCATAGGGTTTTAAACCCTATTAGAATACTCAAACAGGAGTTTCAATAAAGTATTTGCAGGTTTGCAGGAAACCTGAGAAGTTCACTTATCATCTTTGGAGATTCATTTGAGACTTGCAAGTTGAGACAATGAATTTTCCTGAGGATGAAATAATGGACACATGTGAATCCTGTTCCCACACAGTGGCACAGGACCAATTTGAAGTAAAATACACGAATCAAAGCTCTCTCTTTTTTTTTTTTTTTTACAGTGAGTGTATAGAAGAATTTCTTTGATCAGACTATGATTTAAATATGTTTATTATGTAATCCATCAGGTCCAATCAAATTAAAAGTTCAAATAATCAGAGTGATAAGAAATGTTTTAATCCATCAAAGGCCTAAAAATGACTTTGAAATGTGTTGCAATCATGAAGAGAGAGTGTCTTGATGTTAAATCAGCATTTAAACATGATTATGTTGTAATAGTAAATGGAATATTTTATTAATCAGAAAATAATAAGTGAATATTCATGTAGGTGAAAGTAGGACAAATTGATGGAACTCCAGCTTGAGGGAAATCACCGAGCACACATTTCTCACTCCTAGTTAGTATCTTTTTGAAAACCATTGAGCCTGTTCTCTTTTTGATAGCTTGGAATTTGTTATTCCTTAGCATGTATCCACTATTATTGCCAAGCTTTATGAGTGGGATGTTTAAATTGCAGAAGTTAGAACAATACAGGATATGCATGTACTGATAAGGCCACCTGTGGTAGAGAAGATGAACCAATGTTCAAGGACATGTGTGTGTGTGTGTGTGTGTGTGTGTGTGTGTATGTTAGTTTGCAAAAAGACCTCCTTTATACGCTTATCAAAACAGATGGATGAGCTGTAGAGAGTCTTTGTTTTGGAGGGGTATAAATAGCGTATCAAGATGGGGTCTGAGAGTCGCTTTGCAAATCGACTTGGCTCTTGTTACTATGGTAATAAAAGTCTAATCTCTTTTTGCCATCAAAAACCTCGAGAATCAGAAGTTTTTATTTTTGCTGAATAAGATTCCACGAAGGAGTGCTGAAGGAGATTATCTCATTAATGAATTTGTTTTCTGTCTGGCTCAAAAAAAAAAAGTTAACAAAAATGACACAATATGAAAAATATTTACCTCTAATATAAGAATATGCCTTCTTGCCAAGTTTCTCAAATGAACATGAAAACATGAACAGTATAACAATGAAACAAACAAAGTCATTATACTATACTAATTATATTTAGTATCATGTGGTATAGGATGCTGGTATCGGAGCACGTTATCAGTATCAGTGCATCCCTACTTTTAAGCATTAATCCTTTAGATAAGCACACTCTAAATGCTTTTATGTATTCGCTCGTAAAAGGGGATTTGAGACACGGCTAAAAGTATATAATACACTTCGCTGTTCGAGGATGATGTATGAAGATCCCCCTCAGGTTGTGTTATAATATACTTTAGGCATAAGTACAAATAGCATTACACTGAATACTGAACGGATAATGTGTGCTGAACGCAGAGAGCTTTCTCGTGTAAATATCAGTGTTGCCATGTTACAGGCACAGACACCATCGGATATGGCCACGCTGAGGCTGATGAGATGCTGGAGTTGGTGTTATCTCACTACAGGCCACTCACTGACTCAAGGCTCTCTCAAAACTCAAACTACTCTGCCATGACTTATCCTATGAGTCCCATGACTCTATGATTTACAATACAAAAGATGGAGCATATAATAGCTCTTGTGCAGCTTATTTATTTGTTTTTATTATTTTTTTTTATCTCTTTCACCTCTCACCCTTCACACCAACATCAAATTTCCGTTTTATAGGAATACTTTATAAAGCTTTTAGGTATTGCATTAAAATGGCCAAGACCAGTACAGCATTTGTGAATTATTTATTCCGTATTTTATAGTTTTACAATCTGCAAACAAGTAGTTTGTTCCTTCAGCTGTCAGAAGTCGTGAATGCTGATTGGCTGACGGAGCTGAGTGCAGATCACTTCGTCTATGTACAGCGAGTTTGATTTGACCTGGATCTCCTCCTCCAGGAGCAGCTGGCTTCTGGTCAGGGCTCTGAGCTCCATCTCTGATTCGCCAAGACCCCCTTTCAGCCTGTGATGCACAGAAAGAAAGTGTGTGAGGGTTTCGGGATAGAAATTCACTTCACACAAGGAATAAAACACTTAGGGGTGTGCTGTTATAGGAAAATAATCTGTGTGCTGCGGAGTTACCGTTACCACCATGAAGTTGATTATTTTCCTGTAACAGCATGTCCAGAATTGTTTTATACCTCTTATACCACCACAAACATCTAACAGTTAACTTTCTTATTTATTAAATAATGTCATGTCATACTTTTTTTTATCAGTTCATAGTTACTTTTAATGTCAAACATTCACGAACCAAGTTATTTCCTCTTATCAGTTAATAAACACCATTAACAGCTACAAAGGATTGACACTGGAGACTCCTTCCATAAACTTTTTAAATCTGCCTTAGATTATGTTGAGTGTCCATCATACAAGTCCCAATGAATGAACTGTTACCATAGAAACAATAACATATTAGAACAACTGCATTAATTAGAACTGTGATTTGCAACTACACTATTGTCAGAGCTGCTGTTATGGAAAATTAATCAACACCTTCACCAGCTCTGTGGTATAAGGCTATATGAAATTCAGATTGACACCAGTGTAAATCATCAAATCAGTTGGATCAACAGTTTACACGATACCTGTACAATTCAGAAAGCTGTTAATCTGCCACTGAGGTACTACACTAAACAGTAAAACCCTCAGTGAGTTCCCCTGTCTTTCACCTGGAGATGTGGCTCGTGAGCTGTTGCACTTCAGAGAGCAGGCGTGTGTGAGCGTGATCGTTGCACAGCTCAACTCTGGGTCGCTGACTGCGTGCATGCAGCTGTGTCTGCGCCACCTTTAGCGGCCCTTCTTTTTCAGCGACGGCCACTTTCAGAGCATCGAGGTTCTGTTCCTGGCTCGCAATCTCCGCAAGCAGCTTTAAAAAGACAGGAAACGGGAAGCAGCACTGTTGGTTATTATTTAATTCACAAATCACTGTTTAGGCCTTTTTGTGTTGTTGACCTCGCCAGTGCATTCCTTCTTTTTTAACAATGTACCAAGTTGTTGATTTGGCCGCTCCTAAAGTTTCTTCTATCTCTCTGATAGGTCTGTTTTGTTTTTTTCAGTCTAACGATGACCTCCTTCATTTGTATCGACACCTCTTTGGACCGCATATTTTGAGTTCCCATGAACAGCTACCAGATGCAAATTCAACGCTTGGAATCAACTTCAGACCTTTTATCTCCTTAATCTGTCATAAGGAACACGAGGAAACAGGCCACACCTGGCCACGAAACTGCTTATCAGTCAATTGTCCTATTACTTTTGAGCTTGTGAAAATGGAGGGACTCTCAAAGAAATGGCTCCAATTCCTAAATGGTTAATGCAGCCCCTTGAATTAAAGCTGAAGATCTACACTTCAAACACATCTTGATTGCTTCATTTCAAATCCATTGTGGTGGTGTACAGAGGCAAAATTACGAAAATTGCGTCACTGTCCAAATACTTATGGACCCGACTGTAGCTACCTATTAACAGCAGTTAAGATCTAGTTACTTTGAACTATTTTGCAAGAAGTTTAAAGTGTTTCATTTTATAAAGGCTTCCCACAAAACAGACATTTTGAAATCCAATTTAAAAACTTATATATTTTCTATGAAGTCTTATGTTTTGTCCTGTATTCATGAGGTAATGAGAAGAAGAAGAACAACAACAAATGAGGAAGATGCGTAATGTGTGCAGGCTGACGTGCACCTTGCTCAGCTGATCTTCCAGCTCCGCTTTAGCACTTCTGGTTTCGTGTATGCGCAGTGTCAGGGCCGAGCCTGTGGCCTCGTACTGCCTCCGTATGTCTGCCGCCGTCTGCACCAGCAGGTTCTCCACCAGTGCCCACAGAGACGCCGAGTTATTCCTCTCCTTCTCCGCCTTGATGATGTTCACGTCGGAGAACGTCTCCCATTCCTGAGGAGTCACGGCGAGTCTGAAAAAAAAAGAAAAATGAATTACATTGGAAGAAATGGCAAAAGCATCATAAAACAATATGTCAATATGTTTACTTAAAGACGCACAACATTTTTCTTTGCTAATTAATTGCCACCGTCATAGTGATGCATTTATGAGACTGGATACAAGGTTGTTAACAAAGCTAAACATTTAATTGTAAGTAAGGAATAAAACACTTGGGGGCATGCGGTTATGGGAAAACAATCAACAACCAGTCCCTCGAGGATTTTGTGATTTTGCGATCGTAAAAATTAACGTAAAACCAAACTCCGCAATATTCACAGGAGCTTACAATTTTTCAAAATTACCACAGATTTTCCGCAGTTTTGGGCCAAGACGTGTCATGTGACATCATCACAACGCTCATTCAGTCTAAAAGGTCTCATTTACCAACAAACATCACTGCAAAAGACCATGCAAAAACAATTACAGGCAGCTGTGGCTCAGGTGGTAGAGCGGGTTGTCCACTAATCGTAGGATTGGCGGTCCACACGACTCCACGACTCCATGTGCCGAAGTGTCCTTGGGCAAGACACTGAACCCCAAGTTGCTCCCGATGGCAGGCAAGTGCCTTGCGTGGTAGCTCTGCTGCCATTGGTGTGTGAGTGTGTGCATGAATGGGTGAATGAGACACAGTGTAAAGCGCTTTGTGAACCACAAAGGTTAAAAGGCGCTCTATAAGTGCAGACCATTTACCAATTCAAGTAGTTTACCGCAAAAAAAATTGCATCGCAAATTTTGGGGGGGAAAAATCACATGTGAAATCCTGTACAGACTGAACAACAATGTGCTGTGATAAAGCAGGGTTACAGTTGACTATTTTCCAATAACAGCATCCTGTTTTATTCCGTTTCTTCCACAGCAATTTGGCAACAATTTTTCATTTATCATAGTTATGTTTAATGTTGTGAAAAAAGCGCAAACTCCTATCCTACAGCTTTCACCATCTTTCCTCACAGAAAATGTCACCAAACCAACAATTATACACTTTTCTTTGTTAAATGTAAATGTAGATCATCCAGCATACACGTCGCTGTGAAAGAGCTGTTACTATAGAAACGGTTGTAAAACAGCACATTAACAAAAGAGGGAAGTGGAAGCTCAGTGGTTAAGATCAAATCTTGAAATTGCAGCACTGCCAAGCTGTCACTTGTGGGCCCTTAAGCAAGGCCCTTAACCCTCAATTGCTCAGCTGTATAAATGAGATAAATGTAAGTCGGTCTGGATGAGGGCGTCTGCCAAATGCCGTAAATGTAACATAAACCTGAATTACAGCAACACCTTCTGACCAATCGGTGACATTTATGCCACAATGTAACTCACCCCCTTATTCAGAGCAGCAATTATCTCATTTATACAACTGAGCAGTTAATGGTTACGGACCCCGTGGTGGCAGCTTGGCGGTGCTGGGATCTGAACTCACAACCTTCCAATCAGAAGTCCAGCATCTTAACCACTGAACTACCACTTCCAATCAGATTTGACAATTCAACAGCACTGTTGAATACATGAAATATGATATTAGCATAATAAAGTAATATTAAGTACTTGTTACCATACAGTTTTATTCTGCTGTTTACTATAAAAGTTACTGTCACACCAACACCGGAATCCTTCCCAGAACACACCGCAGCTTACAAACATGGCCGCCGCGGACTACACTCCCCGACACCTCACTCCACCCCCACGTTCCGGTTCACCCAAATACTAATTAGGAACACCTGTTCTCAATCACACCCTCACCCTATATATACACGACCTCTCACAATGGCTCTTTGTGAAGTAACTCCTTCACAAAAAACTTCCTGGTTTTTGTATTTTGGATTTTGCCCTTGAATTGTTGTTTGCTGATCGCCTGACATCTTGCCTGTTCCTGTTTACGAGTTTGCTTCACGTTTTGGATCTGTTTGACATTCTTAATAAAAAAATTCTAATTATTAATTCTAATTATCCTAAAATAAAGCCTTACTCCAAAGAATGTTATTGCCGGCTGCTGATTTAATATTCAGTCGCACAGGACATTCATTTCTAAAGCATTCTGACTAGGACAAGTTACTGTTTCTGTTACTGTGTTAAGTTACTGTGTGAATATAAATTCTCTGTATGTCTTTACCCTCCATCAGCACACTGTCCCGCTCCAGCCTTCTCCTCAGCGCTCGCCGTGGTGCTGCTAAGCAGGGAGCAGAATTCATCGATGCGTTCAGCCTGAAATTTGTCCCGCAGATCTTTCTCCAGGTAATATTTGGCTGAGCGGTTGAGTCTGGAATGGGAGTGAGTGAACAGAAATACAGATTCAACCTCTCCATTCAGCTTCACCCATTATATTATTATTATATAACTGCAGAACACGAGACATAACACTAGTAAAGGTTAGATTTTCTCATTTTCGTGGACCAGACATGCTGTCTGTTCCTGTTGGTACCCAGTTCACCTGATCTGCTCGATGATCTGCTCCAGAGTGCGCTGGAGGAGAGCCGTCACTCCCTCGATCACATCTTTCTCCTTCAGGAGCTCCTTCTCCACCTCGTCATGAACCAGGTCTATCTCCACCCGCTTCTGCCTGAGGAACGCTCAGAGATATCAGCAGTCTCAGAATGGACGACTAGCTGAACGGTGAATTGTTTGATTGTGAGCAGTGAATTGAATTACATTTTTTTTAATGTGAATTACAAAGTTCCTTATAAGTTGGATTAGCATCTCACCTCTCGTTCAGACAGTCCAGAGTGGTTTGAAGAGGCTCAGAGCAACTCCCCAGAGCTCTCTCTACTCGGTTCTTTATGGTCAGGAGCTGCTCGATCTCCTGTACCATCTCGTGCAGTTTCTGCTCCAGCTCCTGCCTCCAGAACTGAATATTTTTGAGTCTCTTCTCTGAGAGTAACACACACACACACCATTAGATATCAGACGGCATTGCAGAGCAGCTCTATAATAAACTAATCTTTGATCGCTTTCATGGCACAGTTACCCAGCCTGTTGTTAGCGTCCTACTGCATACGTCTCACTGACTTCTCGCTTTCCTCTATCAGTCTCTTACTCTCAGCCGTGAGTCGCTCGGAGCGTGCTCGCTCGGCCTCTGCGCTCCTGAAGTGCACGTGGTTCGCATGTTTCCACTCAGAAGGCAGAAACTTAGGCGGTGCTTTTAATACCTGAGACATTACACTGTAAAAAAGGAGATCTACTGACAAAATGGTTCCTGTGGTTGGAAAGTTCAGATTTTTTTTTTCCAACCTCCAGCTCTAATAAATAACCAAATATTCTACATATTTTAATGATTTGCCACTTTTTATTTATTTATTAGTAAAAGGTTTCAAAACATTTGAAACAACCCTGTTTCCAAAAAAGTTGGGACGCTGTGTAAAATGTAAACCAAAACAGAATGCAATGATCTGCAAATCATTTAAACCATATATTTAATTGAAAATAGTACAAAGACACCGTATCAAATGTAACTGAAACTGAGAAATTTTTATTGCTTTTTGAAAAATATATACTCATTTTGAATTTGATGCCAGGAACACTTTTCAAAAAAGTTGGCACAGGGGCAACAAAAGACTGGAAAAGTTGTGCAATGCTTAAAAAAACAAACAAACAAACAAAAACAAAAACATCAGATTGGACCAATCAGCTGTGAGAAAAGTGATATAACTCGAGATAGGGATAGCTGCACGTTGGAGAAAACGGGTGTGTCTAAAGGTATGGGCGTGTCTAAAGGTTTCTCATTGGTGAAAGGAGCTTCTTGCTTGGAACTGCGTTGGCCAATCAGCGTTAACCATATAGATACATCATTTGCTTTAGACTGGAAGAAGATGGAGGTAAATGGTGCAAATTTTGAACTTATGACCTTAACAGTCTTCTTTGAAGAGATATTAGTATCCTTCAAATAATAATTGTAATTTGTTTTTGATTATTTATGATCCTCATCAACGGTGCCCCGAATTAACTGCTGGTACACCAAGACCAAAACAAACGCTGGTGATGACATCAGTAACCCACGGCCATGCTGTTACACTTACAGCATTTGGCAGACGCCCCTATCCAGGGCAGCTAACATTTATCTCATTTATACATCTGAGCAGTTGAGGTTTAAGGCTCAAGGGCCCAACAGTGACAACTTGGCAGTGCTGTGGTTTGAACTCACAACCTTCTGACCAGTAGCCCAACCCAACCACTGAGCTACCATTTCCCTTTAAATTCCTTATATTTCCGCGTAATAATTTCTTGCTCTTCAACCGGACGTATGCACACCTGCTTTTTTTCCATGTTGAACGCTATTGGCTGTTTGCTGCAAATGTCTGGCCTTCATGTGCACGCGTACGCTGAGTAAACCTTGATTCAGGGTTAAAACCTGGGTTGACTGAGAAAGTTGATAACCAGGGTCATGAAACCTGTTAACCTTAATTAACCCGGGTTGGATTTATCAACTCAAGACTTATTCTGCAACTCTGAGTTTGTTCAACTCGCCTCGTGAAACAGGCCTCTGGTGGACCACCTCACAACTAATTAGGTTAATTGGCAGCAGGTCAGTAACATGACTAGGTATAAAAAGAGCATCTCAGAGAGTCTTTCAGCAGTAAAGATGGGGAGGGATTCACCATTCTGTGAAAGACTGCGTGGGCAAATATGGACAACAATTTATGAATAACCTTTCTCAGTGTAGAATTGCAACAAAAGAAAAAAAAATGGGGGATTTCATCATCTACGGTACATAATATCATGAAAAGATTCAGAGAATCTGGAGAAATCTCTGTAGGCAAGGGACAAGAAAACCAGTAGTATTTATTTACTATTTCTACAGAATAATTTAGACAGGAACAGACTGTGACTGTTTAACATATTTTGGTCTTGCCAAATGAGGTTTTTCTGATTATTAGTCTGATTCATGGTTAATAATATGGCTATTTCTGTAATTATACTATAATCAAGACCTCTTAAGGCTTAAAGGAGGATTAAAATGATTAAAACAGTTTATAGTTGGTAATATTTATTGATTTAAGTTCATTTTAATTCAAGGTGTGTTGCATCACCTGGTTTTCAATTATGAATATATTGATCCCTGATTAATACATTAGTATCTTATAAAAAATAAAATAAAATAAAAAACCCTTTACCTGGGATTAATTTTAATCATCAGGATGGATTCTCCAGTGTAAGAAATTAGACCGTGACAGTGTTATTAGCGTGATCAGTAATTACTGATACTTTTGAGTAAAAACAAGCATTTTTATTTATGTTTGGTTTTCAGCAATCCATCTAATATATGCTTCTTATTTTTGGAAATTGAAGCCACCTCAGCTACAAGATTAAAACAAATCCCTATTTTACATTTAAAGTAATGGAGTAACAGAATTAAAATAACAAGGTTTTATCAGTAAGACTTATTTAATCCTAGTTTTAGGTTTAGAGAATGGCTTAAACGCAAACCTGATCATTTTTAAATACATTAAAATGAGGTCAAACTGGATTACATAGTTTTAAACCAGATTGCAGTCTAAGATCTGCTGGTTTATGTTTTTAATGATAAGTTAAGGTTATATATAATCACTGTAAAACTGAAATCAACAAATCCTTGATTAGCTCTAAATTCCTTAGGCTAACTTGGTTGAAAACATTAGTAATATGTTGCAATCAATTGACATTTAGTTAGTTAAAATGACTGACTACACAAAAATAACATTATAGGAGACATTCTTTAGGATCAAACTCACCTGCCTGGATGATTAAAGTGTGCAAAAGCAGTTGAATTATGTAAATATACAGGCGCTAATCCGAGCCCACCTTTAACTCTCCAGCCAGGAAACAAACGGTTGCCTTAGCAACATCACTGTCAGTTCCCGATGAGGGCGGGATCACAGGGCTGGGGGTGGAGCTAGGACAGACAAACGTCCGCCTGAAATGTTTTTATTTTTCATCCATTTAAAAAGCAATATATTATTATAGAATTTGGAATTAAATTGTGCCAAAAAAATAAAAATTATTCATGAGCATCAAACTTGTTTCAGCATATTGCTATGCATTCTCACGTATTTAGAAAACAGCTTACTTTATACAGATAAAGAAACGTGAGTTATAATTTATATCTTTTGTACAGTATAAATGATAAATACAGTTAAATAAAATCAGTGTAGTCATATATTCAAATGACCCTACACATCTGTAATACTGCAGACACATCTGGCTTGACAAAACATACTAATAAACAGAAATAAAAGTAATACAAGTAAAATAATTCAATTCTCATCCAATAACTGCATGTAACATAGCATTATACATTGTACAAACTATACATTATGTGTGAAAGGAATCAGTGCAAAGTGATATTTTTCTACATTACATTCTTCTTTTGTAATAGATTTAAATAAATGTGACAAACTAATAACAACACTGATGACAGTGATTACAGCATTTCAGTGGAATGGAGCTGGAAATGGCAGATAAAACACCTTAAAAATATTACACTGACTATAAAGCTATAGGAATAAAACGTACCACTCAGAATTGTTCTAAATTCAAAAAGTCTGTTAACATTCTCAAGTAAGAAGCCTTCCTCAATCGCTGCTTGCAACTCGTGAACCTACAAGATAAAATTTCAAGTTTAACTAGCAGGATAATGTTTATAATCGGTGTTAAAAGTAACTATTTAAAGTAAGATTAGTTTTCATATAGAAATGCTTATGTACTCACTTTAAAAGGTTTACTAATACCCACAATGCACTGCAGGTTACTACTGTAGTAGCACAGTACACATTCCCCACCTAGAACCGGGATCTCCTCCTTGCTCACATAAACTTGGAAACAACAAAAACAAGTATAAATAAAATAAATACATTATAAATTCAGCTTCTCAGTGTAAGTATTGACTGCATGTGGCAGATTTGCACCATGTTACCTGGACAAGCTCATTATTTAAGGCCACCTGGTCATCTTTTACCCAGGTATAGGTGATGTAGTCAGAAATGTTCTGGAATCCAACCTAGAGAGAGAGGGAGAGAGAGAGATAAAGAGAGAGATACAGAGATACAGAGATAGAGAGAGAGAGAGAGAGAGAGAGAGAGAGAGAGAGAGACTTTAAAAAACAGAACGAGTCCTTCTGTTCAAAAAATACAATTAACAAGTCTTTTTCAAGCATGCATAAAACCCCAAACCCTGTCCCCAAACCTTTCAGAAGTCGTGCAGTCTGTGTGTCATTTGAAAATTCACAAATTCAGTTAGCAGGGTTTTTAGTAGAGATGGTACTGACCTGATACCCAGCATCAGCATTAGGGTTATATGAGCAAAATATTGTGGATCGGATATCGGAGATATCAGATAAGCTATCCTGTAACAAATTCCAAAAGATTGGAATGTATTTTGGAGATGTTTACATATAAAGAGACTTGAGGTTTTTTATTCTATTATATTTATACTTTGTACCATGCTATTATATTTACAATGTAAGTGATTTTTGTGTGGAAGAGTTTAACTGTTAAGTGCTTCAGTAAAAATAAATAAATAAATAAACATTCTAAATCTTAGTGAGAAAACAGCATCAAATGGGTGTTGATGCTCAAGGTTTCAGTATAAGTATCAATCTAAGAAGAAGGGGTCAGGGGACTTACACAATGTTAGGCAGGTGGTTTTAATGTTATGGCTGACCACCTTTTGTATTATTTTTCTTCTGTTTATCAGCCTAGGTAGAACTCTAATACAGCACATCTCATTTTACTTCAGATTAATGTGTTTGTACTAAAGTCATGGTGTTTTGTACTGAAACAAATAGCAGATGTCCTGTGGAACTTTATGGGAAACGTTCTATCTTCTGTCTAATTAAACTGAGTAAACAAGCTAACTAGGTTTAAACACAACAATGTTTTTCCCAAGTCAAGACACTATTAGCTAAACTACAGCTGAAAACCATAGCCAAAATATTTAATAATAATTATATCTAATAATATTTGTCATTATTTGGTTTTGTCACATTCCAGAAAAACTGAACATGCTCTCAGAATCTATTATAAAGCCATGATACGGCGCCCCTGGGGCAAAGAGGGTTAAGGGTTTTGCTCAAGAGCCCAACCATTGGCAGCTTGGCGGTGCTGGGGCTTGAACCCCCCGACCTTCTGATCACTAACCCAGAGCCACCACTGCCACATCTCACAATTATTAATTGGGAAACTGGGAAAATTAATCAAACAGATCTTTTTTTCTAAGCAGCTGAGCATGTTGGCACAAAAAAACACAAATCGTCGAGTGCAGATTCAGATCCTGACCTTATAAAGGCCAATCCAGTCCCAGGCGCTGGATAGAAACTGCTCCAGAGGGCTGTAAGTCACCACAGCATCCAGGTCTGCACTCCATTCACCCTCAGCACACACACGCACCAGTGGAGTCTCGTACATCTTCCTCAGCTGGAGGGTTAAAGACCATAAACACATCATTATATATTGGCACACTTCATAAAAATGACTATATATAGTAAACACTACACAAAATAATTTACTATTTATCTTTGTTCTAACATATATCACATTACAAGTATTTTTTTTTTCTTAAAATGACTGACATCTACCAGAAATATTTTAAATAAATGCAAATTGGAAGTCTGGAAAAAAAAAAAATCCTATTATTATTATTATTTTTTTTATTTTATTTTTTTCTTCTGCTCTCAGTTGTTGCCTTAAACCATGTCTTGTATCCCTAGGGTATACATATAAGGGTTGCACACATGTAAAATCCCTCCTTCATGAATTACCACAGGAAAAAAACAAATAAGTTTCAACAAAAAAGCTGAATTTGGCTTTTCGGGCTATTAGTTTTTATTCATGTTCGCCCAGTAGCCATGTAGGTTCAAAGACCAGATCAATAAAAAATAAATAAAAACCTACTCTTTATTAATTTTCACAATACAGGTCTTTTCTTTGAATATGTAGCTATGTTTAATCCCATTACCATGCGGGAAAAAAAGCACGTTCAACACAAAAGACAAAATATTAATTGTAAGAGTGACGACGAATAAAACTATACACAATGTCCTTGTATGTTTGAGTTCGAAATATCACTACATGCATGTGTAATTTTGCCTAAATTCCTGAAGGATGCCAATACTTCTAAACAGCGCTGTAGATCATCATATAAAGATGCAGCACAATAGGAAAAGGCAAGGTGAGCATCACCTCCAGTCTGAAGATGCCCGTGTCGGGTTTATGGTCACTGATGCTGTACTCCATGTTGCTGGTGTAAGCGTCCTGCTCTACTTTGAGAGGAAATTCCTCCAACGGTTCCTCAAGCTGCTTCTGCTTCTGTTCTTCATCATAATCACCACCATCATCATCATCATCAAGCTCTTTATCTGCATTCTCAGGTGGAGGTTTGGGGTTCAGCCGCCACAGGATCCGATCGCACCACGCCGGTTTTCGCTTTTTCCCGCTGGTCAGTCGTGAGTATCGAGAAGAGAAGAGAAGAGAAGAGTGAGAGCTTGAAGAGCTGTTGCTGATCTTACTGACTATTTAAAATCGCTCTTCTCTTTCCTAAAAAGCTGTACAGGGCCGCGTTTTTTTAAATACACTGCATTTTGGGTGAATACGTTATCTGGAGGTGCACCTGCTGTGATATCCAATCAAATCGGCTCACATCGTTCCCTTTAAAACCGCGTTGACAGTGGTGACATTAGCACTGTGACATTTTTGTAAGGACGCACATTACTGTGCAAAAGTTTAGGCACCCTATTTTTTTAGTACAAACTTTGTTATAGATTTTTTATTTTATGACTTCTACATTATCAAGTCAGTACAAAAAAAAACATTTTAGATTCCAAAACATTAGTTTTCTAGCACAAAATGAAATGTTACAGAAAAATGTTTGTATGTCATTAAAGAAAGCAGCATATTATGTAAGAGACACTTTTCAGACAAAAACACAATGAAGGCTGCTGGGTTTTGCTGCAAAAATAAGAAGCGAGTACGAAAGTCAAAGTGTCCAGAAGAACTGTGGCTGGTTCTGCAAGATGCTCAATAAAACTTACCAGCTCATTTCCTTATAAAACTGCACACACATTGTACCGGAGACTACTATTTTTATTTCTATTTTTTTGTCACACCAAATATTGACTTTGTTTCATTTACTACTGTTTACTGCTCTTTATGGTATTTTTGTTTAAATGTAGAAACATTTAATTTCATTATTTTAAAGGCATCTTTGCTCTACAGCATTTCTTTGCATGTGCCTAAAACTTTTGCACAGTACTGTACATACAATATTATATTTACTTTTAGAAATGACGCTGATATTTTAGCAGTGGAAATATCAGGCTTGCTGACACTACTTAGAACAGTGTTGTGTCTTCTTCTACACTTTTATGGGTGTTTACCCTAACATAGCAATTATATCAGGCTCAATGATGACAAATATGTCATCTCTGTTTTTACTTTTTGAAATTTTATGCATTTCCTTGCATGTCTGTGCTTAGATGGGCTCTTGACTGAAGTACCATTAGAGCAATTTTAGACTGAAGTAGGTTAAAATTCCACTGCTCGGGGAGATTTTCAATATCACAACCTCTATTACTCTCTTCGTCAACGGACACAAATATAGGTGAGAACCGGGAAAACTGTCTTACACTCAACCATACTTATACTTACTTATACTGCATAAAACCACATCCCAGAGTGCCGAGGTCACACAGGTCATACACTGTATATCCCCTTGCTGTTTTCATGACACCAGTCTTACCTTTAGTTATGCAGCCAATTGTATCATTACTGAAAAGCAATGAATTGTAACGGATTAAAGAAACACACACAGACGACTAAACAGCACACAGACTAGCACATAGTGTGTATGCACAGTTAATTACACATACAGACATGAGTGCTACTAATATAATATGATTATTAAGTGATCATCGAAGATAAAACACAAGAAAAGAGGTGAAGTGGCATCTTTGTTATGATGCATCTAGTATTGGGAGCACCTTCCTGTGTCAGTCAAGGTATTACCTTTCTAGAACAGGAATAAAATAAATTATAACAATAAATAAATAAAGGCCATAAGTTTACATACGCCTTGCAGAATCTGAAAATGTTAATAGTTTTTTTAAAAATTGCATTTTGTTGTTTATTTAGTACATAACAGATGTTTACATATAGTCCACAAGACTATATATATATATATATATATATATATATATATATATATATATACTGAATTTACACAAATTAACCAGTTCAAAAGTTTACATACCCTTGATTCTTAATACTGTGTGTTTTTACCTGGAAGATCAGCGACTGTGTTTATGTTTTGTGATAGTTGTTCACGAGTCCCTTGTTTGTTCTGAGCGGTTAAACTGCCCACTGTTCTTCAGAAAAATCCTCCAGGTCCTGCACATTATTCGCTTTTCCAGCATCTTCTGCATATCTGATGGCTATATGATGTTCAGATCCATCTTTTCATACTGAGGACAACTGAGGGACTCGTACACAACTATTACAAAAGGTGCCAACATTCACTGATGCTCAAGAAGGCAGCACGATACATTAAGAGGCAGGGGGGTGTAAACTTTTTAACAGGATGATCCATGTAAATTGTTACTTTGTCTTCTGGGAAACATGTAAATATCTAATGTAATTTCTGAAGGGGAGAACTAAATGAAAAAAAATAAGATCTTTAAAGAAAATAATATTAATAATAATTTATTATTATTAAAAGGGAATAAAAAATAAATTGCGCGAAAGTATTATTATTTACTTACTTATGCTTGCTTAATTAATGGATTAATCATTATTAGTTTAACACCCAGATTTAAAATTTAACATTTAATCAGGCAAATCGTTACAGTACGTTATTAACACTGCATTTCCTTTTCATTCCCTTTAACACTTTATACGTCACCTCTTTTATTCGATTTATACTTTTCATATTACAATTTCACACTATTATTATAAGTATTAGTATAATCGTCTTATGCAGCCATTAATCACGTGACGCACAATGAGAGTGTTAGCACAGTAATGTTACAGTAAGGGAGAGATCACACGATGCTTTGTAACATGGTGTATTATATACTACCGTAGCTAGTTTAGTATGAGGAGAATTTCAGCTCTGACCAGTGCAAAGTGGACTACAGAGAAGAGTGTTAGTGGAGTGAAGTGAGGGTTTGCCTGCGAGGGAGTTTCTATTTAACAACTGAACTCTTACGTAAGACCGAACCAAGCCGACTGTAGCCTGTGAGGATAAGAGAGGACAAACCTGAGTAACTGTAATGTGATATAGCTGTAAGACGCTACGGGAGACGCTCACGTTACACCCACCTCGAGTCATATTTATCAGAGTTCAAGTCGAATTTGTAGGTAGGCTGAAAATCAAGAGGTCCTTCTTCAAACTGCTGCAGTCTGGGTATCTTCTTCTTCATCATAGTCAGCTGAAGAGACGAAAGGAGGATTACGCGACAAGTCAAAATACCAAACGTGTCACACGTGTCCGTTTCTTCGGGAACGCAATCATGTCTCGGTATGTACCTGGTCTTTAGACCACAGCAGGCTGAAATTCTTGCTGCTGATGCAGTTGCGAATGAAGTGCATCCCATGGTCTTCAATACGAAAATTCAAGTCTCCAAACCAGAAGACGAGCCTAAAAACAGAGCGGCATTAAAACAGGAACTTCACTAAAACAGGGTATGGTGCTAGGGAGTGCTAATCATTCAGTCTGAATCCAGTTTAGACCTGGTATTAACTTCCGCACGGGTGCATTGTCAGGGATGGATACGGCCAGTTAACATCTGTAGCGTGAATGCCGGTGCATCCGCAACAAAAAGTGCATAAACCTCTCCCACAGTGCGCGTTCAATTTAGAGATTAATGCACATGCTGCTGATTCTGCTGTTTATTTGAGAAATTGAGAATAATAGCAGTAAATCCCAGTTTAACTAAAACTACTGGTGTCTGCTTCATTTTCGACCATATGAAATTATATCAGCTGATATTATCAGTTATTCTACAGGGCTGCTGAATTCTCTAACCTGATTGGTCAGAAGGTGTCGATTAATTTCAGAAGGTGGTGTTGTTTTTTAATAAAGATAACTATATATGATATGGTTTTGTTTAAGGAGACGCGCATTTAACATTTATGGAAGGAGTCTCCAGTGTCAGCGCTTTTTGTAACAGTCAGGACAGAGGAGTTTGTTTTGTGGTTTCTTATGACACGATTTATTTATTATTATTATTATTATTATTAAGATTTTTTTGTCTTAATACAGAGAGAAAAAAAGCAGCAATAACGTACTGTACAGTAAGTTACTTGTTCCGTGGACGTTTCACAACATTAAACGTAACTACAAATGGATAAAAAATACAATGTCATTTGTTCATTAATAAGAAAGATGTAATTGCTGTGATGTGAGGAATAAAACACTTCAGGACATGCTGTTATCAGATAAATGATCAACTTCTAGGTGGTAACAGCAACTCTGCTTCATCACACCACCTTGTCGTTGATTATTTTCCTATAACAGCACACCCTCAAGTGTTTTAGTGCTTACATATCACAGCTGGGCGTCGGTATCAGTGATTTCTCACTTCGAACAGGCCCTGTTATGTACAGAATACCTTGTATCATATTCACTGCACACTCACTTATTTGTGGTCTAAAACAGATGGAGTGTTTTTGCCATCAAACGTCTGGGAGTTGAGGATGTGCTCAAATTCCTCCACCCTTTCAGAGGCATAATTGATGTGGGCTGCCAGGTGACAGTTGAGGAAGCAGAGCGAATGACCATAGAAGGAGAGACGGATGCTCACCCCTCCTTTATTACCCTGAGCAGGAAAGATATAGTTATAGTGATAGCTAAATTCATAAAACGAGCATCGTTATGTTATATGAAAATTCCTAAGCAGTTTTCGAATACAGTGTGATATTAGATCTCTGAGAATCAATTGAGTTTTCATATTTGGTGAAAGCTGTGTATGTGGACACCCCATATGTCCTTATTTTCTTTCATTCAAGTCAATGATGAGCTTGAGCTAGAAGCAATGGTCTGAACTCAGCATACTAATTCGAAAACTCAGGCAGTATCACAAATCACAAAGTATCATGGCATGAAAAAAATAACTAAAAAAAAAAAAATCAATGGATCAGATCGCAAATCCAATCTGATAACCAATCCAGGCTAAAATCCGTTCAATACAGGTACTCTGTACCAGATCGATGAATCCCATCCTATTCAAGCATTATATGGTGGCCTAATATGAGCAAATTATGAGTAGGAATAAAAAAAGATGAATCCCAGAACACAGGTAATAGTGTCCAGGGAAACACATAAAACACAGGTTTCTGAATTGGAGTAGGGCCTCTTTAAACCATTACAGAACAGAAATATCCTGTGATATAGTGAGAAATACTGTGCAACATGCACTAACCCAGTATCCATAGATCCCAGTGAAAATGTGGTCCGGATGTCTCTGATAAAGGGGACGTGCTCTAACTTAGAAAAGAGCAGCAGCAGCAGACCCTGCATCCTCAAAGAGGACACCTGGGGGGGGACAGACTTGACTTTTAAGGTCTCTTTTTATTTACTCAATACAAAAACAGAGACCTATATTTTTATGGGAAACATAAATACAAATATAGATCTCATCATAAAATGTGTATAAATTTTCATGAGAAATTGAAATAAATAAGAGAATAAACACGATATAAATAGAATTTAAATGAAAAATAAAACATAAAATATAGTTCCATAATACCATTCAAAAATAGAAAAACAGCACTTCAGATATTTAGTTTAAAACCCTCATCATCAGGTTCACATATAAGATCATCAACATCCCAAACATAGAAAAAAGAATTCACATCTTTCACAAGTTGATAAAAAACATATTCTATAGTTAACCTCTTCTTTATAAAACCCTTCACCATTAGTACTGGATCAACTCCTCCTCTTCCTTCTACTTTATTCTTCCTTGTGCACCATATCGCCAGCTTTGCAACACCATATAAAAAGTTAAGTAAAACCACTTTTCGTTTGTTTTTCACACAGTATTTTGGACCAAAAATAAATAATGCTCGATTAAAACTGCCTGTGAACTGTAAACCCCAAAACTAAATCTAAAATCCGATTTAAACGAGGACACTCAATAAAAACATGAAAAACAGTTTCAGGGACTCCACAGAAGGGACAACCCTCCTCATGTGAAGGGTTCAGGTGTGCCAAGTGTCTATTTGTGGCCAATATCCCATGTACAGTTCTCCACTGGAGATCTCCAACCTTCTTTTCGATGGGTCTTTTGTACAGGGATCTCCAGCTACCTTTCGGGGAAGAGCCTGGATCCAGCACCTCTGTCCATCTTGTGTTTCTTACATCCTTGAGGCGTTGATAATTGATAGTCTTTACACAAGCTCTGTAGAGAGTTTTTCTGCTTAGGTCACTGAGAGGTTGTAGTTTGGGGATATCCATGGATAGTAATTTTCCAACATCCTCTTGCCAGCCCTCTTTATTCAAAGAGACTTGCAGTTCAGGAAAGTGAGGAGGTTCATTTGTGTTCTCAATGGGTGTATCATTCAGAAAGTCTTTTACTGGAGCAGGAAGACCAGCCTCCAAGTCATCAAGAATACATTGAGCGAGACGCACTGATTTAAAGCCTGCCTTCGCAGCCAATTCTTCAGGCGTCAACCAGCTCAATTTCTTCCTCAGATGACCTATCTTGGAGAAGCCTGCTTTCATCAATGCAGTCCTGATGGTAGTTGAGCGCAGCATCTCAGTGGTGATGGGCGGGTTGAAGAACAAAGGCTCTTCAAACAGCCACCGGGTGGGTCTTTCCCATTCCCTCGAAAAGGAGAGGGTCTGTCTTGCTTGTAGAGCACTCTGATAGAACGCTGTGAGTCCTTCCAAGTCCACGCTCTCTAGACGCAGGGTAAAAAGGTGTTTGTCTAGACCCAATCTCCCAGCTTTGTACAACAGTGCACATGCCACATCCATCCACTGGTGATGTTGATGGTATAGGAGACGCTGTACTGCTTGTAGACGAAAGAAAATTCTACTGAAAATGTCAATCAGCCCTTGTCCTCCTTCTTGGACTGGGAGGTAAAGGACAGCAGCTCTTAGCCAGTGCTGTCCTGACCAAAAGAAGTTCACAATAGTCCTTTGAATTTCCTCTATCAGAGTTCTTGGTGGATTTAGAACCATGAATCTGTGCCAGAGCATTGAAGCAATGAGGTTGTTTACTACCAGGACTCTTCCCCTATATGATAGTTGGGGTAGTAGCCATGTCCATTTAAGTAGCTTAGCACGCACTGTCTCAATCAGGCCCTCCCAGTTTTTCATTTTGTATTCAGTTTTTCCGAGGTATACTCCAAGGCATTTCATACCTGTCTTTCCCCAGTGAATGTTTTCTGGGAGATCCGGTGGGTCGCTCCCATTGGGGCCGTACCATAGTGCCTCTGTTTTCTGCCAGTTGAGTTTTGCTGACGAAGCTCGCTCGTAAACTCTCCGAGCATTGCTCAAGGCTTGGATATCCTGTTTTTCTTGGATTATCACAGTGATGTCATCGGCATAAGCCGAAAGCTTAATGGCTTCAGCTCTCATACTCCCTCTGATAGACATCCCTGTTAGATTTGTCCTCAGTAAACAAAGCAGAGGTTCTATTGCCAGACTGTATAGTTGACCAGACATTGGACAACCTTGTCTGATCCCTCTCTTGATTTGAATTGGGACGCTAAGCCCTCCTCCAACTTTGGATACTCATGGATGTAGCATCTGTGTATAAAATTTTGATCCATGATAAAAAGTAGCTATCAAACCCATAACACTCCAGAGCTTTAAATAAATACTAATGGTCCACACGGTCAAAAGCTTTCTCCTGGTCAAGTGAAAGCAGTCCCACATCGACACTGTATGCTTCATTGTAGTCTAAAATGTCCCGTATTAAAAACAAATTATCATAGATGGGCCTTTTTGGTATATAGTACGATTGGTTTTTGTGTATTAACACATCAAGAACCCCTTTGAGTCTGTTTGCTAAAACCTTGGACAGAATCTTGTAGTCGGAACATAAAACAGCAACTGGTCTCCAGTTTTTGAGCAAACACAGGTCTCCTTTTTTGGGGAGTAAGGAGAGAACAGCATGTTGACAGCTTTTTGGGAGTATTTTAGCTTTAAAACTTTCTTGTAAAACTTCATAAAAGTCTTTGCCTATGGTTCTCCAAAAGGATTTGTAGAATTCGATAGGTAGTCCATCGATTCCTGGTGCTCGGCCCGAGGACAGCTGATGCACTGCTGTTGTGACTTCCTCAAAAGTCAGTTCTGAGTCCAGAAGCTTTTTGTGTTTTGTATCTAGCACAGGCAGGTTTTTAAAAAGTTCATCTGAGCATTGTTTTTCTGTGAGTTCTTTAGCATATAAGGCTGAGTAAAAATCAACAGCTAGTCTTCTCATCTCCACCGGTTCTGAGGTAACACTTCCATCAGACCTTCGTAAAACATGCATAAAATTATTAGCAACACTCTTTTTTTCCAGGTTAAAAAAGTAGGATGTAGGAGCATCCATGTCACGCACAGAGGTAAAACGTGCTCTAATAATTGCTCCTTTGGCCTTTTCTTGTAAAACCCTTCTTAATTCGTGTCTCTTCTGAATAATATTTTTCTGCACATTTACATTGTTTTGTTCAATTAAGGTGTTTTGGATAGCTGTGATATCTAGTTCTAGATTAGACCCTGCTTGTCTAGGTCTGGAAAAAAACTTCACTAGTTCAACACTCTTCCCCTTAGATTCATCCAGGAAGGCATTAATCTGATCCACAGTGTATAAATCACTATCAGCATCATCATCAGTAACTGAATCGTCATCACGGAAACTATCTTCAGTTACTTCTGAAACTGTGTCCGTTTCATCACACTGTCCTTCATACATCTTATCTTCCGGATCAGCCTCACTACAGACAGAGGAGTTATTGCTCTGATCCACACGCTTTCCAGCATCACTGCAGCCTGGCTGCTCATCATCAGCACTATGCACATTATCATCAGCAGCATTCTCTAGATTATCAGCAGCATTCACATTACTGTCAGCCACATTTGCATTTGTCTCAGCCACATTTGCTCTTTGTTAGTATCACTCTGCACCTTCACCTGGTCAGGATCCTTCACTGTATCCTCCTGTTCTGAGCTGTGTTCTCCTGTTACAGGTGGGCCTTGCCGATCAGCAGCACGCGCTTTATGCGGGCAAGTAAAGCGCTTGTGTCCGATATCCCCGCATTCAAAACAGCGCAGACTTTCAGTGCTGGCGTACACCATGTAGGAGTTTTCTCCACTAGTGACCCGAAAAGACACCTCCAGGGATTTATTGGGAGAGTTCAGGAACATGTACACCTGTCTCCTGAATGACAGGACATGTTTAATTGTGGCGTTTTTACAGCCTAGCGGGATCATTTTCATCGCTCCGGTGATTTTCCCGAATCTGGTCAGCTCTTTGACGATGGCCTCGTTAGTGATAAATGGGGGGACGTTTGAGACGGTGATTTGAGGCTGGGGTGGATAAAGGTGTAACTGCCACATACGTCTCCTTCACCCATATACCACTCCCAATTAACCCGCTGACCAGATTCTCGGTTTTCAGGAAGATCACGGCTGCTTTGTTCATTCTGGAGGCCGAGTTGATGTTAGCATGGCCCCCCTGTTCTCGTACAGCGAGGAGAACATCTTCGATAGATGCGCTCACCTCCGGAACACACCTGATCCCATTCCGGAGGGAGAGAGGCAACGCTCCCCCCAAAGGGGTAGACGCCATGTTGCCACACACACACACACATCTAACTAATATCACTAACCTACAACAAACTAAAAGTGCTCAAAGAAAGTAAGGAAAAGAAAATAAAGATTAAAGAATCTGAGGAAAAACTCAGCAAGCACACACACACTCAGAGAGAGAGAGAGAGAGAGAGAGAGAGAGAGAGAGAGAGAGAGAGATCATTAGCCATTCGTTCAGCTTTAAAATGTTGCTGCCCTGATAATATTACTGACGAGAGATCAGGTCCAGATCAGTGGCGAAATTGACAGCGATATCAAAGAATTTAGGAATGTCATCTGGTGTGTTTAGTTTCTCCTTCACTCCAAATGTCCCTGTGGCTTTACTCCTTCCACAAAAGGTCTAAAGACTTTCCTGTTCAAACAGTATCCAGATAACCACCTTATTTTCACCACACTTAACTTAACTGTGCCGTCCTCAGCCAGGAGGGAAAGGGAAGACTGCCGATCTCAGTGGGTCGGCCAGCTCAGAGTTCAAACCTTCTCCCTAATCTAGTCTATCCCACTGCCCCCTAATGTCCTTCCTGTAGGTGAACAGGCTCTAAATGGTATCTCCGTCTCACCCTGAAGAGCAGACACAGGGAAGTAGGCTCAGGGAAACAGGCACAAGGAAACAGGCTCAAGGAAAAAAACACTAGGGAAACACACTAAGACCCGGCATATACAGAAACTAAGAAAAACTAGAAAAATAACCCTTAAGAAAATATGTGCTAAATAATCAAAACATTGTGCAAAACAGAAGAAACAACAATGACAAAGGAACCAAACACAAACATAACCTGACTTGACATAATGCTCCAGCAACTGAGGAAAAAAACACAAAGAACTTTACCAGAGCACTAATCAAGCAGGACAAATGAAAAACACATGGGAATGCTTAGACAGGAGTAACGGGGGAAACAACAGAAGAAGTTCTACATGGGGGGGCAAGGGTGCCCTCTAGTGGTCCATGGGGGAATAACCCCTAGGGGGCCATGACATTTAATCTGTGACTATTGTTTATTTTTATTCGATTCACATCGGATATGTAACATAACATAACATGTTATGTTATGCTTTTGCTTGTGCACCTATGTTACGCATAAACTCAATAAAGATCGATTCCAATCGGACAAACACACTTTCTATATGCTGTGAGCTTTGTTTAAAATGAATGTACAATCTACCTATAAAGATGCCATGATTGATTGCTCAACCTGTAGTTGCATAGCAAAGGGTTTATACAGTAACAATACTCATGGATAATTACAAACATGAATAAGCTGTTTATTCACTGCCTCATATCATGATTTCATGAGCTGTGTTGTACAGCTGGACAAACTGTTGTACATTTTTCATATCATATCGAACGTCTTGTTGTAATCCGCTGCTTGTGTTCATTCAGAACAACTTTTTTTGTTCATTTGTCAGTAACTTAATTTTAATATTAAAATTAATTTTGCTTGCTTGTTTTTACCTCACTATAAATCTGTGTGTACCTTCACTCCAGATGTGCTTGTATTGTTGCAACCCAGGGTATGTAAATAAAAGGCAAATGAGGGCCACCTGCCACTGTTGGGCCCCTGAGCAAGACCCTTAACCCTCAACTGCTCAGTTGTATAAATGAGATAAATGTAAAGTCGCCCTGGATAAGGGTGTCTGCCAAATACCGTAAATGTAACTCTTTCTCTCGTCCATGCTGTTGAATGGGATGATAAAATAGGGAGGATTCACTGGATGAACTGGAAAAGAAAACGGCACCACGTACAAATTTTCCCAGTGTGGATCAAGTCAAATCCAGGGGTTCTTATTTATTTATTTGTCATCAAGGACATCTTTAACTGCAAAATAATACCCGAGATCTCCTCATCACATTTATTTTTCTGAACATAATCCAACTATTCAAATATTATTAGCCTCATGATTTAAAAGTGTATGATAATAATTTGGCTATTTAGTGAGCCATGGAGTTTTTCTTTCCAAACAATCTGCCAACAAAACACATTAAGTCCTGTTAGAATGTCAGAAACGGGGGCTGGATGCATGCACAGGGGAAAAGTCACTTTAATAGGAATAACCAAAAGTAATGGAACATCCACAAAAATAGGAACAGGCAAAAAAACATGATACAAGGGGCAAGGTCAAAACAATAGTAACAGGGCTAATCGGTAAGCTTAGGCAAGGTTCAAAAACACAGGCAAACAGATATATCCAGGGCTAATCGGTCAACTTAGGCAGGGTTCAAAAACACATAATAATCCAGAAAAAAGGGCAAGGCAGTAATCCAGAGAAAGGGTAAGGCAGTTATCCAGAAAAAGGGCAAGGCAGTAATCCGAAAACCGAGGAGCATAGCAAAGTTCCTGAAACCAGAATCCAGTCCATATTAATCCGCTTAGTAATAGACGAGAAACAAAAGTTACAATGCTAATCTAATACTTTGTGTTGAAGCGAAGAAATAAAAGGGCTTAAATAATATGAATGAGACTAGACGTAAACGTAAAACACCTGAAACTTAATGACACATAATCACAAAGAACCAATGAGCAAACAGGGGCGGAGACATGACATGAACCAAAACAAAGAACCACATGGCAACGTAAACAGAAAAAGAGTCTATGAAAGCGGAAGTGCGCTACTCGCTAGCCTCAGCGAGCAGCGCGGAGGGGGAAACCCTAACAAGTCCAAGTTGACATGAATTATATTTTATACATTATATTATTTTTTCATTATTGAGGTGTGGATTAAATCCATTCTGTGCAAGTGAGCAGACAAACTGTCTAATAAATATATACTGTTTTGTGATTTTCAGCACTGTAACTAAATTAAAAAATGATCATAAATAAATAAATAAACAAATCACACACACACACACACACACACACACACACACACACACACACACACACACACACACACACAAAGCTATGATTTCTGGACCCCCCTTTAAAAAACACTTGTCTAACCGAAATACAAAATACAGAAAACAGAGTTTTCACAGATTTTTTAGTCCCTTCAACACCAGGAACTTGTCCAATGGGCGTTCCAGAATATTAAATATAACTATAAATTGATTTTTTTTTTTTAAAAGTATGATGTGTCGGTCATTGATAAATTAAAATTGTAATCGTAGACAAACTGCTGTGATATAAGAGGAATAAAACACTTCAGGACATGCTCTTATAGGAAAATAATAAACTTCAGGATTGTAACAGTAACTCATCACACCAACACATTGATGATTATTTTCCTATAACAGAATGTTCCCAAGTGTTTTATTCCTTACTCATGTAGGCTAGTATTATACAGTATTGTTAATCATCAACAAAGCTACACCCCTCACATTTTTGTAAATATTTTATTATATCTTTTCATGGGACAACACTGAAGAAATGACACTTTGCTACAATGTAAAGTAGTGAGTGTACAGCTTGTATAACAGTGTAAATTTGCTGTCCCCTCAAAATAACTCAACACACAGCCATTAATGTCTAAACCGCTGGCAACAAAAGTGAGTACATCCCTAAGTGAAAATGTCCAAATTGGGCCCAATTAGCCATTTTCCCTCCCCGGTGTCATGTGACTCGTTAGTGTTACAAGGTCTCAGGTGTGAATGGGGAGCAGGTGTGTTAAGTTTGGTGTTATCGCTCTCACACTCTCTCATACTGGTCACTGGAAGTTCAACATGGCACCTCATGGCAAAGAACTCTCTGAGGATCTGAAAAAAAGAATTGTTGCTCTACATAAAGATGGCCTAGGCTATAAAAAGATTGCCAACACCCTGAAACTGAGCTGCACCACGGTGGCCAAGACCATACCGCGGTTCAACAGGACAGGTTCCACTCAGAACAGGCCTCGCCACGGTCAACCAAAGAAGTTGAGTGCACGTGCTCAGCATCATATCCAGAGGTTGGCTTTGCAGAATAGACGTATGAGTGCTGCCAGCATTGCTGCAGAGGTTGAAGGGGTGGGGGGTCAGCCTGTCAGTGCTCAGACCATACGCCGCACACTGCATCAAATTGGTCTGCATGGCTGTCATCCCAGAAGGAAGCCTCTTCTAAAGATGATGCACAAGAAAGCCCGCAAACAGTTTGCTAAAGACAAGTAGACTAAGGACATGGATTACTGGAACCATGTCATGTGGTCTGATGAGACCGAGACAAACTTATTTGGTTCACATGGTGTCAAGCATGTGTGGTGGCAACCAGGTAAGGAGTACAAAGACAAGTGTGTCTTGCCTACAGTCAAGCATGGTGGTGGTAGTATCATGGTCTGGGGCTGTAAGAGTGCTGCCGGCACTGGGGCGCTAATGCCAACATGTACTGTGACATACTGAAGCAGAGCATGATCCCCTCCCTTCGGAAACTGGGCCACAGGGCAGTATTCCAACATGATAACGACCCCAAACACACCTCCAAGACGACCACTGCCTTGCTAAAGAAGCTGAGGGTAAAGGTGATGGACTGGCCAAGCATGTCTCCAGACCTAAACCCTATTGAGCATCTGTGGGGCATCCTCAAATGGAAGGTGGAGGAGCGCAAGGTCTCTAACATCCACCAGCTCTGTGATGTCGTCATGGAGGAGTGGAAGAGGACTCCAGTGGCAACCTGTGAAGCTCTGGTGAACTCCATGCCCAACAGGGTTAAGGCAGTGCTGGAAAATAATGGTGGCCACACAAAATATTGACACTTTGGGCCCAATTTGGACATTTTCACTTAGGGGTGTACTCACTTTTGTTGCCAGCGGTTTAGACATTAATGGCTGTGTGTTGAGTTATTTTGAGGGGACAGCAAATTTACACTGTTATACAAGCTGTACACTCACTACTTTACATTGTAGCAAAGTGTCATTTCTTCAGTGTTGTCCCATGAAAAGATATAATGAAATATTTACAAAAATGTGAGGGGTGTACTCACTTTTGTGAGATACTGTACCTACAAATCCTTTTTAAATTGATGATTTAACTGAAATATCGCAATCACATGTTTAACAAGTAGTAGTGAAAAAATGACTAGGAAGAAAAGGAGCATGTGTTAAATAAACAATAAAATTAAATGAACATTTTGAAAAAATTATAAAAACTTACAATAATGAAATGTACTGAATGTATTTATTACAATTCCACTATACAAAATTTTTTTGTAATAGTATTAGTATTATAAACATATAATATATTAACATATAAGCATATAATAACAACATTATACATAAACATCAATAATAACAAATTGTGAACAGGATTTTTTTTTTAAATATTTAATATATACAGGTGCATCTCAATAAATTAGAATGTCGTGGAAAAGTTCATTTATTTCAGTAATTCAACTCAAATTGTGAAACTCGTGTATTAAATAAATTCAGTGCACACAGACTGAAGTAGTTTAAGTCTTTGGTTCTTTTAATTGTGATGATTTTGGCTCACATTTAACAAAAACCCACCAATTCACTATCTCAACAAATTAGAATATGGTGACATGCCAATCAGCTAATCAACTCAAAACACCTGCAAAGGTTTCCTGAGCCTTCAGAATGGTCTCTCAGTTTGGTTCACTAGGTAAGCCACAAACATTCATTGCCAAAGAAGCTGGCTGTTCACAGAGTGCTGTATCCAAGCATGTTAACAGAAAGTTGAGTGGAAGGAAAAATTGTGGAAGAAAAAGATGCACAACCAACCGAGAGAACCGCAGCCTTATGAGGATTGTCAAGCAAAATCGATTCAAGAATTTGAGTGAACTTCACAAGGAATGGACTGAGGCTGGGGTCAAGGCATCAAGAGCCACCACACACAGACGTGCCAAGGAATTTGGCTACAGTTGTCGTATACCTCTTGTTAAGCCACTCCTGAACCACAGACAACATCAGAGGCATCTTACCTGGGCTAACGAGAAGAAGAACTGGACTGTTGACCAGTGGTCCAATATCCTCTTTTCAGATGGGAGCAAGTTTTGTATTTCATTTGGAAACCAAGGTCCTAGAGTCTGGAGGAAGGGTGGAGAAGCTCACAGCCCAAGTTGCTTGAAGTCCAGTGTTCAGTTTCCACAGTCTGTGATGATTTGGGGTGCAATGTCATCTGCTGGTGTTGGTCCATTGTGTTTTTTGAAAACCAAAGTCATTGCACCAATTTACCAAGAAATTTTGGAGCACTTCATGCTTCCTTCAGCTGACCAGCATTTTGAAGATGCTGATTTCATTTTCCAGCAGGATTGGCACCTGCCCACTTTGCCAAAAGCACCAAAAGTTGGTTAAATGACCATGGTGTTGGTGTGCTTGACTGGCCAGCAAACTCACCAGACCTGAACCCCATAGAGAATCTATGGGGTATTGTCAAGAGGAAAATGAGATACAAGAGACCAAAAAATGCAGATGAGCTGAAGGCCACTGTCAAAGAAACCTGGGCTTCCATACCACCTCAGCAGTGCCACAAACTGATCACCTCCATGCCACGCCGAATTGAGGCAGTAATTAAAGCAAAAGGAGCCCCTACCAAGTATTGAGTACATGTACAGTAAATGAACATACTTTCCGGAAGGCCAACAATTCACTAAAAATGTTTTTTTTATTGGTCTTATGAAGTATTCTAATTTGTTGAGATAGTGAATTGGTGGGTTTTTGTTAAATGTGAGCCAAAATCATCACAATTAAAAGAACCAAAGACTTAAACTACTTCAGTCTGTGTGCATTGAATTTATTTTATACACGAGTTTCACAATTTGAGTTGAATTACTGAAATAAATGAACTTTTCCACGACATTCTAATTTATTGAGATGCACCTGTATATAGAGGGATTTTTGTTCAATTTACCTGAGGGTTCCTCTGTGTTTTTTATATCAGATCACAAAGATGAAATTCTCCAGAGGAAAGAGAGAGTAAAGTGAGCTCTTCCTATTTAATTGGTATCTGTAATTACATTTTGTTAAAGTTGGATTTTACGTAGAAAAGAAAAGCTGGCATCATACGTTCCATACAAAGCTTTCACAAGCGTTTCCAAAAAACTGCTTGCAATTCGGAAAATAAACTCAAACATACCAGTTTTTGCCAT
This sequence comes from Cranoglanis bouderius, assembly GCA_023630585.1. Lineage (NCBI taxonomy): Eukaryota > Metazoa > Chordata > Actinopteri > Siluriformes > Cranoglanididae > Cranoglanis > Cranoglanis bouderius. Next base: position 7,315,706 of record CM042540.1, read on the forward strand.
AAAATGAATTTCAGAGGTCTTCCTTGGAGATCTTTGATTTTACAGACCACAGTTTGTTAACATTAGTGACTTACAATTAGCATCATTACTATTAATGACTTGATAATTATTTTTGCAACCCACTCAAACCAAGACATGTTAATAAAACAGCTAACCACAGAGTAAACACTTTTTAAAAGGTCATTATAAATATCATTTAAAAAATTCTGTTAAAATTTTACAAGACAGCAAATAATTTTTTTTTCTGGTTATTTGTCATCTTCTGTGTCTGTATGATCTGGAATGATTTTCGTTTCTTTTATGAGAAGGCTCACAGGAATTCATCACAATGTCCACACTGATCGGGAGCTCAAATCGATCCAGCATGTTTGCTATAGTTTCCCTCAAGACTCCATGATGATTCCTCCTGGTGACACAAAGGAAGGAGTTTACAGAAAGATTACAGAGAAAAATAAGGAACAATAAACACCATAGTGTAAAATAAACACTGTTGTGTAAAATAAACACCATAGTGTAAAATAGTGTAGAGCAAAATAAACACCAAGGTGTAAAATAAACACTGTAGAGTAAAATAAACACTGTACAGTAAAATAAACACCAAGGTGTAAAATAAACACTGTACAGTAAAATAAACACTGTAGAGTAAAATAAACACTCTAGATTAAAATAAACACTGTAAAGTAAAATAAACACCAAGGTGTAAAATAAACACTGTAGAGTAAAATAAACACCAAGGTGTAAAATAAACACTGTAGATTAAAATAAACACTGTAAAGTAAAATAAACACAGAGATGTAATATAAACACAGGTGTAAAATAAATACTGTAGAGTAAAAAAAAGGCTGGTGTAGAAACTAACTTGTTTTGCAGACATTCCATAAAAATACTATAAATAGATCCAAAGTACGCATCATTCTTTAATAAAAAAAATTATTAATAAATTAATAAATTGTAATACTTGGCATACTGCTGTGGTATAAGCGGATTAAAAAGCTTCAGGACGTACTGTTATAGAAAAAAATAAACTTCAGAGTGGCAGCTGTAACTCTGCTCACTACACCACCCTGTCACTGATTATTTTCCTATAACAGCATGTCCCTGAGTGTTTTATTCCTTACTCAATAGGCCGGTCGGTCAGCACAGCAGGACTGTTTATACAGAATCAGTGTTTGGGGCCTTAGAGTAACTACATAGCTGACTTAGCTACTATTTTTTCAGTTAGGTTAGTCCTGATATTTGAGTTTGTTTACTCGTTTAAGTAGAACTCGTAATAGAGGAGTCATACAACCTCAATGACTTTAATTAATCTCTTGAGCAAAGCTCAAAATGCTGGAATAAAAAAAAAATCCTATAGATGCTGTGATTTTGCAGAAACAGCAACAGTTGAAGTTGCTCCTTTTTATTTGAAACCTAATAATAATAAAACGTGAGCTTTTGCACAACACACCTTGCTGTTTAAAGTCCCGTCACCTTGTTTGATTGAACGGCTAAGATCTTTGTATTAATCTAAAAGATTATAAGAGCTCATTTGAGTTCTGTTGAGGTATAATGAGCCCTTTACCCTGGTTTAGGATCGACTAGGTGACCCTGGAGCTGTGAGGAGACAACACTACATGCTGTTAAAATGCCCATAACATTAAAACCATGAACAGACTTACTTTTCTAACTCAACAGGATCACATTTCCAGCTGGTTTCAGGCTCAACAAACTCCACTCTATACCCCGTCTCTAAAGCCTGAAACATGATAAAAGGAAGAGAGAAATAACACTGAGTGTAAAAAACTGATACATACATTAAAAGTAGACACAGTGTGCTCTCTATAATAGCTGTATTCACACTGAAGTTAGGCCTGTCACGATAATTACGTTATTGACATCATACGATATATGGACGTGACCTCGATATCGCCCACTGTGTTTACATGCATGTTTGTTTACATAAAAAATGAACACCACCAAGATTTTAGCCGTTCACGCTGCTTCGGTCCTCTCGTCTGCTCTAGGGCTGTCGAATTAAAATTAGAACTTTGAGTATTCGTCGAATTTAAGATAAAAATGCACATTTGAATGCAAAAACTACGCATTCAAATTTAAGATGTGTAGCAGGCACTTCCACCGATTTTAATTAAAACATACTGTTGAAAAAAAAAAAATGACACTCAAGATATTGATAATGCACTAACAATGTTTTTTTTGAAGAAGAAGAAAAATCTAGAAAGAATAGTTCTAGTGTTTGAAATAATCCAGTTGTAGTCAGTAACGTTGGAGATTGAGCTGCGTGAGCTGAAGCTGAACAGTGAATGAACATCGGTAAGCTGAAGCACTTTACTAGCGGGTTAATTAACTCACCCAGACACATCCTATACACATATGAGATTAATCAGACACATACACAACATAAACCTAAAATATTACAAATTGCTTCTGCACAAAATGAAGGGAATGCACAAATGAACTAAGTCATGTTGTGAATACGCTCTTGCTGTAACAACGCATTAAAACACACACCTGAATAACTCAAGCATAAAGAATTCACAATATTGCATTACAGTAGTGAACTCACTGTAATGTTATTATTTCAGGGCAGTTTTCATATGTTTTTGTTGATACTTGTTAATATATAAAATGTCTGAATATTTTATTTCATTTTTGCATTTTCTTGTCAACTAAAATGTTGTTGACTGATACTCGATGCCATTTTAGTCAGAGTAAAATTGACTAAGATTAATGATACTGACTAAATTAGGATATTTTCGTCAGAAGACAAAAACTATGACTAAAAACAGTGTGGAAATTAACACTGGAACTGGCCCGAAAGAGCCTAAGTTAAATCTTTTGATTTTACAATTTGATACACTTTAGTTTAAAAATAAATGCACTTTGTTAACAGCCAGGTTTGTTCTTTGCAGTAAACAATATAACACTGTGCTGTTTGGTTTGTATTTATTCATTGCGCCCTCCTGTGGACTGTTCATTTAAAAATCTGGTGTTCACTAGTATTTTCCTCTAACTGAAATAACCTGACCATTGACATACTGGATTATATATCTTTATATATATATATATATATATATATATATATATATATATATATATATATATATATATATATATATATATATATATACAGTGGGGGAAAAAAGTATTTGATCCCCTGCTGATTTTGTACGTTTGCCCACTGACAAAGAAATGATCAGTCTATAATTTTAATGGTAGGTGTATTTTAACAGTGAGAGACAGAATAACAACAAAAAAAATCCAGAAAAACGCATTTCAAAAAAGTTATAAATTGATTTGCATTTTAATGAGGGAAATAAGTATTTGATACCCTATCAATCAGCAAGATTTCTGGCTCCCAGGTGTCTTTTACACAGGTAATGAGCTGAGATTAGGAGCACTCTCTTAAAGGGAGTGCTCCTAATCTCAGTTTGTTACCTGTAAAAAGACACCTGTCCACAGAAGCAATCAATCAATCAGATTCCAAACTTTCCACCATGGCCAAGACCAAAGAGCTGTCCAAGGCTGTCAGGGACAAGATTGTAGACCTACACAAGGCTGGAATGGCCTACAAGACCATCCCCAAGCAGCTTGGTGAGAAGGTGACAACAGTTGGTACGATTATTCGCAAATGGAAGAAACTGTCAGTCTCCCTCGGTCTGGGGCTCCATGCAAGATCTCACCTCGTGGAGTTTCAATGATCATGAGAACGGTGAGGAATCAGCCCAGAACTACATGGGAGGATCTTGTTAATGATCTCAAGGCAGCTGGGACCATAGTCACCAAGAAAACAATTGGTAACACACTACGCCATGAAGGACTGAAATCCTGCAGCGCCCGCAAGGTCCCCCTGCTCAAGAAAGCACATGTACAGGCCCGTCTGAAGTTTGCCTGAATGATTCAGAGAACTGGGTGAAAGTGTTGTGGTCAGGTGTGGTCAGATCTCTTTGGCATCAACTCAACTCGCCGTGTTTGGAGGAGGAGGAATGCTGCCTATGACCCCAAGTCATAACACCATCCCCACCGTCAAACATGGAGGTGGGAACATTATGCTTTGGGGGTGTTTTTCTGCTAAGGGGACAGGACAACTGCACCGCATCAAAGGGACGATGGACGGGGCCATGTACCGTCAAATCTTGGGTGAGAACCTCCTTCCCTCAGCCAGGGCATTGAAAATGACCTTAATGACTTGGAGAGGATCTGCAAAGAGTGGATCTGCAAACCTGGTGGCCAACTACAATAGACGTCTGACCTCTGTGATTGCCAACAAGGGTTTTGCCACCAAGTACTAAGTCAAAGGGGTCAAATACTTATTTCCCTCATTAAAATGCAAATCAATTCATAACTTTTTTGAAATGCGTTTTTCCAGATTTTTTTGTTGTTATTCTGTCTCTCACTGTTAAAATACACCTACCATTAAAATTATAGACTGATCATTTCTTTGTCAGTGGGCAAACGTACAAAATCAGCAGGGGATCAAATACTTTTTTCCCCCCACTGTACGTTTGCCAACTGACCAAGAAATGATCAGTCTATGATTTTAATGGTAGGTGTATTATATTATCATTATATCAGTGGCATAAAATGGTCTTAAAAATGACAATAATATCGTTTACCGCAATTATTTCTGGGACAATATATCGTCCAGCAAAAGTAGTTATCGTGACAGGCGTGACAGGCCTAACTGAAGTAACTTACCACTGCAACATATGGCTTCATTTCCCAGGCCTGAACGTTAGTATTGTCAATAATAACCGGTGTACGCCCATCCAGCATGGCTTTTTTGGCTATAAAAAAACAAAACAAATCGCAAAGCAGCTATAAAAATCTTTAGAAACAACTACAGCATAGAGACATGATTCAGTGAACACACGTTAATTTCAACAGGTATTGTATTCTGGAATTAGGATTTCACAGGACTGACGTACCTCTGGTTTGATTCCAGTCGTGTGCGGCTCCGAGCAGCGTGGGCTCGAAGTGGTAGCCGTCCTTCTGGTAGAAGTAATCGTCTGTGCTGAGGATCAGTCCGCTCGGACCGCTGGTTGATATGTGCCTGAGAAATGCACAACCTTCTGTTTTATTACAATAGATATACAGATAATCGGACAGACTAAAGGACTAAAGCACCACTGCATCGCTCTCCTTAGGTAGGTAGGGATGAAGCGAGGGTTAATGCTGCGTTCATCTTAAATTGGAAGCGTGAAGTCGGAAACATTTTTCCAGTGCAACGCATCTGGGCGGGGGGGGACCCCTGCGTAAATAAAAACAACAGCCATCACAGAAATTCTCATGGTTTCCACTATAAATAATATTACAAACCATCAGCTGACCATTAAAAACCATTACCATTACCGGTCTTTAATGGTATCCACTAGACATAACATGCCACCAATAGAAGGCAACAAATTACCAGTAGAGACCCACAGGGACCATTAGAGTTTCCATTAAAACCAATACAATTCCCATTATCACCATTTCAAATTCTATGAGGGTTTCAATTGTTGTTCTTTTCGTCTTTTGTTAGCAACATTCTAACCGTGATGAGTAATGTATATTTACCTCCTCAAAACTGTATAGTCAGTGTTACAGATTTGACAAGCTAATATGTCTATATCTTGATTAGTCTAAATCAAATACTCGTATATGCAGTACAATACTCCCCCCCCCCCCCCCCAAAGTACTACTTTGTTTACTGTGGATGCTGTGAGCGGCCATGTTGATTTGACGTCACTTGCTAAACTCGGGGATGAGGAGACCAGTAGGAATTCCTAGTTGAGGGAGTGTTTTCTTTGGTTTTTCCTAATCCGAGTCCGGAAACTCCGAGTTATGGCTTTAATCGAATGCAGCGAATATCCCACTGCACCACTATGGCATTGTGGGTAATGTAGGAACCCGGTAACCAAACTGAAACCAGATATTCAACAAAATAAATCCTGGACACCGGTGAAGATCACATAATATTTATAAAGATGATTAATAGATTTTTTTTTTTTATTCACCTGCACGTACAAAACTCACCTGGCTAGAGTTGATTTCCCGGAACCTGGGACTCCTCTCATCAGAATCAACACCGAAGACGGACCGTCGTTACGCCCGTGTCGGTTCACCTCCTGATAATTCCGCGCCTCATACTGCCATTTTTCAAACGCTTCATATGGAGCGTTTAGAGCAGGGCTGTGAGATGAAGCGGGTCTGACGTCGGGACCGAGCTGGAAGCCGTTATTCTCAAGCCGACCGCACTGGTGTCCCCGAGGCTGCGAGTACTGCGGGTGTGTGAGATTTGGTGGATAGAAGTGGAAGTTTGGTGGAGGAAGCTGCCACTGATTTTGATGGCTGTGTGGGTTTGACCAATCGCAGGTCATGTCATAAGACTGAGGTCTCCATTGTGGTGTGTTCCTGTAGTCTGTTTGTGGCCGCGTAGCTGGATAAGGCCTGTAGACGTTCCTGTGATCATCCCGCTTGTCTTTTATGGCCGGGGAGTTGATCGGTGGAGCGCTGGACTGAAACACACGCTCACTATTCCCATCTACAGCGTCCCGCCGGTCAATTTGCTCGAGCTCTTTATAAAACTCGCTCAGTTCGTCCTCTATCGCGGACTGCGGTCGACATGCCGGACCGATGAAAGCGGTGCTGCTGGTGCTGATCTCTTTAATGACCTCTTCTCTGTTTCTGGACTGACCGCACACTTGCTCACCATCTCCCCAGGTCTTCTCTTCACCTTTATTAAGCTGCTCTGGCCCGTGATTCACCTCCACTCGGTCCAACACGCTGTGCTGTTCAGGAAGTCCAGGATCAGGAGTTTCCTCCGGAAAAGTCCCGCTGTAGCTCACCGTTTCAGCTTGGTCGGGCTGCTGTGGATCTTCGACGCGTCCACTCACAGGTGGAGGAGAAGATCCAGGTGGAGTAACATTAGGCATCTGGAAGACATGGAGACATGCTTAAGACAAAAGTGCATACAGAAGTATGTGAGGTTTGCAGTAAATCCACTGATACAATCACACAGTGATACCGTTTATACACAAGCAATTTCTCTCCAGTATATCAATCGCACAGATGCAGGACAACTGATATAAGATCGGTGGTACATATCCGCTAAAATCCTAGTGATCTTTCGACATATGAGCAGAGACGTATTCAAATCTTTCACTATGGCTGAAATCTATGTGTCAAATAAACATCTACGTTTATTTTTTTAAAAGATTTATTTGTGCTTGCTGAATTAATCTGATTTCAGCACTCTGTTCACGATACCACGTGATTAATCTGTATAGTAGATAATGATCTGTTTATTAGTGTGCATGTAAACACTGATTGCATTGCAGTTAGCATAAATAAAGACTTTACTAACACACACACACACCTTTACATGTTTCAGGAAGTTAACAATAGTAAAAAAAAAGGGGGGGGGGGTAAATCTCTCAGGAAATTATATTTAAACACAAAATATATAATATCTAATCATTTGGTTCATTATGATTACAGTCGTAAAACCAATAACGATTCAATCTGAGTAGCGACAAACTTAAACTTTATTTAAACTTTAATGAAAAGTATAAATAAACAGCTAGTTATAGTTACAGATTCACAACCTGTTCATTATTGTCTATTTATTATTAAACGCGTACAAGGCACGTTTACGCCGTTTGGACATGGCTGAATCCCAAACAGCCCCTTATTCCCTACCTGAGTGCACTACATAGGGTGTGAAATAATGGATTCCGCGCGCTCCGTAGTGCGCTTCATATCCAATAAGAACTATTTAGGATTCAGCCCTAAACAGTGTTTACAAACCTATCAAAAATACACCGATCTTTGAAGTTTTCTGACTTCCGGTAATAAACAAGCTGGTTGTAGGAACTTAAGTATAATATTTACCTAAAAAAAAATCGAAAGTCCGTCAGCAATCGTCTACGTTCGTGGAAAAAGAGGAATAAACAGTAAACAGTCGGAACAACGGTTGGTGAAATGAAACAATCGGCGCACCGGAAGTTGTTTTCTTCGTGGGTGTGAAACAGTGACACCTACTGACACCTAACGGCCATTCGTATTATCAACAAACAAACAGCAGACGTCATATTAGCCGGGTTTCTCGCTGAAGTGATGCGTCGACACGTCCGCCATATTGGAAAGGACCGGATAAACCAGTGCTAGACCAAGTCTACGGTAGCCTACTATGACTGTTGTATAAATCAGTCCCTCCAGGATTTTGCAATTTTGTGATCGCAGAAATGAACACAGAATCAAGCAAACGCAGCAATATTCTGAGGTGCTTGCAATTTTCTCCAGATTTCCTCCAGATTTGGGCCAAAACGCGCTATGTGACATCATCACAATACGCATTCGGCCCTCTTCGATTCACGTGCGTTGAACATGAGTACGGCTAAAAGGTCTCATTTACCAACAAACATCACTGCGAAAGGAACAAAACAATTTCACGTGCAAAACAATTTTGTGCAACAGCAATTTCGCCAAATCAAGTAGTTTTCCGCAAAAAAAAAAAAGCACAAAAAACTCCGCAAGTTGCCTCGCAAATTTTTTTAAAAGCCGCAGCAAAATCAAGCATTTTTGGTTGCAGCAGTCACAAAAAAAAAAAAAAACGCAGAAAAATCCTGTACGGACTGAAATATGGGTGGACGTCGTAACAAGGATTTAAAAGTGAAGCCAAAATGTCACTGAGGCCCTCAATTTGTAACCCTGCCCATTCCTATGCTTGTCAGTGTTAGTCATAATTAACAATTAGTCAAATTATTTTCAGGAATAGTATTCTGTCAGTTTTACAATTTGAGATGACACTGATATTATTCCTTATGATAAATGTGTTTTGTTGGAGTTATTTCGTGATAAATAAAAGGGTGTGGCTGATGATGTGATTGAAGTCTTTATGTGCACACACTACTAGTAACATCAGCATGCACGCTCACGTACCACGTCCATCACTAACATGGGCGGGTGAAAGTCGGACCCACTGTCTGTCTGGCTGTATCTACTGCCCACGTAATGGCGCCAAGGTTTCTACTGCACGGACTCTGGCTCCGATTTTCGGCTAGGTAACTCAAATAAGCACTCTTTACAGCCGTGGTGAGCAGAAAAGCATCTCAGAACGCACAACACGCTGAACCTTGTCGCACAACGGCAGAAGATGATGTCGGGACTCCTGTCAGAAAAGGACAGAGATCTGAGGCTACAGTGGGCACAGACTCGGACAGATGAAGATCGGAAAAAGTTACACAAAATCTTACTAAACTTCCAACTAAATATTAAACGCTGAAGTCAGGTTAAAGACTTAAAGCCTAAACGGTAAACTCACCTTGCTAGCCTTCACATCTACATAAAATCATCGAATAAAAACACATCCTGTTGGAATGATTCCTGTTTCGAAACATCTGCTTAGTATGAACTGTCTTATCACTAAGGAAACTTAGTGATAGAAACTGCCGGAGACCATGGAATTACATTGTATTTTGTTTATGTTTATCTCTCTGGTTGTGTTGAAAATGTAGGACAAGAGCTAAAAAAAAAAAATTAAAAAAAAAATCCCCCTGGACGTAAATAAAATAACACTAAAACTGTTTGTGTCATGCTGTCACTGACTTTTCTTCCCAGTTTCTTCTTGGGAAATTCCCATTTCCTCATTAAGCTTCAGCTCAAGTGTTATTCCTCCCCTTAAAAGCCTGAGTCAAGGTGGCCAGACCAGACTGATGACACATGACAAATCCAACAGCTCAATATTATCGTGTTTCCAAAAGGTTATAGGTATGGAATTTAAACACGGTCACAACGTTCTTGAGTTATTATGTACAGTATATTGTCATGTAGACAAGGTGACTCGTGTTGACTCGGTCGAATATTGACTGACACTCGTGAGACTCATGAAATTTTGGCCTGGATATAAACATGAACAAAAAAACCCTAATTAATGAGGACAGCTAAAATAACACAGTAGATGAAAAAATGAAAAATTTCAATTCTGACCTGATGTGTGTGGCTTTGTCTGTCCGTTTCATGTTCCTGCCAAAACAAAGCGATCTCAGAACACATTCCTCCCATCGATGTGGAAATGTTGAAATTATTTTTAATCGATGTGCTTTAAAGACACACTTGCTCAGATATAATAAGCAGAATAAATAATATAAGGTCAACGAGTTCCCAGATCGTTAGCGAGAAAACGAAACACGCTTCTAAGAAACATCACACACAAATATGCAAATCTTTGTGGTTGTGTTCTGGTGTGTGTGTGTGTGTGTGTGTGTGTGTGTGTGTGTGTGGGTTTGTGTGGGTTTTAAGCAAACACATGGAGCTGCCAAGTGAGGTTTGGGATGTAAGTTTAGTGCAGTTTCTGGAAATAAGGATATGTTGTGTCACTGTAGAGCCACACTGGCAAATGCAACTTACAGTAAGTAAATATTTCACATCCAAAGAAAGAAAAACAACGACTCACACACTTGTGCTTTCCAAACTAAACCAGAACAGGGACAGATAGATTAATGTCGTAAGATCTGGAATCAAGACGATCCGACATGTAAGTATGAAAGACAAAATCATGAATTGATTCAGGAGACCGTCGTCCAATTATAAATATATTTACACTAAAGCACGCTCGAATTCTCATGTCAGAAGGTGTGGCGGCGCTGACAGTGGTCCCATCCATAGGTTTATAATAATCCACTAATTCTAACACGTTATCGTTTCTATAGTAACAGCACGTAGACTTGTACGGTAGATGTACAGGCTAATTATCATGCATACATTTTAAAACGTGCCATTATTTTACATTGAAGAACATTGTGGATATGGTGAAGTTTTGTTTTTTTTCTCAGTTGGTGTACAGTATGTTTAACGTTTATGTAAGGAGTCTCCAGTGTCAGTGAGTTTTCCACTGTGCAGGCCGTGCAGGAGTTTTTTGTGATTGCTGCAGCCAAGAATGTTTGATTTTGCTGTGGCTTTTTTCTAAATTTGCTTGAGTTTGAGTTTTTTGTGCTTTTTTTTTTTGCGGAAAACTACTCAAATTGGCGAAATTGCAGTTGCAAGAAGTTGTTTTGCACACCCTTTCACAGTGATGTTTGTTGGTAAATGAGACCTTTTAGCTGTACTCATGGAAGACGCACGTAATTTAGAAAAATTGCAAGCTCCTCCGAATATCACTTGAACTTGAAAATCCTGCAGGGACTGACTAAGCCTTCGTGACAGAGGTGTGTTTTTTTCTCGTTAATTTCACGAGAGAGAGAAATTAAGTGATAACAGGAACTTCCACAATACTAAATGCAACTCTAAACGGAATAAAAGTATGATGTGTTGTTCTAGTTTCGGCACGCCGTCGTAGGACTTCGGTTGCGGTGACGGTTTTGGGACCGAAATTTCCACTAACGATTCAAAAACAGACTTTGCGCTCGGGTCTCCATCGGTGGACGGTTCATGTCTTCAGCCGAATAGACTTCATGTTGAGACTGTGGTGAATCTCCTGACTACGCAGTTGCACTTTTTATCATGTAGCACACAGTTATAGAAGGGATTTACTTATAATTACACTATCCGGTGTCACCCAGATGAGGATGGGTTCCCTTTTGAGTCTGGTTCCTCTCAAGGTTTCTTCCTCATATCGTCTCAGGGAGTTTTTCCTCGTCATCACTCATTGGGGATAAATTTATCAATTTAAAATTTAGATCCAAAATGTATGTATTTCTGTAAAGCTGCAATTGAATTGAATTGATTGACAAGTGATTTATTCCTCACTTATTTCACTTGGTGTTATTATGCTATCTGATGTAACATTGGTGGCTTGGTGTAGTCCTCGGCTCGTCCTGTTATCACTGTATACTCGGATCACATTATTACGATACAGTGTTCTCATGCGGCCAGCGATAGTTCACTGGTTACTAGCGACCGAAAAGGGACACTATTGGGCGATTATTATAGTGTGTTTGGACTGCATCCTTCCTCAGTAGTAAGTCACTCTGGATTAAAGTATGTAAATGTAAATGCAAAAACATCACAATTGAAGAGAAAATACACAGAGACAAAAATATTTATGTAAGAATTTATTTCACTTTCCAACCTTCCTAATGTACGAATAAATAATGCATTAAATATCCGCTGTCCGTGAGTCAACACAGAACACGTTATCTCATCGTCACGTCAACATCAAATTGAGAATAAAGGCATTTCACAATTTTAATTATTCAACATGGTTCCAGACTCATGAAACTGTTTGTAAAACTTTACTTAGTGGTAGTGTTCAGAAGGCTACATGAAACCTACATAACTGTTCATTATGGCTTAGTCCAAAAGACAAAGTCAGATTTCTTTTATTAGTTTTGATGTCAAGTTGACACTGAGTTAACTGACGTAGATTTTGATGATGTCGCATGTCACTTTCTGAGCTTGTTGGTAATAACATGTCATAATGCAACCTTATTTTGTCAAAATTCTACGTCACTTGACTCAGATGTTATGTCAGAAGTTGGCTGATTGCTGCTGGTCAGTGTGAGATGACCACCAAAATGCCCAGCAATAAACCTGTATGTACTTAATTAACCTGGCTTTTTTTATTTTTATAAATATCATTGTTATAAAGTTCTCATAAATTCTTTATGAGAATTTACATAGAACTACATAGATCTTATTCCATATAAAGGCTTATTCAAACAGGTGTCATAAAGACAAAGTCAGTTATGATGTGACTTGACTCAGGTGTTATTTCAGCTTGACATCATGTCTGATATCTGAGACCTGTTGGAATAAACCTGTACATGACATAAGCTCCATGAAGGTTTATGTCAGTCGTCATAAAGACATCATAATTGCCAAAAAGGTCTTTATAACACCACACGCCTGTTCGAATAAGCCTTTATATGGAATGAGATATATGGAGGTTTATATCAACTGTCATAAACACCTATGTTGTCAGTTATGATGTCAGATTCACATTAAACATGAGTCAAATGACATTATATGACAAAATAGAATTTATGACAGCTGACTCCTGTCGGAATAAGCCCCTTCTTGAAATAATAATAAGATCTATGTAGGCTTATATCAAATGTTATAAATAGCGCTTTTGTCAATTATGATGTCAAATTGACATAACACACTGGAGTCAAGTGAAAAGAGGTCTTTATGACACCTGACACTTGTCATAAAGGGATTATATAGGAGTTATGTAGCTTTATGAACATCGCCCTTAGGTACAATTTCACCAAACTATAAATACATGCATAAATAATCAGATTTTTTTCATTTAATCAATTTTTTTTTTTTACTGAACCAGCTCAGTAGTTACAAATTCATAAATAAAAAAATGAAACATCACACTTTGCTTTAAAAAGTAAGTAATAAAGTAAATGTTTTGAGACATGCGCACTGTCAGAGCTCAGCAGTTCAGCAGGTCGTTGGCTCTCATGATGCGGACGACTTTCCGTCTATTGTAGCTGTACTCGAACTGCTGGTTCTCATGGTACAAGTACAAGTATCCTGTTTAAAATGAAGCACAGAGAAAAAATGAGAGATATTCTTGATTGGCCTCTAACATGACAAGCTGTGATTTTCTTCTTGTGGGACGTGATAACAGGAACTCCTCTCATGGACGTTCCACAACATTAAATGTAACTACAGTATAAACAGTGAAAATTACGATGTGGTATTCTTTAATAAATTTTAGATTGTAATCTTTGACCAGTTGCTGTGGTGTAAGAGGAATAAAACACTCCGGGACGTCTTGTTATAGGAAAATAATCAACTTTGGCTTGGTAACAGTAACTCCCTTTCATTACCCAGGTGCCACGTGTTTTATTTCATATTCCATACCAAACACAATGCTGAAAAAGAGCTACGTATAGCACAAAAAAAACAAAAAAAAAAGCCACCCTTACCATTTTTGTAGGTGGCAGCATCCACCTCGTCCACCTCGTCCCCGTCTCTCTCTCGCATCCCAGGAAAGTCGTCCTTTATGGACTTGGGGTATCCGGGATCCATGGTGCCACTCTGTTCATCGTAACTGTGGATGAAACCGAACTCAGTGAGCTCCACATTCTACACACACTGTATTCTGAGTTTGCCATTTAATATCGCCTTGAATGTGCTGGAAACCAAATGTAAGATAAGAAGTGAAGAAATACCTCCAGTACTCCTCATCAGTGAAGAACAGAGTCTTGCCCGTGTCATAAATGTGAACCGCAGCATCTATTTTGCGGACGGATTTAGGAAGTCCCAGCTTGTGGATGTATTTTGGGTAGCCTGGCACCAGGGTGTAACCGTTAAGAGCCCACATTCTGATACCTTGAAAATTCAATAAACATGAACATAACAATAATATTAATAATATTATAATATCCATACATATTACATTATATACAATAATAATTAATTAATAACACTAATGATACAATTACTAATTACGAGACATAGCCCTTTCTCCCTCCATCACATAATCTGGGAGCATGAAGGCTAGCACCAGCTAGCAACTTGCCCACTATTATGCAGAACAATAGTTAGCATTTTGTTAGCTAGCTTGCTAACGAACCTGGCTAATGGTTTTAATTATAAAATAGTTTCCCCCAATGTTAGCTAGTGCTTGGTCTTTTTTTACATGATAGTTTGCCAAACATTAGCTAACTTGCTTTTGATAATTCTTTAGTCTTTTTGTTTATAATAGCTTGTCTTTTGTTAGCCAGCTTGCTAGCGAACTTGGCTAATGGTTTACTCAATATAATAGTTAGCATAAAGTTAGCTCATTTGCTATCAAACATGGCTACTGGTTAACTCAGTATAATGGCTAGTCCAACATTAGATAGCTTGCTAAGGAGGCGAGATAATTATTTAATTTCCTAATAATTCGCTTCATGTTAGCTAGCTTGCTAGCGAGCCTGGCTAGTGAACATAGCCTAATGATAGCTAGCTTACTAGCAAGCCTGGGTTATAGCTTTAATTACATAACTGTTAGCCTAACATTTACTAACTTACTATCAAACCTGGCTTACATGGCAGTTAGCTTAATGTTAGCTAGCATGCTATATCTAGCATAATGTTAGCTAGTTTGCAGTGGCTTGGCTTTAATTACATAATGTGTTTTAGTGTAACATTTGCTAGCTAGTGCTATTCAGTGCCATGTTTAGATAGCTGGTTCACTCAGCTAATGGTGCTAAATATATTATTTGAAGTCTGAGCTTTTATTTTTTTGGCGCTTAGAAGTGAAAATAGCTGACGTGTGTGTCCAGCACCATTTTTACAAATATGATATATTGTATAATGTTATCATTCATGAACAGCGACAAGACGTGAAGTACATTATGTGAAAAGAAACACAAACCACTGAATATGATGACGATGTCTTTCTCTGGGTTCTCATAAGCTGCGTTTACTTTGTTTGGGAGTTGAGGCCATGTGGATTGAATGAGCGTGAGTTCAGGTTCAGTGAACTGTGGGTGCACACGCCAGAAATATCTGCCAAGTGGAGTAGAAACACATTTAAATTTAGAGTTAAGTTAAAAAGTAATGGCGCAATGATGAAGTCATTTGTTGGAGTGAGTCAGAATCACTGGACGCTTCATCGTTTAGCACCTGTCTTTGAAAACGAGCGTCTCTCCACGGAGCTCTGTCACGGCATCGATGCTTAACTCAGGGTCGCATTTCTTTGGAGCCTCAGGTTTGGGTTTGACTTTCTCGTGATCCGGGTTGGGGCCTGTGAATCAGCCAGAAACACTAAAATGGTTACAACCGGATTGACGCGCAATCAAAAATCAAAAGAAATGTATATTGTACAGTATATCGTTCCATTTGTTGTATTGTAGCCACCGGTCTCCTGTATTTACCATAGAGTTCTTGTATGCCGTTGATGTCATCTTCAGACAGAGGGAACCCACGGGTGTACGAGTAAACCGGGAACATCAGCGAGCCAGGATCATTCGAATGAGCCATGCCAAGAGCGTGACCGAATTCATGAGTCGCAACTAAGAACAAGTTATACGCTGCAAGAGAAATCAGAGGAACTCATTAACACTTCATTTAGATGCATCTTTTTTTATGACGTAGTCACAGTAGATCTGTTTGTTCATTCATTCATTCATTCATTCATTCATTCATTCATTCATTTATATCATTTATACCACTGCAGTGGATCCGGAGACTATTCTGGGAGCACTGGGCATACGAGTTGGGAATACACCCCGAATAGGACACCAGTCCATCGCAGCACATCATGTACACACGTTCACATGCTCATTCACACCGAGAGGCAATTCAGCATAGCTAAATAGGGAAAAGAACGTGCAGAAGTTCACATAGACTCATAACTCAGGATCGAACTGAGCCCCCTGGGGCTGTGAGGTAGCAACACTACCCACGGCACCACCATATCACAAGATATAGTACAGCAGCATCTAAAAGTCAACAACAAATAAGTATTTTCATCTCAATATATTATATATGCTCCACATCGTTCCCAGATAAAAAAAAGTTACGGAAAAAAAGGATCTGGCAGCGACATTGTAGGAACATTTGTAAGTTAAGTGTATAATTAAGCAATATAATTAAGCAATATGAGCAAGAGTGCTGTTCACTACAACAGCACGATTCTGAGTGTGATACTACTTTTATACAACAGTTCTATAAACAAAAAATTTATATCCAGTAACTGACATTGCAGACACAATATGGCCAAATATTTTGTTTGTTATTGCTCCGCCAACAACGAAATTAGAGTGTTGAGTGTTACCATGCTAACGCACAGACTGACCAACGTCCCGAAGTAAGTATAGGAACAGTTTAAATGTGTAGTACATTTAAACTGTTTTGTACATTCCTGTTAAAGGTGCTTCTGGTGAAATTAGCTTTAAAATTTTAAGTCATAAGTTATATTTATGAAATAAATGTATAAATGGTGTGATGGAAGTGGAGTTCCGGCTACTACTTCGAAGTTTTCCACTGACAGAACATCCTGAAATAATTAATTCCTCTTAAATAACAGCCTACAATTACATTATTTAATTAATTATATAACAACACGTCATACTTTTTAATGTCTACAGTTGCATTTAATGTTGTGGACCATCCATGAAAAAGTTTAGTTCCTGTTAGCAAACAATCATTCTCTGACATTCTCTTAAAAATGAAAAAATTAAGTTTAAAAGTTTACCGACGTTGGAGACGCCTTCCATAAATGTAAAATACTGTAAATGTCACCTCACCATATACTTTTCATCCTTAAATAACATCACATTTTTAAATCCCTGTGAATGAGCTGTTACTATAAAAACTATAGCATATTTGAACGAATACATACCTGTGATAATATATAATATATACCATAATATAAACCTGTGATTTGCCTTTCAGAGCTAATGTTATAGAAAATTAATCATTACCTTCTGACCAATCAGAAACAAGAATTCAGCATTGGTATAACTGTGCAATTTAGCAAAGCTATGTAAAGATAGTATAGTACAAGAATTGGACTCAGATTTTAACAAGGCAACTATTATTAATTATTATAGGATAGTACATTACCATGTGAGTCTTTTGTCCATGTTTCATCCTCGTCAAAGTGTGTGTCTCCGCCGATGCCTATTCCTGGTGGGTAAGCGTGGGCGAGGAGTCCCTCAGGGCCGTCGAAGGGGTTGTGATCTCCATGTTCTGTCGTTTAAACCACACCAAGAAGACAAATGAAAAAAGGTCTGAGAATGTTAGGACATTTCAGTGATGGAACTGAATCCTCGTGAAGTGAGTCTACCTAGCCTCCCGAAGCTGATCATGATGTCTGCGATTCCTTCATGCTGCCTCTTGAACTTCAGAGGAGTCACAACACTCCAGACCTTCAGAGCATTATGAATGGCTTGATCCACATCCTCCTTCTTCAGATCAGGAGTATAGTTTGTTATCCTGTACAATAATAGATAACAGTTGAATTAAAAAGAAAAAAAATCATACACAAAACAATACAAATTTACCAAAAACACGACAAACCTGAATGTCACAAGCGTGTTTTGCCATTTCAGCTTCCTGGGGAAGAGATTGTACTCTGCTACATCTGGCACACCACATCTGGACTTCTTCATGACCTCCAGCGTGTTGTCGTCCAGATTCCCAGTGACCTCCAGCTTGAAGAATGATTGCATGGCGCGGATCTTCTCAGTTATCACGTCTGAAGATTTGGATGTTCCCAGCAGACCGGGTTGCATGCCGTAGTACCTTCTGAGATATCGCTAAACACAAGGACGAATAGATGAAACTTAAACAAGGGCCATATTTTATAGAAGCGATGTATATAGATATAGCAACCTTTCATATCAGTTGCAGTGCCTCCTATAAAACCTTTACATGGCTTTATAATATTAATAATACAATTTTCTAGTATATTTTCATACATTTAAAATGTAACCCAAAGTGCTTTACAGATGTCGTAAAAGAGAAACAAGCATTAAGAGACAGTTAAAAATGTAAGAAAGAAAAGGAATAAAATTAAAATATTAAAAACAAGTAAAGAATGTATAATACAAAATGAATACATTTAGAGAAATATACAATGAAGATAGCTAAACTAAATTAATTTTAAATTTAAAAAAGTTTATTTTCTTTAAAAATAAATAAATAAATAAATTGGTTATGGAGGGAACCTGACAAATATTTAATGGTATTATGTTCCAGATTTTAAAATAGACACATTTTAGTAACATTTTTAATTATGACAGAATATTAAATCTTTTTCTTCTTATTTCAAGCTTGAAATTTTGCTTAATTTCTAAGGATTTTAATTTCTAGAAATAAGCACAATTATCTGCCAAGACAATTGCAATCCTCAAAGTAGTAAAAATGTCTAGTAATTACACATAATTACACATACGCATACATTCACATATTTCTGGATCTGGAACAATTTACCATGAAACATTTGTTAGCCTTCTTCCATCACTAAGATTCAAAAAACCTTAAAAAACAACAGCAACAACAACAACAAAAAACATTTTTAATAATAATTTCTAAAAGATATTCTCACTTGCTCAGATATTTTTGCATGCCACTGACTAAAAGAACAAATGTATTTGCCATCTTTGAAAATGTTTCCCTCACCTCTGCTAATAGCCACCTCTCTGTCTCATCCGCAGGAAGAGGTTTCGTAAACGACTGTCCCACAGTCACTAACAGTACAGCCACAACTATAATCTCCATGTTTACTTCACTGTGTGCATCTGTGAGTGACTGCGACTGAAACACGGGGCCTTTATATTGACCTGAGAGCTCTCCCACCTCTCCGGCACCAACATGTCATGATTCATGTAAAAGTACCCTCGGCACTTCCTTCTAGTGTGAAAAGTGCAGGAGGCAGCACTGCTGTGGTTTATATATATTTTAAAAAAATGCTTTGAAAAGGATATACGATTACATCACTGAACTTTACTGAATGATTTCATATTTCTCGCAAAACATTAGTCCTATTCGTAATTATACTTTGAATTTAGGAAAAAAAAAACATGCAGTGTTATTTATTTATATCACATTAGTCAGAAGGTGTTGATTAATTTTCTATAACGGCAGCCCTGACATGATGCAGCTGCAAAGCGTTATCATGTCTACACAGTAAAATTCCCAGTGTTGAATTAACACCTAGAGTGTTGAATGAACTCTTTCAGTGTTCGTGTCCAATTGGACATGAATAAACACTGTAGGTGTTAATTCAACACTGTGGATTTTACTGTGTAGTAACAACATACACAGGGACATAAATGATTCAGAAACAGATTAAAAATACATGTATAATCATTGATATGGTGAAGTTTTCTGTAAGGAGATGTTTATTTATTTATTTATTTATTTATTTATAGTTTCCCCATTTTTCTCCCCAATATGGTCACCTACCAATTCCCACCCACCAGGGGATGATGAAGACTAACACCTGCTTCCTCTGAAACACATAAACTCGGCCAACTGCGTCTTTTAGAGTTGCTGCTCATGCTTTGTCAATGAACACACTCAGAGGAAAGCGCTATCTACCCTCTTCTGCATACGTGAGCTCACAGATGCCTGTGATTGGCTAGTGTTGCTGTGATTGACAGGAGAGAGAGAGAGAGAGAGAGAGAGAGAGAAAGAGAGAGTATGCCCTGCCCACCTACCCAGAGAGAATGGCCAATTAATTCAAACGCTTTTCTGTTGCGCCATTCAGGAACCCATTATAATACATCTATTTTAACATTTATGTAAGGAGTCTCCAGTGTCAGCACTTTGTAACAGTCAGAGCTAAAACAGCAACTTTAAACTTTCCGCCACAGGAAAGTTTTCAGGATTCAGGACTTTGCTGCTACAGCATACAGCATTTACAGGAATGATCTTGTCTTGCTGGAATTCCACAACATTAAATGTAACTAGAAACAGGTAAAATGTATGACATGTTCTAAGAGGTTGAAGAGGAATAAAAGGATGTGCTGTTCTAGGAAAATGATTAACACCTGGTGGTAACAGTAGCTCTACTTCAACACATTACTCCGTAGTTGATTATTTTCCTGTGACGGCACACTCCTGAATATACCTGAAGCGGAAATAAACCAGACCAAATTTCTAATCTGTGAATACCCTTCTGCTTAATTTAGACAGAAGTTCCTTAGAGACTGATCATGATGCCACCTTCACATCCATTAGTAACAATTCCAGACAGAGCTGTGCCTCATGACTGTGATGCATCGCCACGCTGCTGTGAGTAAGCGTTGCTGTTGTATCACTAATCTGGGGTTGGTGGGCCAGGAGTTAACCCTTTCTCGCAGTACACTGGCGTTCCATTCTGCTGAAGGAATGGAAATCAACTTATCGGATATTTTTAATCAGTATAAACAAATGGATTATTTTACAGCCACAAGTCTGTTATAAGATTAGTCAGGGCACTGTTGGGTTTCTGTGTGTAGAGTATCCTTAATCTGGGTTTAGCTGCATGTGAGCAGGATGATAGGAAAGGGAAGGGGTGTGAGCCCCCTGCTAGGCAAACAATTCACACTTCTCCACAATAACATTGGTACAGAGATAAAACAGAAGTTTTTTTTTTTGATAGTAAAACACCGTATACAACTGCCACAATAAAATTAGAACATTTAAACCTAGTACGCTAGGTTACAAAAAACAACAACAACAAAAAACTCATGAAACACTGCAAAGTCTTAAAGCCCTTAGTGTCTATCCACTACTGTGGATTGTGACATCACAAATAAAGTCAATGCTGAACATGGACACCCCCAAAACAGGCAGAACTTTTTTTTTGTCCTCAGAAAAAAAGTTTCAGCTACAAAACACTGCAACTGTTGTATATGTCTTATACTAACCCCTTAAACTCGCAGATATACTGTACATTCGTCAGTCTTGTAACTACACGTTACACTGGACTATACGCCTTTAGATGAATAAATGAATAATAAATCGAAGGCTTAAATGCAAGTTGTTCATAGACTCTATAAAAAGTGACTGTTTTGAAACTGTACACGGTTATGGTTATGATAAAAGGTGCATCACTGTCACCATTATCCCTCAAGACACTAACTATGATTCATGAAAAAGTACCATGACCACTTCCTCTCTTCCCATTCAAACAAAACAGCCCATTCAAAAAAACATAGCATGTAATGACCTCAGTGAGAGGTCACAGCGTTTTGAAGTTAAATTTTGTAACGTGGACAGTTTTTTAGCTCATGCTGACTCCTCCGTTATTCAACATAGCACATGGAGGCAGAGAGGTTGAATACGCTGCTGGACTTTTTGTGGCTTTGTAGAAAGTAAACAGTGAAAGAAAAGTGCATCTCGGCATTTTCTCAACACGCGGTCAGGTCTGGGATCACTTAGCTGCTCAGGGACGGACGTCTTATAGGGGATGAGCCTCAGGGTGAAGATTTAGGCTTAACTACATTGCAATATGTAAAACAATTTAGTTTAAAGATTTAATTAAGGATTTGTTGATCTAAATTTTTATTCTAATTTATTTTGTGTTGAACCACTTATATACCACTTATATATAAAAATAATAATATATAATATATAATATATAATAATATTAATAATAATATATATATATTATTAATATTATTATGATGTTTACCATTTATTATGATGTTTACCACTATGATTATTAATGATGATTACCACTATGATGTTCCTCTTAAGATCATTTTTAAGCAAAACCTATCAATAACTTAGAGTCACTTAGATACAATTTCCTTGTTTTTATTTTCCACAATCTGTGTAATCTTGTTCTTCGTTGTTTGTTGTAAAATGTTTTTACCTGCACTATACTCATTTTCAATAATCTTTTAAGCCTTTTAGTGGACAATACTAGATGGAAAGAATGTAATATACAAGATCTGAAGCTGTAACAATTACGTCTATCTTGCAGTATATAACATACACTGTATTTAGCTAGAAAATGAACAGATTAGTTAATAATAGAGACTGAGACCATTTGACGCAAATCTCAACAGTTCTGAAACAATCTGTTTTGAAACAGATATTGACTCATGTTACTAATGATAGGTAATTACATTTACAGTAATAACTACAGCAACTAAAAAACATGCATAGTAGTAAATATATGTAGTACCGTTTCCTTTTTTTCCCTTATAAGTCATGCTTTTCCTTCTCTAGTATATTTATATACAGTGGTGCTTGAAAGTTTGTGAACCCTTTAGAATATTCTGCATAAATGTGAACTAAAACATCATCAGATTTTCACACAAGTCCTAAAAGGAGATAAAGAGAACCTAATTAAACAAATGAGACAAAAATATTATACTTGGTCATTTATTTATTGAGGAAAATGATCCAATATTACTGGATATTATCTGTGAGTTGCAAAAGTATGTGAACCTTTGCTTTCAGTATCTGGTGTGACCCCCTTGTGCAGCAATAACTGCAAATAAACGTTTGTGGTAACTGTTGATCAGTGCTGCACATCGGCTTGGAGGAATTTTAGGCCGTTCCTCAGTACAGAACAGCTTCAGCTCTGGGATGTCGGTGGGTTTCCTCTTTAAAAGAGGGCATTGGGATTGAAGAAAACGTCTCAGACATGACAAAGATAAAATAACTTTAAAGTCTTGAACTGCAGTGGACACAAATTAGGACCTCAGGTTTGCAGATTTTACACAAGAAGTGACACATAGTATCTCTAGTACACATATATAATAATATTCTTGTAATGTATTGTATGTAATCCCACTCTGTGTTCTAATCAACATTTGCTGCATTTTCTTCAGCATAATTAACATTTGAAGCGAGCTTTGAAAGATGCATAGAGGTAAAACACACTTTTAAAACACAGGTTTTCCCTGCTAGGTTGTAACTCATAACAAGATGGAGAAGCTAATCAGCGTTTGGCTGTTTGCGTACTGAACGTTACTATTTGGAGTGTTAAGCTATTCAGAAATCTATCGTGATGCTCGCGTGGACATGTCCTGATTGCAACACACACACACACACACACACACACACACACACACACACACACACACTGAGTGCTATGATGTGGCGACAGAAATCCTGGACTTAAACTATTACATGGTGACAGCCATGAATTTAGAAGGTATGTATTGAAAACAAGACAAAACAAAACAAGAAATGTATAAAACGTGCACGGTTGTTTACAAGATCACAGGTTTGTAATGACACGAACTCTCGGAATGCAGCGCCGTCTCGGATCGCCGTCTGGTTGCACAGGCCGTCAATCCGAATCTGCCTAAAGGGCTGTGAGTCACAAAGTAATGAGGTTTAGGGGGATTTTGGACAATCTGCTTCTGTGCTAAACACCTTCACAAGGACTAAGACGTGATATAGTGATAGGAGGTACAGTAGATGTGTTCAGATGGAAAGAAAAGAAGCCGAAATGTTTTGCTGTGGAGAATTACAGCGTATCGTGAAAATCGACGAGAAAGAGGCTTACGGAAGCGTTGATAAACTTTTGGTCTTTTATAGGCAGACTTATAACACATAGACACGCTTGGTGGTTAGCCACAGAGCTGAAAAATCCACACAAACACTGATACATTTCTTTACTAACAGTAAACACGTCGTCTTGCAAAACAAAGACATTAAAACATCACATTAACATTAACGGGCAACCACGGCAGCGCAGGGTATGCAAATTAGTCCCTGCTTTACCAAGGAGCACTGACGCTACAGTGTATTGTTTAAAGGAAAAAAAGGAAAAACTGTGAGCCGAGGTAATAGTATCATGCAGATGAGAGATAAGAGCTGCAGGAATGCAAACGCATACACAAGGTGTGTGTATTCAAAGTGCATTCGGTAGGATTTGTCCAAAATTGGCAACTTAAGTACATGGAGTTGAATAAGATTTGCAGGATTTTGAACCACCCCCCTCACCCCCATTCCAACAAATGTACATAAAGCTCCGCCCCCAGAACCTAACGTGATTAAACTAGAGTTAGAATTAGCAAGGCCTGACATCAGGACATCACTTCCGGGCGTACTCGGACTTTCGCTCGAAAGACAACTTGCACAACTATAAACACACAAAAATTTGGCTAATCGCTGTCCTTTTTTTCCCTTTGCAATAAGCCCTTATGAGCTCTAAGCGCCGGTATTAGCGTGGAATGTTAGTATCATTAGCTAAGTGATAGGCCAATCAGCTGCTTGAAGCCAGGTTATGACACTATAAACACACAAAATTTGGCTCCTACTGATTTCCAAGTGTGCTTTTTCTCTTGTTGAAGAGGCCTTGTAAACACAAACAACTACTCCAGAGTGTAAGGCTGTCTTCCAAGCAGGTTTTCTCAACCATGTGATACACTCGCTCTGAGGCCATGGCTTAAACTATTATTTTCGATCATGTTCAACATATTTTTTCAGGTTATTTGTACTAGTACGGAATACAAAAAATCGACTATCGCACCTTTAACGTTCGTCCAAGTACATCATGCAGAGAGATTTAAAAAAAAAAAAAAAAAAAAAACAGACAGGAATACCAGGGTGAAAGAGAAAGAAGTACAAAAACAGAAAAATGTGATAAGCGGAAACTAGGAACTAAAACCGGACTAGGTACTAAGTACATTGTTCAGTGATGCAGACGCTTTATTGTGAGTTTAAAAATACATTACAAATACAATGGAAGAAGGGCAAGAACAGGAAACGCTGACCATATTAGGAAAGTAGTGGACTAGCCATGTATGAAAGTGGCAGAACCAGGATGGACGTGTTTCAAGCTTCAAATAGTCTGCAGCAAAGATATTGTTTTAAAGCAAACAAATCTAATCAATTTCTGGAAATATAGGCCATGGCAGACAAAGGGAAAGTGTACGTAAGTGCGGACAGTGTGTAAGATACACATATTATAAAGATTGGGAGAAGGACAGAGAGTTTATGGAGTGGATAATGTTCACTAGGCAATGGCAAACAAGCAGATGCCGCTTTTCCCACGCAAGTACTAAGAAAGTACACTTTTCCATTCCCTGAATTTTTTGTTATAGTTTCAAGTGTCTCTGTGCAGTTTTTAAAAGGATTTGGGCTGGGAATTCTGCTGAGACCTGGCAACCCTGGTTATAACTTTGACCACCAGGTCTGCACCACAAGGGATGTAAAAAAAAACAACAACAACAACAACAACAACAAATTCATAAAAAAACATCTACAAGGCACATGCCATCGTGACTACACATCACCACTCGTGTGCATAAACACACTGGATCGGTTAGGTTTGGAAATGAAATATGGATTTTATTTTTTACTCAGTGAGCGAATCTGTGCAGTATGCAAAGCAAGTGAAGTTTTGTTGTTTAGGTAACTTTTCATACTGCCTTACAACCTGATTAAACTGGTCATGCTTAAAAAGCATGTATCATGGCTAACTTTTGACACAGCAGTCTAACCTAGCTAGTTTTTGATAATCAGTCAGCCAGGTTTTTCTCTGGTTCTGGTCTACAGTACACCAAATAAAGCATAAATCTTTGCTTATTATACTCGAAAATGAGTGGTATAATTTCGTGTAAACGAGTCTCCACAAAAATTCCAAAAAAGGAATGTATATGTTGTGATAGGAATGTGATGACTAGTGATGACTAGAAGGGGTTACTTAAATTTTCTTTTGGTAATAAATAAATAATACGAAGCTTAACCCTTTCACTGGCGTTCCATTCTACCGGCTGTTGGGTTTCTGTGTGTAGAGTATCATGACTCTGTGTTTAGCTGAAGGTGAGCAGGGCGATGGGAAAGGGGAGGGGTGTGAGTCCCCTGCTGGGCAAACAATTCATACCTCTCCACAATAACACTGCCACAATACAACTTCCACAATAAAATGATAGAATTTCAACCTAGTAGTCTTAAAGCCCTGAGTGTGTACTTTCAGATAAGCCATTAACCACTACTGTGGAGGCTGATATCATAAATAAATTCAATAAATAAATGACCC
>CM042540.1:7347073-7422073 GCA_023630585.1 Cranoglanis bouderius
TCTGTTGTGCTACTAATATCAGTGAACTTTGCTTTGATTGATTCCATGTGTCCCAGGCTGGTCATGAGCTGTGGGTTTGAGTGATTTTGCAAATGAAAAGCTGCTAATATATAGACTAAAATTATACTATAAACATTCCTCTGTACTTCATGTGCTGATTAGTCGAAGTGGTTTTTGTTAATCACAGCAGGTCAGCGGTGTGGTGTAATTATGCCGTGTTATAAATGACAGCATTAAGATTTGACAAAATTTAATTGAATTGCTGTATTCTTCTATTTTCTTCTAATGCATTTCTGTATATTCTTTTTTCCCCTCCAGGCTGTTCATGGTCACGTGGAACGTGGCTACAGCAGAGCCTCCTGATGACATCATGCCCCTACTGCAGCTTAATTCCCCGAAGAAAGCAGACCTCTATGTGATCGGGTTGGTGCTGATGGGCTTTTCGCACTCAGGCTCAAATGTTCTTAAATAATTTTCATATTTCAAATATGATTAAAAAGTGACAAGTACAATTTTCCACTTCCAAGCCTACAAGGCTAATGTGAAAATAATTATACCAATTTGAAACCACTGGACCAATTTGTTTCTCTTGGTTCATATGTAATGGTGTTACTCAGTAGAAATGTGCCATCCGGGTCACGGCACCAAGTTCAGGCAGAGACAGCAAAGTCAGCAGATTAGATTGATGTTTATATTCTCTAAAGTTTAGATTCTTTGAATACAAAAGGTGTTTGTCTAAGCCACTGTCGCTGTTCTGCTTTTCTTTCCCAGTTTACAGGAAGTGAGAGCAGCCCCTCTGAAGTTTGTGAAAGATCTGGCTTTTGGAGATTCCTGGAGTTGCTTGTTCATGAACACGTTGACTCCTCTGGGCTATATTCAAGTACGTTTATTTCTACTCAGGCCCGACTAGTATAACAGGTAAACCAAACCAATATTGAGGTTCTACAGACTTATCAGCTTTATTTTATTTTATATTTATTATTTAATTCGTTTGTGCCTTTCATCACATTACAGGTTAGAACAGGGAGACAAAACACAGCACATATATAGGATGAGACAAGAACTATGAGAAAGCTATGATGAACACATGAGTTTTGGGTCTGACATAAGGAGGCCAAGTATTCCAGAGTTAAGCTGGCAAATGATGGAAAGGAGGACAGAACAGAGAGAACAGGAGAAAGTGTCCCAGGAATATACGCCAGAGATAGAAGAAGACCTGTCCATGTGCTTTGAAGACGCAGAGGAGAACTTTATCATCTAAGCGAACCTTGATGGGAAGACAGCAAAGATTTTTAAGAACAGGAGTAATGGGGTGTTGAGATGGAGGGTAATGAGGTGGGACCAATCCAGAGTTCTGGACTAATGAAAGTTTTTGAGTAGCCTTTTTACACAAAAAAGATATGCACTTTTTAGTGTATATCTCATAATAAATTGTTTCAGAAATTAAAACAAAATCTAAGATAAAACAAAGTCAACGTGAGTAAACACAAAATACAGTTTTGAAATGATAGTTATTTATTGAAGCAAAAATGTTATCCAATACCAACTAGACCTGTGTAACAATGTATTTGCCCCCATAGTTACTAATTCCCCAAATCTATGAAACTGCATTCATAATGGGGTTCAGCTGGACTAGACACAACCAGGCCTGATTACTGCAAACCCTGTTCAATCAAATCAACACTTAAATAGAACTTTTTCAACAGCATGAAGTTGGTTAAAAGGTTTTACCCAGTAACACACTATGCCAAAATTGAAAGAAATTCCAGAAATGATGAGGAAGAAGGTGATTGTAATTCATCAGTCTAGGAAGGGTTACAAAGCTATTTCAAAGGCTCTGGGACTCAAAAGAACCACAGTGAGAGCCATTATCTCCGAATGGAAAAACTCGGCACATTAGTGAACCTTCCCAGAAGTGGCCGACCTTCCAAAATTCCTCCAAGAGCACAGCAACTACTCATCCAGCAAGTCACAAAGGAGCCAAGAACAACATCAAAGGACCTACAGGCCTCTCTTGCATCAGTAAAGGTCACTGTTCATGGGGGTAGGATTGTTTTTTGTATCCAAATAGATTTGCAACCTGTACAAAAAGTTTAAGGCACAGCGACGCACCTAGAACTTAGAGAATATGCAAAGATAAATAACCTGAAAAAGAGAGACAAATGATTGCTTGTTCAAGCGCTGGTGTGAAGGCTGGTAATAAAAATGAAGTGCAGTGCAGGTAAGTGTGGTGAAAATAAGGTGGTTATCTGGATACTGTTTGAACAGGAAAGTCTTTAGACCTTTTGTGGAAGGAGTAAAGCCACAGGGACATTTGGAGTGAAGGAGAAACTAAATACACAAGATGACATTCCTAAATTCTTTGATATCTCTGTCAATTTCACCACTGATCTGGACCTGATCTCTCGTCAGTAATATGACCAGGGCAGCAACATTTTGAAGCTGAACGAATGGCACATGATATCTCTCTCTCTCTCTCTCTCTCTCTCTCTCTCTCTCTCTCTCTCCCTCCCTCCCTCCCTCCTCAGGTGTCTTCTTTGAGGATGCAGGGTCTGCTGCTGCTGCTCTTTTCTAAGTTAGAGCACGTCCCCTTTATCAGAGACATCCGGACCACATACACTCGCACTGGGATCTATGGATACTGGGTTAGTGCATGTTGCACAATATTTCTCACTATATCACAGGATATTTCTGTTCTGTAATGGTTTAAAGAGGCCCTACTCCAATTCAGAAACTTGTGTTTTACGTGTTTCCCTGGACACTATTACCTGTGTTCCGGGATTCATCTTTTTTATTCCTACTCATAATTTGCTCATATTAGGCCACCATATTGGTTAATGCTTGAATAGGATGGGATTCATCGATCTGGTACAGAGTACCTGTATTGAACGGATTTTAGCCTGGATTGGTTATCAGATTGGATTTGCGATCTGATGCATTGATTTATTTATTTTTTAGTTATGTTTTTCATGCCATGATACTTTGTGATTTGTGATACTGCCTGAGTTTTTGAATTAGTATGCTCAGTTCGGACCATTGCTTCTAGCTCAAGCTCATCATTGACTTGAATGAAAGAAAATAAGGACATATGGGGTGTCCACATACACAGCTTTCACCAAATATGAAAACTCAATTGATTCTCAGAGACCTAATATCATACTGTATTCGAAAACCGCTTGTTTTATGAATTTAGCTATCACTATAACTATCTCTTTCCTGCTCAGGGTAATAAAGGAGGGGTGAGCATCCGTCTCTCCTTCTATGGTCATTCGCTCTGCTTCCTCAACTGTCACCTGGCAGCCCACATCAATTATGCCTCTGAAAGGGTGGAGGAATTTGAGCACATCCTCAACTCCCAGATGTTTGATGGCAAAAACACTCCATCTGTTTTAGACCACAAGTAAGTGAGTGTGCAGTGAATATGATACAAGGTATTCTGTACATAACAGGGCCTGTTTGAAGTGAGAAATCACTGATACCGACGCCCAGCTGTGATATGTAAGCACTAAAACACTTGAGGGTGTGCTGTTATAGGAAAATAATCAACGACAAGGTGGTGTGATGAAGCAGAGTTGCTGTTACCACCTAGAAGTTGATCATTTATCTGATAACAGCATGTCCTGAAGTGTTTTATTCCTCATATCACAGCAATTACATCTTTCTTATTAATGAACAAATGACATTGTATTTTTTATCCATTTGTAGTTACGTTTAATGTTGTGAAACGTCCACGGAACAAGTAACTTACTGTACAGTACGTTATTGCTGCTTTTTTTCCCTCTGCATTAAGACAAAAAAATCTTAATAATAATAATAATAATAATAATAATAATAATAAATCTTGACGTAAGAAACCACAAAACACAAACTCCTCTATCCTGACTGTTACAAAGCGCTGACACTGGAGACTCCTTCCATAAATGTTAAATGCACGTCTCCTTAAACAAAACCATATCAACGATTATATAGTTATCTTTGTTAAAAAAAAAAAAAAACAACAACAAACATTTTAATCTGTGTTATTATTGACCTAGAAACGATAACATATTACAAGCACATTCATGTAACGCGTGCAGCTGGAACAATTTCCAGAGCTGCTGTTATAGAAAATTAATCGACACCTTCTGACCAATCAGGTTAGAGAATTCAGCAGCCCTGTAGAATAACTGATAATATCAGCTGATATAATTTCATATGGTCGAAAATGAAGCAGACACCAGTAGTTTTAGTTAAACTGGGATTTACTGCTATTATTCTCAATTTCTCAAATAAACAGCAGAAACAGCAGCATGTGCATTAATCTCTAAATTGAACGCGCATTGTGGGAGAGGTTTATGCGCTTTTTGTTGCGGATGCACCGGCATTCACGCTACAGATGTTAACTGGCCGTATCCATCCCTGACAATGCACCCGTGCGGAAGTTAATACCAGGTCTAAACTGGATTCAGACTGAATGATTAGCACTCCCTAGCACCATACCCTGTTTTAATGAAGTCCCTGTTTTAATGCCGCTCTGTTTTTAGGCTCGTCTTCTGGTTTGGAGACTTGAATTTTCGTATTGAAGACCATGGGATGCACTTCATTCGCAACTGCATCAGCAGCAAGAATTTCAGCCTGCTGTGGTCTAAAGACCAGGTACATACCGAGACATGATTGCGTTCCCGAAGAAACGGACACGTGTGACACGTTTGGTATTTTGACTTGTCGCGTAATCCTCCTTTCGTCTCTTCAGCTGACTATGATGAAGAAGAAGATTCCCAGGCTGCAGCAGTTTGAAGAAGGACCTCTTGATTTTCAGCCTACCTACAAATTCGACTTGAACTCTGATAAATATGACTCGAGGTGGGTGTAACGTGAGCGTCTCCCGTAGCGTCTTACAGCTATATCACATTACAGTTACTCAGGTTTGTCCTCTCTTATCCTCACAGGCTACAGTCGGCTTGGTTCGGTCTTACGTAAGAGTTCAGTTGTTAAATAGAAACTCCCTCGCAGGCAAACCCTCACTTCACTCCACTAACACTCTTCTCTGTAGTCCACTTTGCACTGGTCCAGTTGGTCAGAGCTGAAATTCTCCTCATACTAAACTAGCTACGGTAGTATATAATACACCATGTTACAAAGCATCGTGTGATCTCTCCCTTACTGTAACATTACTGTGCTAACACTCTCATTGTGCGTCACGTGATTCATGGGTGCATAAGACGATTATACTAATACTTATAATAATAGTGTGAAATTGTAATATGAAAAGTATAAATCGAATAAAAGAGGTGACGTATAAAGTGTTAAAGGGAATGAAAAGGAAATGCAGTGTTAATAACGTACTGTAACGATTTGCCTGATTAAATGTTAAATTTTAAATCTGGGTGTTAAACTAATGATGATTAATCCAAGCAAATACATAAGTAAGTAAATAATTGTTGTAAGTACGTACTTTCGTACAATTTATTTTTTAATAATAATAAATTATCATTAATATTATTTTCTTTAAAGATCTTATTTGTTCTGTCCTTCAGAAGCTACATTAGATATTTACATGTTTCCCAGAAGACAAAATAATAACAATTTACATGGATCATCCTGTTAAAAAGTTTACACCCCCCCACCTCTTAATGTATCGTGCTGCCTTCTTGAGCATCAGTGAATGTTGGCACCTTTTGTAATAGTTGTGTACCAGTCCCTCAGTTGTCCTCAGTATGAAAAGATGGCTCTCAACATCATATAGCCATCAAAGATGCAGAAGATGCTGGAAAAGCGAATAATGTGCAGGACCTGGAGGATTTTTCTGAAGAACAGTGGACAGTTTAACCGCTCAGAACAAACAAGGGACTCGTGAACAACTATCACAAAACATATAAACAGTCGCTGATCTTCCAGGTAAAAACACACAGTATTACGGATCAAGGGTATGTAAACTTTTGAACTGGTTAATTTGTGTAAATTCAGTATATATATATATAGTCTTGTGGACTATATGTAAACATCTGTTATGTACTAAATAAACAACAAAATGCAATTTTAAAAAAAAATTATTAACATTTTTCAGATTCTGCAAGGCGCATGTAAACTTATGGCCTTTATTTATTTATTGTTATAATTTATTTTATTCCTGTTCTAGAAAGGTAATACCTTGACTGACACAGGAAGGTGCTCCCAATACTAGATGCATCATAACAAAGATGCCACTTCACCTCTTTTCTTGTGTTTTATCTTCGATGATCACTTAATAATCATATTATATTAGTAGCACTCGTGTGTGTGTGTGTAATTAACTGTGCATACACACTATGTGCTAGTCTGTCTCCTGTTTAGTCGTCTGTGTGTGTTTCTTTAATCCATTACAATTCATTGCTTTTCAGTAATGATACAATTGGCTGCATAACTAAAGGTAAGACTGGTGTCATGAAAACAGCAAGGGGATATACAGTGTATGACCTGGGTGACCTCGGCACTCTGGGATGTGATTTTATGCAGACTCAAGTATAAGTATAAGTATGGTTGAGTGTAAGACAGTTTTCCTGGTTCTCACCTATATTTGTGTCCGTTGACGAAGAGAGTAATAGAGGTTGTGATATTGAAAATCTCCCCGAGCAGTGGAATTTTAACCTACTTCAGTCTAAAATTGCTCTAATGGTACTTCAGTCAAGAGCCCATCTAAGCACAGACATGCAAGGAAATGCATAAAATTTCAAAAAGTAAAAACAGAGATGACATATTTGTCATCATTGAGCCTGATATAATTGCTATGTTAGGCTAAACACCCATAAAAGTGTAGAAGAAGACACAACACACATCTGTTCTAAGTAGTGTCAGCAAGCCTGATATTTCCACTGCTAAAATATCAGCGTCATTTCTAAAAGTAAATATAATATTGTATGTACAGTACTGTGCAAAAGTTTTAGGCACATGCAAAGAAATGCTGTAGAGCAAAGATGCCTTTAAAATAATGAAATTAAATGTTTCTACATTTAAACAAAAATACCATAAAGAGCAGTAAACAGTAGTAAATGAAACAAAGTCAATATTTGGTGTGACAAAAAAATAGAAATAAAAATAGTAGTCTCCGGTACAATGTGTGTGCAGTTTTATAAGGAAATGAGCTGGTAAGTTTTATTGAGCATCTTACAGAACCAGCCACAGTTCTTCTGGACACTTTGACTTTCACACTCGCTTCTTATTTTTGCAGCAAAACCCAGCAGCCTTCATTGTGTTTTTTGTCCGAAAAGTGTCTCTTACGTAATATGCTGCTTTCTTTAATGACATTAAATGTAACATTTAATTTTGTGCTAGAAAACTAATGTTTGGGGATCTAAAATGTTTTTTTTTGTACTGACTTGATAATGTAGAAGTCATAAAATAAAAAATCTATAACAAAGTTTGTACTAAAAAAATAGGGTGCCTAAACTTTTGCACAGTAATGTGCGTCCTTACAAAAATGTCACAGTGCTAATGTCACCACTGTCAACGCGGTTTTAAAGGGAACGATGTGAGCAGATTTGATTGGATATCACAGCAGGTGCACCTCCAGATAACGTATTCACCCAAAATGCAGAGTGTATTTAAAAAAACGTGGCCCTGTACAGCTTTTTAGGAAAGAGAAGAGCGATTTTAAATAGTCAGTAAGATCAGCAACAGCTCTTCAAGCTCTCACTCTTCTCTTCTCTTCTCGATACTCACGTGACTGACCAGCGGGAAAAAGCGAAAACCGGCGTGGTGCGATCGGATCCTGTGGCGGCTGAACCCCAAACCTCCACCTGAGAATGCAGATAAAGAGCTTGATGATGATGATGATGGTGATGATTATGATGAAGAGCAGAAGCAGAAGCAGCTTGAGGAACCGTTGGAGGAATTTCCTCTCAAAGTAGAGCAGGACGCTTACACCAGCAACATGGAGTACAGCATCAGTGACCATAAACCCGTCACGGGCGTCTTCAGACTGGAGGTGATGCTCACCTTGCCTTTTCCTATTGTGCTGCATCTTTATATGATGATCTACAGCGCTGTTTAGAAGTATTGGCATCCTTCAGGAATTTAGGCAAAATTACACATGCATGTAGTGATATTTCGAACTCAAACATACAAGGACATTGTGTATAGTTTTATTCGTCGTGACTCTTACAATTAATATTTTGTCTTTTGTGTTGAACGTGCTTTTTTTCCCGCATGGTAATGGGATTAAACATAGCTACATATTCAAAGAAAAGACCTGTATTGTGAAAATTAATAAAGAGTAGGTTTTTATTTATTTTTATTGATCTGGTCTTTGAACCTACATGGCTACTGGGCAAACATGAATAAAAACTAATAGCCCGAAAAGCCAAATTCAGCTTTTTTGTTGAAACTTATTTGTTTTTTTCCTGTGGTAATTGATGAAGGAGGGATTTTACATGTGTGCAACCCTTATATTTATACCCTAGGGATACAAGACAAGGTTTAAGGCAACAACTGAGAGCAAAAGAAAAATAATAATAGTATTTTTTTTCCAGAATTCCAATTTGCATTTATTTAAAATATTTCTGGTAGATGTCAGTCATTTTAAGAAAAAAAAAAATGAACATTAAAAAAAAATACTTGTAATGTGATATATGTTAGAACAAAGATAAATAGTAAATTATTTTGTGTAGTGTTTACTATATATAGTCATTTTTATGAAGTGTACCAATATATAATGATGTGTTTATGGTCTTTAACCCTCCAGCTGAGGAAGATGTACGAGACTCCACTGGTGCGTGTGTGTGCTGAGGGTGAATGGAGTGCAGACCTGGATGCTGTGGTGACTTACAGCCCTCTGGAGCAGTTTCCATCCAGCGCCTGGGACTGGATTGGCCTTTATAAGGTCAGGATCTGAATCTGCACTCGACGATTTGTGTTTGGAGGAGTGATGGATGATATCTCTCTCTCTCTCTCTCTCTCTCTCTCTCTCTCTCTCTCTCTCTCTCAGCTGCAATGTTCCTTACACTGAGAGCTTGTGTGGAGAAATTTGGTGAAACACTGACAGAGAGCTTCATTAATTTTTTGTGCCAACATGCTCAGCTGCTTAGAAAATAAGATCTGTTTGATTAATTTTCCCAGTTTCCCAATTAATAATTGTGAGATGTGGCAGTGGTGGCTCTGGGTTAGTGATCAGAAGGTCGGGGTTTCAAGCCCCAGCACCGCCAAGCTGCCAATGGTTGGGCTCTTGAGCAAAACCCTTAACCCTCTTTGCCCCAGGGGCGCCGTATCATGGCTTAATAATAGATTCTGAGAGCATGTTCAGCAATTTTTCTGGAATGTGGCAAAACCAAATAATGACAAATATTATTAGATATAATTATTATTAAATATTTTGGCTATGGTTTTCAGCTGTAGTTTAGCTAATAGTGTCTTGACTTGGGAAAAACATTGTTGTTTTTAAACCTAGTTAGCTTGTTTACTCAGTTTAATTAGACAGAAGATAGAACATTTTCCATAAAGTTCCACAGGACATCTGCTATTTGTTTCAGTACAAAACACCATGACTTTAGTACAAACACATTAATCTGAAGTAAAATTAGATGTGCTGTATTAGAGTTCTACCTAGGCTGATAAACAGAAGAAAAATAATACAAGTGATACAAAAGGTGGTCAGCCATAACATTAAAACCACCTGCCTGTGGTAGGTCTGCTGACCCCTTCTTAGATTGATACTGATACTGAAACCTTGAGCAAATCAACACCCATTTGATGCTGTTTTCTTACTAAGCTTTAGAATGTTTGTTTGTTTATTTATTTATTTATTTATTTTTACTGAAGCACTTAACAGTTAAACTCTTCCACACAAAAATCACTTACATTGTAAATATAATAGCATGGTACAAAGTATAAATATAATAGAATAAAAAACCTCAAGTCTCTTTATATGTAAACATCTCCAAAATACATTCCAATCTTTTGGAATTTGTTACAGGATAGCTTATCTGATATCTCCGATATCCGATCCACAATATTTTGCTCATATAACCCTAATGCTGATGCTGGGTATCAGGTCAGTACCATCTCTACTAAAAACCCTGCTAACTGAATTTGTGAATTTTCAAATGACACACAGACTGCACGACTTCTGAAAGGTTTGGGGACAGGGTTTGGGGTTTTATGCGTGCTTGAAAAAGACTTTAATTGTATTTTTTGAACAGAAGGACTCGTTCTGTTTTTAAAGGAAGTCTCTCTCTCCCTCTCTCTCTCTCTCTCTCTCTCTCTCTCTCTCTCTCCCCCTCTCTCTCTCTCTCTCCCTCTCTCTAGGTTGGATTCCAGAGCATTTCTGACTACATCACCTATACCTGGGTAAAAGATGACCAGGTGGCCTTAAATAATGAGCTCGTCCAGGTAACATGGTGCAAATCTGCCACATGCAGTCAATACTTACACTGAGAAGCTGAATTTAAAATGAATTTATTTATTTATTTATTTATTTATATTTAATTTAATTTTATTTTATTTTATTTATACTTGTTTTTGTTGTTTCCAGGTTTATGTGAGCAAGGAGGAGATCCCGGTTCTAGGCGGGGAATGTGTACTGTGCTACTACAGTAGTAACCTGCAGTGCATTGTGGGTATTAGTGAACCTTTTAAAGTGAGTACATAAGCACTTCTATATGAAAACTAATTCTTACTTTAAATAGTTAATTTTAACACCGATTATAAACATTATCCTGCTAGTTAAACTTGAAATTTTGTCTTGTAGGTTCACGAGTCGCAAGCAGCGATTGAGGAAGGCTTCTTACTTGAGAATGTTAACAGACTCGACCAGGCTTTGGCCAGTTAGAACCACACGAAGGAGCCATTTTGAGGCTCATCACTGTTGGATGCTCTTTCTGCTTCAGAAAAAAAAAGAAGAATTTATTAAGCAAGTGCAATTTTATCCGAACATAAAACCTTTAAAAGGTTTTATTTTAAATTAATCCTAAGGTTTTCTCCATTCTTCTTTGATCATTGATCTTTTTCTGTTTTTTTTTTTGTTTTTTTTTTTACCCTGTGCTGCCTTTTTCCCCAGTGATTATTTGTTGACCCTGTAATTATTTTAACTATAAGCCTATAAAACTGTCTCTAAACCTCATACACAGAGTCTAAACGAAAACTTTTTGAATTTAGAACAATTCTGAGTGGTACGTTTTATTCCTATAGCTTTATAGTCAGTGTAATATTTTTAAGGTGTTTTATCTGCCATTTCCAGCTCCATTCTACTGAAATGCTGTAATCACTGTCATCAGTGTTGTTATTAGTTTGTCACATTTATTTAAATCTATTACAAAAGAAGAATGTAATGTAGAAAAATATCACTTTGCACTGATTCCTTTCACACATAATGTATAGTTTGTACAATGTATAATGCTATGTTACATGCAGTTATTGGATGAGAATTGAATTATTTTACTTGTATTACTTTTATTTCTGTTTATTAGTATGTTTTGTCAAGCCAGATGTATCTGCAGTATTACAGATGTGTAGGGTCATTTGAATATATGACTACACTGATTTTATTTAACTGTATTTATCATTTATACTGTACAAAAGATATAAATTATAACTCACGTTTCTTTATCTGTATAAAGTAAGCTGTTTTCTAAATACGTGAGAATGCATAGCAATATGCTGAAACAAGTTTGATGCTCATGAATAATTTTTATTTTTTTGGCACAATTTAATTCCAAATTCTATAATAATATATTGCTTTTTAAATGGATGAAAAATAAAAACATTTCAGGCGGACGTTTGTTTGTCCTAGCTCCACCCCCAGCCCTGTGATCCCGCCCTCATCGGGAACTGACAGTGATGTTGCTAAGGCAACCGTTTGTTTCCTGGCTGGAGAGTTAAAGGTGGGCTCGGATTAGCGCCTGTATATTTACATAATTCAACTGCTTTTGCACACTTTAATCATCCAGGCAGGTGAGTTTGATCCTAAAGAATGTCTCCTATAATGTTATTTTTGTGTAGTCAGTCATTTTAACTAACTAAATGTCAATTGATTGCAACGTATTACTAATGTTTTCAACCAAGTTAGCCTAAGGAATTTAGAGCTAATCAAGGATTTGTTGATTTCAGTTTTACAGTGATTATATATAACCTTAACTTATCATTAAAAACATAAACCAGCAGATCTTAGACTGCAATCTGGTTTAAAACTATGTAATCCAGTTTGACCTCATTTTAATGTATTTAAAAATGATCAGGTTTGCGTTTAAGCCATTCTCTAAACCTAAAACCAGGATTAAATAAGTCTTACTGATAAAACCTTATTATTTTAATTCTGTTACTCCATTACTTTAAATGTAAAATAGGGATTTGTTTTAATCTTGTAGCTGAGGTGGCTTCAATTTCCAAAAATAAGAAGCATATATTAGATGGATTGCTGAAAACCAAACATAAATAAAAATGCTTGTTTTTACTCAAAAGTATCAGTAATTACTGATCACGCTAATAACACTGTCACGGTCTAATTTCTTACACT
This sequence comes from Cranoglanis bouderius, assembly GCA_023630585.1. Taxonomy (NCBI): domain Eukaryota; kingdom Metazoa; phylum Chordata; class Actinopteri; order Siluriformes; family Cranoglanididae; genus Cranoglanis; species Cranoglanis bouderius. The sequence goes on from CM042540.1 coordinate 7,359,537, forward strand.
GGAGAATCCATCCTGATGATTAAAATTAATCCCAGGTAAAGGGTTTTTTATTTTATTTTATTTTATTTTTTTATAAGATACTAATGTATTAATCAGGCATCAATATATTCATAATTGAAAACCAGGTGATGCAACACACCTTGAATTAAAATGAACTTGAATCAATAAATATTACCAACTATAAACTGTTTTAATCATTTTAATCCTCCTTTAAGCCTTAAGAGGTCTTGATTATAGTATAATTACAGAAATAGCCATATTATTAACCATGAATCAGACTAATAATCAGAAAAACCTCATTTGGCAAGACCAAAATATGTTAAACAGTCACAGTCTGTTCCTGTCTAAATTATTCTGTAGAAATAGTAAATAAATACTACTGGTTTTCTTGTCCCTTGCCTACAGAGATTTCTCCAGATTCTCTGAATCTTTTCATGATATTATGTACCGTAGATGATGAAATCCCCCATTTTTTTCTTTTGTTGCAATTCTACACTGAGAAAGGTTATCCATAAATTGTTGTCCATATTTGCCCACGCAGTCTTTCACAGAATGGTGAATCCCTCCCCATCTTTACTGCTGAAAGACTCTCTGAGATGCTCTTTTTATACCCAGTCATGTTACTGACCTGCTGCCAATTAACCTAATTAGTTGTGAGATGGTCCACCAGAGGCCTGTTTCACGAGGCGAGTTGAACAAACTCAGAGTTGCAGAATAAGTCTTCAGTTGACAAATCCAACCCGGGTTAATTAAGGTTAACAGGTTTCATGACCCTGGTTATCAACTTTCTCAGTCAACCCAGGTTTTAACCCTGAATCAAGGTTTACTCAGCGTACGCGTGCACATGAAGGCCAGACATTTGCAACAAACAGCCAATAGCGTTCAACATGGAAAAAAACAGGTGTGCATACGTCCGGTTGAAGAGCAAGAAATGATTACGCGGAAATATGAGGAATTTAAAGGGCAATGGTAGCTCAGTGGTTGGGTTGGGCTACTGGTCAGAAGGTTGTGAGTTCAAACCACAGCACTGCCAAGTTGTCACTGTTGGGCCCTTGAGCCTTAAACCTCAACTGCTCAGATGTATAAATGAGATAAATGTTAGCTGCCCTGGATAAGGGCGTCTGCCAAATGCTGTAAGTGTAACAGCATGGCCGTGGGTTACTGATGTCATCACCAGCGTGCGTTTGTTTTGGTCTTGGTGTACCAGCAGTTAATTCGGGGCACCGTTGATGAGGATCATAAATAATCAAAAACAAATTACAATTATTATTTGAAGGATACTAATATCTCTTCAAAGAAGACTGTTAAGGTCATAAGTTCAAAATTTGCACCATTTACCTCCATCTTCTTCCAGTCTAAAGCAAATGATGTATCTATATGGTTAACGCTGATTGGCCAACGCAGTTCCAAGCAAGAAGCTCCTTTCACCAATGAGAAACCTTTAGACACGCCCATACCTTTAGACACACCCGTTTTCTCCAACAGGCAGCTATCCCTATCTCGATTTATATCAATTTGCTCACAGCTGATTGGTCCAATCTGACGTTTTTGTTTTTTGTTTTTGTTTGTACATTTGTTTTTTTTTAAGCATTACACAACTTTTCCAGTCTTTTGTTGCCCCTGTGCCAACTTTTTTGAAAAGTGTTCCTGGCATCAAATTCAAAATGAGCATATATTTTTCAAAAAGCAATAAAAATTTCTCAGTTTCCGTTACATTTGATACGGTGTCTTTGTACTATTTTCAATTAAATATATGGTTTAAATGATTTGCAGATCATTGCGTTCTGTTTTGATTTACATTTTACACAGCGTCCCAACTTTTTTGGAAACAGGGTTGTGTCGAATGTTTTGAAACCTTTTACTAATAAATAAATAAAAAGAGGCAAATCATTAAAATATGTAGAATATTTGGTTATTTATTAGAGCTGGAGGTTGGAAAAAAAATCTGAACTTTCCAACCACAGGAACCATTTTGTCAGTAGATCTCCTTTTTTACAGTGTAATGTCTCAGGTATTAAAAGCACCGCCTAAGTTTCTGCCTTCTGAGTGGAAACATGCGAACCACGTGCACTTCAGGAGCGCAGAGGCCGAGCGAGCACGCTCCGAGCGACTCACGGCTGAGAGTAAGAGACTGATAGAGGAAAGCGAGAAGTCAGTGAGACGTATGCAGCAGGACGCTAACAACAGGCTGGGTAACTGTGCCATGAAAGCGATCAAAGATTAGTTTATTATAGAGCTGCTCTGCAATGCCGTCTGATATCTAATGGTGTGTGTGTGTGTTACTCTCAGAGAAGAGACTCAAAGATATTCAGTTCTGGAAGCAGGAGCTGGAGCAGAAACTGCACGAGATGGTACAGGAGATCGAGCAGCTCCTGACCATAAAGAACCGAGTAGAGAGAGCTCTGGGGAGTTGCTCTGAGCCTCTTCAAACCACTCTGGACTGTCTGAACGAGAGGTGAGATGCTAATCCAACTTATAAGGAACTTTGTAATTCACATAAAAAAACGTAATTCAATTCACCGTTCAGCTAGTCGTCCATTCTGAGACTGCTGATATCTCTGAGCGTTCCTCAGGCAGAAGCGGGTGGAGATAGACCTGGTTCATGACGAGGTGGAGAAGGAGCTCCTGAAGGAGAAAGATGTGATCGAGGGAGTGACGGCTCTCCTCCAGCGCACTCTGGAGCAGATCATCGAGCAGATCAGGTGAACTGGGTACCAACAGGAACAGACAGCATGTCTGGTCCACAAAAATGAGAAAATCTAACCTTTACTAGTGTTATGTCTCGTGTTCTGCAGTTATATAATAATAATATAATGGGTGAAGCTGAATGGAGAGGTTGAATCTGTATTTCTGTTCACTCACTCCCATTCCAGACTCAACCGCTCAGCCAAATATTACCTGGAGAAAGATCTGCGGGACAAATTTCAGGCTGAACGCATCGATGAATTCTGCTCCCTGCTTAGCAGCACCACGGCGAGCGCTGAGGAGAAGGCTGGAGCGGGACAGTGTGCTGATGGAGGGTAAAGACATACAGAGAATTTATATTCACACAGTAACTTAACACAGTAACAGAAACAGTAACTTGTCCTAGTCAGAATGCTTTAGAAATGAATGTCCTGTGCGACTGAATATTAAATCAGCAGCCGGCAATAACATTCTTTGGAGTAAGGCTTTATTTTAGGATAATATGATATCATGAATTGCGTGAGTGTTGAAATTTTTAGTAGCTGTCATGCGATGGAGTCAGAGACAGATGCAATTGCAGTTTGGAATTTTTTTATTAAGAATGTCAAACAGATCCAAAACGTGAAGCAAACTCGTAAACAGGAACAGGCAAGATGTCAGGCGATCAGCAAACAACAATTCAATGGCAAAATACAAAATACAAAAACCAGGAAGTTTTTTGTGAAGGAGTTACTTCACAAAGAGCCATTGTGAGAGGTCGTGTATATATAGGGTGAGGGTGTGATTGAGAACAGGTGTTCCTAATTAGTATTTGGGTGAACCGGAACGTGGCGGTGGAGTGAGGTGTCGGGGAGTGTAGTCCGCGGCGGCCATGTTTGTAAGCTGCGGTGTGTTCTGGGAAGGATTCCGGTGTTGGTGTGACAGTAACTTTTATAGTAAACAGCAGAATAAAACTGTATGGTAAAAAGTACTTAATATTACTTTATTATGCTAATATCATATTTCATGTATTCAACAGTGCTGTTGAATTGTCAAATCTGATTGGAAGTGGTAGTTCAGTGGTTAAGATGCTGGACTTCTGATTGGAAGGTTGTGAGTTCAGATCCCAGCACCGCCAAGCTGCCACCACGGGGTCCGTAACCATTAACTGCTCAGTTGTATAAATGAGATAATTGCTGCTCTGAATAAGGGGGTGAGTTACATTGTGGCATAAATGTCACCGATTGGTCAGAAGGTGTTGCTGTAATTCAGGTTTATGTTACATTTACGGCATTTGGCAGACGCCCTCATCCAGACCGACTTACATTTATCTCATTTATACAGCTGAGCAATTGAGGGTTAAGGGCCTTGCTTAAGGGCCCACAAGTGACAGCTTGGCAGTGCTGCAATTTCAAGATTTGATCTTAACCACTGAGCTTCCACTTCCCACTTTTGTTAATGTGCTGTTTTACAACCGTTTCTGTAGTAACAGCTCGTTCACAGCGACGTGTATGCTGGATGATCTACATTTACATTTAAGAAAGAAAAGTGTATAATTGTTGGTTTGGTGACATTTTCTGTGAGGAAAGATGGTGAAAGCTGTAGGATAGGAGTTTGCGCTTTTTTTCACAACATTAAACATAACTATGATAAATGAAAAATTGTTGCCAAATTGCCGTGGAAGAAACGGAATAAAACAGGATGCTGTTATTGGAAAATAATCAACTGTAACCCTGCTTTATCACAGCACATTGTTGTTCAGTCTGTACAGGATTTCACAGAGTTTTATTTTGTGATTTTTCCCCCCCAAAATTTGCGATGCAATTTTTTTTGCGGTAAACTACTAGAATTGGTAAATGGTCTGCACTTATAGAGCGCCTTTTAACCTTTGTGGTTCACAAAGCGCTTTACACTGTGTCTCATTCACCCATTCATGCACACACTCACACACCAATGGCAGAAGAGCTACCGCGCAAGGCACTTGCCTGCCATCGGGAGCAACTTGGGGTTCAGTGTCTTGCCCAAGGACACTTCGGCACATGGAGTCGTGGAGTCGTGTGGACCGCCAATCCTACGATTAGTGGACAACCCGCTCTACCACCTGAGCCACAGCTGCCTGTAATTGTTTTTGCATGGTCTTTTGCAGTGATGTTTGTTGGTAAATGAGACCTTTTAAACTGAATGAGCGTTGTGATGATGTCACATGACACGTCTTGGCCCAAAACTGCGGAAAATCTGTGGTAATTTTGAAAAATTGTAAGCTGCTGTGAATATTGCGGAGTTTGGTTTTACGTTAATTTCTACGATCGCAAAATCACAAAATCCTCGAGGGACTGGTTGTTGATTGTTTTCCCATAACCGCATGCCCCCAAGTGTTTTATTCCTTACTTACAATTAAACGTTTAGCTTTGTTAACAACCTTGTATCCAGTCTCATAAATGCATCACTATGACGGTGGCAATTAATTAGCAAAGAAAAATGTTGTGCGTCTTTAAGTAAACATATTGACATATTGTTTTATGTTGCTTTTGCCATTTCTTCCACCGTACTTCATTTTTCTTTTTTTTTCAGACTCGCCGTGACTCCTCAGGAATGGGAGACGTTCTCCGACGTGAACATCATCAAGGCGGAGAAGGAGAGGAATAACTCGGCATCTCTGCGGGCACTGGTGGAGAACCTGCTGGTGCAGACGGCGGCAGACATGCGGAGGCAGTACGAGGCCACCGGCTCGGCCCTGACACTGCGCATACACGAGACCAGAAGTGCTAAAGCGGAGCTGGAAGATCAGCTGAGCAAGGTGCACGTCAGCCTGCACACATTACGCATCTTCCTCATTTGTTGTTGTTCTTCTTCTTCTCATTACCTCATGAATACAGGACAAAACATAGGACTTCATAGAGAATATATAAGTTTTTAAATTGGATTTCAAAATGTCTGTTTTGTGGGAAGCCTTTATAAAATGAAACACTTTAAACCTCTTGCAAAATAGTTCAAAGTAACTAGATCTTAACTGCTGTTAATAGGTAGCTTCAGTCGGGTCCATAAGTATTTGGACAGTGACGCAATTTTCGTAATTTTGCCTCTGTACACCACCACAATGGATTTGAAATGAAGCAATCAAGATGTGATTGAAGTGTAGACCTTCAGCTTTAATTCAAGGGGCTGCATTAACCATTTAGGAATTGGAGCCATTTCTTTGAGAGTCCCTCCATTTTCACAAGCTCAAAAGTAATAGGACAATTGACTGATAAGCAGTTTCGTGGCCAGGTGTGGCCTGTTTCCTCGTTATTTTATGCCAGATTAAGGAGATAAAAGGTCTGAAGTTGATTCCAAGCGTTGAATTTGCATCTGGTAGCTGTTCATGGGAACTCTAAATATGCGGTCCAAAGAGGTGTCGATACAAGTGAAGGAGGTCATCGTTAGACTGAAGAAAACAAAACAGACCTATCAGAGAGATAGAAGAAACTTTAGGAGCGGCCAAATCAACAACTTGGTACATTGTTAAAAAAGAAGGAATGCACTGGCGAGGTCAACAACACAAAAAGGCCTAAACAGTGATTTGTGAATTAAATAATAACCAACAGTGCTGCTTCCCGTTTCCTGTCTTTTTAAAGCTGCTTGCGGAGATTGCGAGCCAGGAACAGAACCTCGATGCTCTGAAAGTGGCCGTCGCTGAAAAAGAAGGGCCGCTAAAGGTGGCGCAGACACGGCTGCATGCACGCAGTCAGCGACCCAGAGTTGAGCTGTGCAACGATCACGCTCACACACGCCTGCTCTCTGAAGTGCAACAGCTCACGAGCCACATCTCCAGGTGAAATACAGGGGAACTCACTGAGGGTTTTACTGTTTAGTGTAGTACCTCAGTGGCAGATTAACAGCTTTCTGAATTGTACAGGTATCGTGTAAACTGTTGATCCAACTGATTTGATGATTTACACTGGTGTCAATCTGAATTTCATATAGCCTTATACCACAGAGCTGGTGAAGGTGTTGATTAATTTTCCATAACAGCAGCTCTGACAATAGTGTAGTTGCAAATCACAGTTCTAACTAATGCAGTTGTTCTAATATGTTATTGTTTCTATGGTAACAGTTCATTCATTGGGACTTGTATCATGGACACTTAACATAATCTAAGGCAGATTAAAAAAGTTTTTGGAAGGAGTCTCCAGTGTCAATGCTTTGTAGCTGTTAATGGTGTTTATAATGTGATAGTGATAAGTGATAAGAGGAAATAACTCGGTTCGTGAATGTTTGACATTAAAAGTAACTATAAATTGATAAAAAAAGTATGACATGACATTATTTAATAAATAAGAAAGTTAATTGTTAGATGTTTGCGGTGGTATAAGAGGTATAAAACAATTCTGCACATGCTGTTACAGGAAAATAATCAACTTCATGGTGGTAACGGTAACTCCGCAGCACACAGATTATTTTCCTATAACAGCACACTCCTAAGTGTTTTATTCCTTGTGTGAAGTGAATTTCTATCCCGAAACCCTCACACACTTTCTTTCTGTGCATCACAGGCTGAAAGAGGGTCTTGGCGAATCAGAGATGGAGCTCAGAGCCCTGACCAGAAGCCAGCTGCTCCTGGAGGAGGAGATCCAGGTCAAATCAAACTCACTGTACATAGACGAAGTGATCTGCACTCAGCTCCGTCAGCCAATCAGCATTCACGACTTCTGACAGCTGAAGGAACAAACTACTTGTTTGCAGATTGTAAAACTATAAAATACGGAATAAATCATTCACAAATGCTGTACTGGTCTTGGCCATTTTAATGCAATATCTAAAAGCTTTATAAAGTATTCCTATAAAACGGAAATTTGATGTTGGTGTGAAGGGTGAGAGGTGAAAGAGAGAAAAAAATAATAATAAAAATAAATAAATAAGCTGCACAAGAGCTATTATATGCTCCATCTTTTGTATTGTAAATCATAGAGTCATGGGACTCATAGGATAAGTCATGGCAGAGTAGTTTGAGTTTTGAGAGAGCCTTGAGTCAGTGAGTGGCCTGTAGTGAGATAACACCAACTCCAGCATCTCATCAGCCTCAGCGTGGCCATATCCGATGGTGTCGAACTGCGCCTGTAACATGGCAACACTGATATTTACACGAGAAAGCTCTCTGCGTTCAGCACACATTATCCGTTCAGTATTCAGTGTAATGCTATTTGTACTTACGCCTAAAGTATATTATAACACAACCTGAGGGGGATCTTCATACATCATCCTCGAACAGCGAAGTGTATTATATACTTTTAGCCGTGTCTCAAATCCCCTTTTACGAGCGAATACATAAAAGCATTTAGAGTGTGCTTATCTAAAGGATTAATGCTTAAAAGTAGGGATGCACTGATACTGATAACTCCGATACCAGCATCCTATACCACATGATACTAAATATAATTAGTATAGTATAATGACTTTTTGTTTCATTGTTATACTGTTCATGTTTTCATGTTCATTTGAGAAACTTGGCAAGAAGGCATATTCTTATATTAGAGGTAAATATTTTTCATATTGTGTCATTTTTGTTAACATTTTTTTTCTTTTTTTTGAGCCAAACAGAAAACAAATTCATTAATGAGATAATCTCCTTCAGCACTCCTTCAGCACACACACACACACACACACACACACAAGCGTCCTTGAACATTGGTGCATCTTCTCTACCACAGGTGGCCTTATCAGTACATGCATATCCTGTATTGTTCTAACTTCTGCAATTTAAACATCCCACTCATAAAGCTTGGCAATAATAGTGGATACATGCTAAGGAATAACAAATTCCAAGCTATCAAAAAGAGAACAGGCTCAATGGTATTCAAAAAGATACTAACTAGGAGTGAGAAATGTGTGCTCGGTGATTTCCCTCAAGCTGGAGTTCCATCAATTTGTCCTACTTTCACCTACATGAATATTCACTTATTATTTTCTGATTAATAAAATATTCCATGCACTGTTACAACATAATCATGTTTAAATGCTGATTTAACATCAAGATTTAATATCAACATCAAGAGAGTTGATTCAACATCAGCTTTCTCTTCATGATTGCAACACATTTCAAAATCATTTTTAGGCCTTTGATGGATTAAAACATTTCTCATCACTCTGATTATTTGAACTTTTAATTTGATTGGACCTGATGGATTACATAATAAACATATTTAAATCATAGTCTGATCAAAGAAATTCTTCTATACACTCACTGTAAAAAAAAAAAAAAAAAAAAGAGAGAGAGCTTTGATTCGTGTATTTTACTTCAAATTGGTCCTGTGCCACTGTGTGGGAACAGGATTCACGTGTCCATTATTTCATCCTCAGGAAAATTCATTGTCTCAACTTGCAAGTCTCAAATGAATCTTCAAATTTGATAAGTGAACTTCTCCGGTTTCCTGCAAACCTGCAAATACTTTATTGAAACTCCTGTTTGAGTATTCTAATAGGGTTTAAAACCCTATGAATATTAAAAATAGCAAGCTAGCTACAGTAAATAGATAAAAACAACCACCAAATCGGCACATCGTTTTCAGCCAACTTAAACGACAACACCAAGACAATTCTCAAGCTTGAATGCTGGCAAGTGATATGGTAATATGTTTTGTTTTATTTTATTATTTTTTAAATACATAGTTGATATCATTTAGTTGGTAACTAGATCAGCCAGCTAATGTTTGTCTTCTCAGTTCAAGAGAAACAAGACCCACTTAAAAGTAACCAGATACTAGCGAGCTAATTAAGCTAGTTAGCAACCATTCTTGCTTAGCTAACAGCAAAACTTTCTTTGTAGACTAATGTTTTTTTAGAAAGTACTGTAGCTGTTCAGTATATTCCACTGTTAGTCTTTTGGTCTTTTAGTAAATTGTTTTGTTTGTTGATGTCATCCATTTTCGGTTCTTCATGCAGTGCAGCATTTTTCTCGTTTAACTTTGTAACTATGTTGCGTTGCGGGTTTATAAGGACACATGCTACTTTAACACATCCATATATTTGTGAACTTTTTCAGATTAAAAGAAAAAAAGAGAAATGTTATTGTCTTTTTAACAAACTGTTGCTGAAATCTTGTTTCTCGATATAAACAACATTCTAAAAATTGCCATAGCAAAGTTGTGTGCAAAGCTAAGCTAGCGTTCAGGCACATGGAACCACATGGAAGACCTCACTGAGCTCAGAAAAGCAGTGCTTTCTTTAGCTGATCAAATACATAGCCTTGAGTTGTGTTAGAAAAGATTAGTTCGAAATGCTCGGGCACAGGGGCGACTGATATGAAATAAAAACAAGCTGAAATGTGACAATGTTGTGAGTATGATGAAATATTCTTTTATAATAGTGAACTCATTATTATTATTATTATTTTATTTATTGGCACATTTATATATTTATTGCTGCATTTTTAATGCAATCTAATTGTATTATTGATATCATAGGCAGATTTATTTATTTAATTTAGACTAAAACGGCATTCGATAGTCATAGTTATTTGCCAAAAATAACTACTTTTATATGAATTAAAGAACAACATGTAATATTGTGGAACATCTGAGAAACAGACTTATAAACAGTTGTTATAAACAGTTGTTCCCACATTGAGCTCTCACTAAAAAAACCCATAAATCCTTTTTTCAACGTTATATCCTGGTTTGCAGAACCATGCAGAGCACAAGTGTAACAGGACCAATAATGTTATTTCACTGGATTTTGTTTATTTTTATTTTATTTTTTCTTCATTGATTAAGATTTTCCTCATGTGAATTATGTAAATATTATTGTTCTTGTTCATAAATATGTTTAATCATAAAAAGGGTCTGTGAAATATAATGGTTTTGTCATCCCTCCTTCGCCTCCACCTATTGAAAGAAAGTGGTTTATTCCAGGCAGCCATGTCGATGTTGTGCTCTTTTGCGGTCTTTTGCTCTTCTTTCTCCCGAAAGGAAGGGCTATGTCCCTCATGCTCAAGTTTCGAAGCAAAGTACTGTTTCATAACAAGTCAGTACACACATATATTTAATTATTTAGTTTATTTCATGTTTCTTTGTGTTGGTCTATGTTGTACACGGAGTATATACACTGCCGTTAGCAAGGGAGATTACAATGAGTTTATCAAACTATCAGATAAAAACAAGTATTTTATGTTTTATCGATTCAAAATTGGATGCATTTAGACTTATATTTTTGTTGACAGTATTAACCGACGTGAGCTGAAGCTGCAGTGATGATTTGTACAAAAATATATTCTTTATGCAGACCCAGAGTGCCGTAGTCCAGTCTCCTTCCTTTCAGCACATCATCTGCATTTAAAACAACACAACGCAAAGTGAAGAAGTAAACGGTCACATAAGCATTCATTCATTCATTCATTCATTTCTCTTCAGCAACCTGAAGATTTATTAAAACGAGGGGGGATCATACGGGAAATGATCTTTATTAGCATACAGAATGGAGCTATACCGTCTTTTTGGAGCTGGCTACGGGCTGCAGAGATTCATGTCTCAAAATATCAGTCCAAACAGACCAGTTGAATTTGAAGCTTTAGTTTGTCACTTTAGAGCGTGCTACAGTTGTTGCTTGTGGTTGTGCACTATCTAGTGGATTAGCAGATTAGCAAGCTAACTGTCCTAGCAACGTGCACTCACCAGTGGCACCAACGAGCACTGCTACTTCCTTCCAAGTGTGACTTTTCTTTGTAATGACCGTTGCATATATGACAGAATAAGATTAAAATCTTTGTGGGTCAAACAGTAAATGGGAACTAAAGTTGAAGTTACTAAAGATGGGGATCTTTAGTAACAACACTCTTAAATTCCTACAGCTTCTTCTTTTGGGTGGTGTTTAATCCGAGTCGCTGTTGCGTCCTGTATCTCGCTGTAGCTTCGTCTGCATGCTTTTGTGACCGGACGTTGATTCGTCCATTGAAGTGCTTGTCTGGTTCAAACCTGAAAGTCCACTGCTGAGACTGGATAAACTGCTGTTCCTACTAGTGGTGGCTTGCTGATGGAAGGAGGACGAGGCCAGATCTGAAGGGTCAACCTGATTGACCATCAGATTTTCATAAGGACCACCAGCGCCATACAGTTGCTGGCGAATCGTCGCAAGGGATTCATGGTTGTCCTCATCATTGTCACCTTCACGAGGAGACTTGCATTTCCTCTTGGTTTTTTTCGCAGGCTGCTGACTGACGGCAGCTTCTTCCTGATCCTCTTGAGTAGAACATTGGGTCTCACTGTCTGTCTGATTTACTATCAGATTTTCATCAGGACCACCAGGGCCGGGCGGTTGCTGGTAAATCAGCACAAACTCTTTACAGTTGTTACTGTCATTGTCACCTTCACGAAGCAACTGAACTTGCACTTTACGTATGCCTGTTCCAGATCTGAGCATTGGTTGTCTGTTAAGAAGCAGATTAGAATTATCACCACCACCCAGTGATATTGCAAGATCATTGCATTCTGAAGAGTCAAGCCTTGGTTTTTTTTGTAGGAGGCTTTTCTTCCTCATCCTCATGGTCGTCCCGGGATCGTTTCTGATCGGCGAGCGAAGTTTTAGAGCAACGTGACTCGCTTTCTGTCTGATTTACCCTCATATTTCCATAAGGAACACCAGGGCTGTACAGTTGCTGGCGAATCGCTGCTAGGATTTCGTGTTTGTCCTCGTCACTGTCACCTTCACGGGGAGATTTGAATTGCCGTTTATGTGAGCCTGTTCTAAAGTTGGACTTTTGTCGTCCATTAAAAGGCTTCAGATTAGCCATCCCACTGCAACGGCGTAACATTGCAAGAAGTGAGGAATCGGAAGAGCCAAGCCTGGCTTTTTTCACAGGCTGCTGACTGAAGGCAGTTTCTTCCTCATCTTCATGGTCGTCCCGGCATCGTTTATGCCATTAATAACAAATTCCAAGCTATCAAAAAGAGAACAGGCTCAATGGTTTTCAAAAAGATACTAACTAGGAGTGAGAAATGTGTGCTCGGTGATTTCCCTCAAGCTGGAGTTCCATCAATTTGTCCTACTTTCACCTACATGAATATTCACTTATTATTTTCTGATTAATAAAATATTCCATGTACTGTTACAACATAATCATGTTTAAATGCTGATTTAACATCAAGACACTCTCTCTTCATGATTGCAACACATTTCAAAGTCACTTTTAGGCCTTTGATGGATTAAAACATTTCTTATCACTCTGATTATTTTAACTTTTAATTTGATTGGACCTGATGGATTACATAATAAACATATTTAAATCATAGTCTGATCAAAGAAATTCTTCTATACACTCACTGTAAAAAAAAAAAAAAAAAAAGAGAGAGCTTTGATTCGTGTATTTTACTTCAAATTGGTCCTGTGCCACTGTGTGGGAACAGGATTCACATGTGTCCATTATTTCATCCTCAGGAAAATTCATTGTCTCAACTTGCAAGTCTCAAATGAATCTCCAAAGATGATAAGTGAACTTCTCAGGTTTCCTGCAAACCTGCAAATACTTTATTGAAACTCCTGTTTGAGTATTCTAATAGGGTTTAAAACCCTATGAATATTAAAAATAGCAAGCTAGCTACAGTAAATAGATAAAAACAACCACCAAATCGGCACATCGTTTTCAGCCAACTTAAACGACAACACCAAGACAATTCTCAAGCTTGAATGCTGGTAAGTGATATGGTAATATGTTTTGTTTTTGTTTTTTTTAAATACATAGTTGATATCATTTAGTTGGTAACTAGATCAGCCAGCTAATGTTTGTCTTCTCAATTCAAGAGAAACAAGACCCACTTAAAAGTAACCAGATACTAGCGAGCTAATTAAGCTAGTTAGCAACCATTCTTGCTTAGCTAACAGCAAAACTTTCTTATTCGACTAATGTTTTTTTTTTTTTTTTTAGAAAGTACTGTAGCTATTCAGCAACTTTTAGTCTTTTGAGTAAATTGTTTTGTTTGTCGATGTCATCCATTTTCAGTTCTTCATGCAAAGCAGCATTTTTCTCGTTTAACCTTGTTGCATTGCGGGTTTATAAGGACACATGCTACTTTAACACATCCACATTTTTGTGAACTTTTTCAGACAAAAAAAAAAAAGAGAAATGTTATTGTCTTTTTAACAAACTGTTGCTGAAATCTTGTTTCTCGATATAAACAACATTCTAAAAATTGCCATAGCAAAGTTTTATATATATATATATATATATATATATATATAAAAAAACAGCAAATCAAGAACAGACACACACACAAATGTGAAGGAATGTTTCTGAGATTTATTAAAACGAGGGGGGATCATAAGGGAAATTATCTTTATTAGCATACAGAATGGAGCTGTACCGTCTTTTTGGAGCTGGCTACGGGCTGCAGAGATTCATGTCTCAAAATATCAGTCCAAACAGACCAGTTGAATTTGAAGCTTTAGTTTGTCACTTTAGAGCGTGCTACAGTTGTTGCTTGTGGTTGTGCACTATCTAGTGGATTAGCAGATTAGCAAGCCAACTGTCCTAGCAACGTGCACTCACCAGTGGCACCAACGAGCACTGCTACTTCCTTCCAAGCGTGACTTTTCTTTTTAATGACCGCTGCATACATGACAGAATAAGATTAAAATCTTTGTGGGTCAAACAGTAAATGGGAACTAAAGTTGTAGTTACTAAAGATGGGGATCTTTAGTAACAACACTCTTAAATTCCTACAGCTTCTTCTTTTGGGTGGTGTTTAATCCGAGTCGCTGTTGCATCCTGTATCTCGCTGTAGCTTCGTCTGCATGCTTTTGTGACCGGACGTTGATTCGTCCATTGAAGTGCTTGTCTGGTTCAAACCTGAAAGTCCACTGCTGAGACTGGATAAACTGCTGTTCCTACTAGTGGTGGCTTGCTGATGGAAGGAGGACGAGGCCAGATCTGAAGGGTCAACCTGACTGACCATCAGATTTTCATAAGGACCACCAGCGCCATACAGTTGCTGGCGAATCGTCGCAAGGGATTCATGGTTGTCCTCATCATTGTCACCTTCACGAGGAGACTTGCATTTCCTCTTGGTTTTTTTCGCAGGCTGCTGACTGACGGCAGCTTCTTCCTGATCCTCTTGAGTAGAACATTGGGTCTCACTGTCTGTCTGATTTACTATCAGATTTTCATCAGGACCACCAGGGCCGGGCGGTTGCTGGTAAATCAGCACAAACTCTTTACAGTTGCTACTGTCATTGTCACCTTCACGAAGCAACTGAACTTGCACTTTACGTATGCCTGTTCCAGATCTGAGCATTGGTTGTCTGTTAAGAAGCAGATTAGAATTATCACCACCACCCAGTGATATTGCAAGATCATTGCATTCTGAAGAGTCAAGCCTTGGTGTTTTTGCAGGAGGCTTTTCTTCCTCATCCTCATGGTCGTCCCGGCATCGTTCATGATTGGCGTCCAAAGTTTTAGAGCAATGTGACTCGCTCTCTGTCTGATTTACCCTCATATTTCCATAAGGCCCACTGGGGCCATGAAGTTGCTGGCGAATCATCGCAAGGGTTTCGTGTTTGTCCTCGTCATTGTCACCTTCACGGGGAGACTTGAACTGCCGTTTACGTGAGCCTGTTCTAAAGTTGGACTTTTGTCGTCCATTAAAAGGCTTCAGATTAGCCATCCCACTGCAACGGCGTAACAATGCAAGAAGTCCGGAATTGGAAGAGCCAAGCCTGGCTTTTTTCGCAGGCTGCTGACTGAAGGCAGTTTCTTCCTCGTCTTCATGGTCGTCCCGGCATCGTTTAAGATCGGCGAGCGAAGTTTGAGAGCAACGCGACTCGCTCTCTGTCTGATTTACCATAATTTTTCCATAAGGCCCACCGGAGCCATAAAGTTGCTGGCGAATCATCGCAAGGGTTTCATGGTTGTCCTCGTCATTGTCACCTTCACGAGGAGATTTGAACTGCCGTTTACGTGAGCCTGTTCTAAAGCTCGACTTGTGTTGTTCATTAACACTCTTCAGATTAGCCATAGCACGACAATGCCGTAACAATGCAAGAAGTTCAGAATCAGAAGAGCCAAGCCTGGCTTTTTTCGCAGGCTGCTGACTGAAGGCAGTTTCTTCCTCATCTTCATGGTCGTCCCGGCATCGTTTATGATCGGCGAGCGAAGTTTGAGAGCAACACGACTCGCTCTCTGTCTGATTTACCATAATTTTTCCATAAGGCCCACCGGAGCCATAAAGTTGCTGGCGAATCATCGCAAGGGTTTCGTGTTTGTCCTCGTCATTGTCACCTTCACGAGGAGATTTGAACTGCCGTTTACGTGAGCCTGTTCTAAAGCTCGACTTGTGTTGTTCATTAACACTCTTCAGATTAGCCATAGCACGACAATGCCGTAACAATGCAAGAAGTTCAGAATCGGAAGACCCAAGCCTGGCTTTTTTCACAGGCTGCTGACTAAAGGCAGTTTCTTCCTCATCTTCATGGTCGTCCCGGCATCGTTTAAGATTGGCGAGCGAAGTTTGAGCGCAACACGACTCGCTCTCTGTCTGATTTACCACAATTTTTCCATAAGGTCCACCAGGGCCATAAAGTTGCTGGCGAATCATCGCTAGGGTTTCGTGGTTGTCCTCGTCATTGTCACCTTCACGAGGAGACTTGAACTGCCGTTTACGTGAGCCTGTTCTAAAGCTCGACTTGTGTTGTCCATTAACAGCCTTCAGATTAGCCATAGCACAACAATACCATAACAATGCAAGAAGTTCAGAATCGGAAGAGCCAAGCCTGGCTTTTTTCGCAGGCTGCTGACTGAAGGCAGTTTTTTCCTCGTCCTCATGGTCGTCCCGGCATCGTTTAAGATCGGCGAGCGAAGTTTGTACTTCATATCTTTGTATGGCAAAGTTGTCAACATGTCCAGTGCATGGAGAACGGCACTCCTCACTGGGCACAGTGTTGCAGGTGTGGTCTTCTACAGGAAAGAAAGAAATAGTTGCACATTAGTAACTTTAGCAAGAATTTATCTTACTCTTTACTATTCTAACAGTATAAATATAATCCATAAACTGTTTCGATATAACATCTTTTGCACATGGCTTGACTATTCATAACCACCTTCACCTTGACTATTTCTAATCACTATTCATAACCACCTTCAGATAACCTTTGATATTTTCACCCTTTGTCTGACGATTTAGTGATGATCTTCGAAAGCAGATTTTCAATGTTACACATTCTCTATACCTTTGAGCCATATTTTATGTGTAGAACATATACAGTATACATAAGACCATGTAAAGAAGGTATTTATAACATTTATAAGGGGAGGGGGATTAGTTTTGGACGTATCGATTGGTGATTAAACAATATAGTAGAATGCTGTTTGTGTTCATTTAGTGGTTTTCAAGCAATTAATTTAGCTAATGCTTCACGCCGATCAAGCACCAAATCTGCGTTCACGAGATCAAACTTTAGACCTAATCAACAAGCCAACAGTTAAAATGAATTAGAAAATACCATATACCCAATTTTTTCCTGGATTGACGTATACCCATCGTGTAATCCTCGGGAAACTCCTTTCTCTCAACTTGTAAGTCTGCAAATAACCGCAAATAAAATAGCCGGCTGCTATTTATACACTCGACGCAACTGTTGTGACGTCACATCGATCGTCGTGGCATCATAAATGGAATAGTTCTATGTTCGAGAAGACTGGAAAATGGAAAAATCTATCGAACGGTCTGCCTGTCTATCTATGTTATTATGCTTTTGTTATTAAACTGATGTACTTGTGTTATTAAAGCTCCTGTTTAATTCTTTTAATGGAGTTTTATTCAAAACCGCATACTTGTTATTTTAGTGTTTAAAAATATGACATTACGATGGCAAACACTGTTTTTTTCACTGAATTTGCTCGGTTTGGGTGTAGAGTAGATATTTATTTTCCATTTAATAATAATAATAATAATAATAATAATAATAATAATAATAATAATAATAATAATAATGACTTCTAATATGACTTCTATGACTATGACAATTATTTATTAAATAATTATTAGTAGCTGTAAGCACTTTTCTCCTGTGTATATTTGCGTAAATAACGCACAAAGAGAAGAAGTGAAAAGGAAAAAAATGGAGCACATGAAGCACTGATTTATTGATCATTTTCATATGATTTCATATGATTAAATTTTAATTTAACCAGACACAAATACGAGCATTTATTTCAGAATTACAAGCCACGACATCTTGGCATCAGGGGAGGGTTTGTGTACCTTTTGGTCTTTCTATATTCGTGTCAATAATAATAATAATAATAATAATAATAATAATAATAATAATAATAATAATAATAATAAAACATGAACGATTATTTGATTGTGGTTTCAAAATCCAGGCAGGAGAAATAAAACAACCCGCCATTTTTTTATGATCAGAAATCACAGATACATTTATAAGCAACCCGTATTTCTTTTCATACTTTATAAACAACAACAAAAACTGTAATCGTACACAAACTAAAACTGAAAGCAACCCAAAAGCGTGACAAAACTACAGCGCGCGCGACTCACTGAGTGCTTTTGGGCTTTTCTGGACTACTTGCCAATAGATTATGCAGCGCCGACTGCTGGACAGCATGTTGTTTACATTTACATTTAGTACATTTGGCTCCCTCATCCAGAGTGATTTACAGTCGAGGTCAAAAGTTTACATACGCCTTGCAGAATCTGAAAAATGTTGGTAATTAAATATATATATATATATATATATATATATATATATATATATATATATATATATATATATATATATATATATATATATAGTTTTCAGATGATTACATATAGTCCACAACACACAATAATAACTAAATTTACACACATGAACCAGTTCAAGAGTTTACATACGCTTGATTCTTAATACTGTGTGTCGTTACCTGGAGGATCAACGACTGTGTTTATGTTTTGTGATAGTTGTTCACGAGTCCCTTGTTTGTCCCGAGCAGTTAAACTGCCCACTGTTCTTCAGAGAAATCCTCCAGGTCCTGCACATTCTTCGCTTTTCCAGCATCTTCTGCATATTTGACCCCTTTCCAACAGCGACTATATGATGTTCAGATCCATCTTTTCACACTGAGGACAACCGAGGGACTCGTACACAACTATCACAAAAGGCGCCAACATTCACTGATACTCAAGAAAGCAACACGATACATTAAGAGCCAGGGGGGTGTAAACTTTTGAACAGGATGATTGGTGTATATTGTTATTATTTTGTTTAAAGTTCTTTTTTTTTTCATTTATTACTGCCCATCAGAAACTACATAAGATATTTACATTTACAGGGTGTGCTGTTATGGGAAAATAATTAATGACCAGGTGGTTTGAATTGGAGGCCAAAATATTTACTGTGCTGATATTATGTATAGCATTTTATTAATTGAAGAATAATATGTCATTACTTTTACAGCATATGATTCTTTTTCCAGTAGCTACAAATAGCTTTTTACCAGCCACTGATTTTCCTGCATTTAATAAGACAAAAATTACAGCTTGTCACAGTACTCATAAACCACAAAAGCTCAACATCATCCACACTGAAGTCTTTCCCTGCACGGAAAACGCCAGCGTCGGATCAACGTAACATTTGATTGTTCCAAAGCTCTGACACAAAGCTCTCCGTTAATAACTGTTAAATTTTTTCCTTACAACAGCAACTTAACAACATCAATGATAGCAATGATAATATTTTATTTAAGTTAATCCAATTTGATATTATAGAAACCAAAATGTATTAGAACAAGAGCATTAATGTAAACCTGTGATTTGCAGCTGCACTACTGTCAGACCTGCTGTTATAGAAAATTAATCAACACCTTCTGACCAATAAGAATAGAGAATTCAACAACGCTATAGTAAAAAAAAAATTAGTAAAAGAAAATGGATAAATAATTCATTCAACATTGTTACTGTGCTTTCGTTTAAGTACCATTTGATCTCCATAGTTCACAATTGAAAGATGCTGTTTTACTTTATCTATCTATCTATCTATCTATCTATCTATCTATCTATCTATCTATCTATCTATCTATCTATCTATCTATCTATCCATCCATCTATCTATCTATCTATCTAATATACAAAGTTTTACACAGTTTTACTTTTGTCATTACTTTTACAGCATATGATTCTTTTTCCAGTAGCTACAAATAGCCTTTTACCAGCCACTGATTTTCCTGCAATTAATAAGACAAAAATTACAGCTTGTCACAGTACTCATAAACCACAAAACCACAAAAACACAAAAAAGTTTTAGTTTAAAAGATTTTGCATTTAATTACAATTCAAATTCAAACCAATACATTCTTTTTATTTAATAAAACTCATACAAATTTATATTCATGCTAGTCAAAATGTTTTGCTATGGAATTTAAATAAAAAAGGATAAGTAGTTTTCCAAAAATATTACCACGCTATCGTTTCTCTTTAATATGTACCAGTGGGAACTCTATAGTTTACCTATGGAGGTAAACTATTTACCTATTTATCTATCATATATACAGTACTGTGCAAAAGTTTTAGGCACATGCAGAGAAATGCTATAGAGCAAAGATGCCTTTAAAATAATGAAATTAAATGTTTCTACATAAAAAAAATTAAATTAAATTTTTTTAAAAATACAGTAAAGAGCAGTAAACAGTAGTAAATGAAACAAAATCAATATTTGGTGTGACAAAAAAATAAAAATTAAAATAGTAGTCTCCGGTACAATTTGTGCAGTTTTATAAGGAAATGAGCTGGTAAGTTTTATTGAGCATCTTGCAGAACCAGACACAGTTCTCCTGGAGACTCTGACTTTTGCACTCGCTTCTTATTTTTGCAGCAAAACCCAGCAGCTTTCATTGTGTTTTTTGTCGGAAAAGTGTCTCTTACGTAATATGCTGCTTTCTTTAATAACATACAAACATTTTTCTGTAACATTTAATTTTGTGCTAGAAAACTAATGTTTGGGAATCTAAAATGTTTTTTTGCACTGACTTGATAATGTAGAAGTCATAAAATAAAAAATCTATAACAAAGTTTGTACTAAAAAAATAGGGTGCCTAAACTTTTGCACAGTAGTGTATGTAGTTACACATATAGTTTTTGCATAACTTTTTTTTTTTGCATTCATCAACATTTTTTACACATCTTTTTCAAATGCAATAATTATCTTAGCCAAACATGTTGCTTTTATTCTATCTTCACAGATGTCTGAAAGGAGTAAACAATTTTGATTTATTAAGATGAGTTCTGATGTCGCCGCCTGTGTATCTGAAAGCAGGTCTTCCAGTCAAGCTGTGAAGAGATAATAATAATAATAATAATAATAATAATAATAATAATAATTTATGAGGATCACTTATGATGAAAAAAAAGAAAAGAATTAAACCTGCTATTAAAGTATGTAGCACTATGTGGACACTTACCACTTACAGACTTATTTCTCACTTTTTCACACTCACATCCATTGCCTCGGTCATCCGTTTCAGACCTCAACAATCCTGCATTTGTCCTTGAATGATGATAAATCAATACTTTAAACACATATTACTTATCTAGCTTGGCAATATTGCCTATAGTATTAGCTACAACGCCGTGATGTGTAGCTCGTACGTACCTCGTGCCACTTAAGTGTGTTTACTGGCAGAGCGAGGTGACAGTGTGGACAGGTGCTGATCTGATCCTCATCTATCCAGCCAGTTTTCACGTTCCACTTCTTCTTCTGCAGATCCGACAGTGACAGAGTCGTGTCTTCAGGCTCAGAATCAGCAGATTGGCTAGCACGCTGATCTCTCGAATCGTATGCCACATAGTTATCAACCTGTGTGTGTGTATGGAGGGGGGGGATTTTAATATCACAATGTATACAGTATCTCACAAAAGTGAGTACACCTCTCACATTTTTAATAATAAAAAACCCTAACCCTAACCCTGTCCCCTCAAAATAACTCAACACACAGCCATTAATGTCTAAACCGCTGGCAACAAAAGTGAGTACACCCCTAAGTGAAAATGTCCAAATTGGGCCCAAAGTGTCAATATTTTGTGTGGCCACCATTATTTTCTAGCACTGCCTTAACCCTGTTGGGCATGGAGTTCACCAGAGCTTCACAGGTTGCCACTGGAGTCCTCTTCCACTCCCCCATGACGACATCACAGAGCTGGTGGATGTTAGAAACCTTGCACTCCTCCACCGTCCATTTGAGGATGCCCCACAGATGCTCAATAGGGTTTAGGTCTGGAGACATGCTTGGTCAGTCCATCACCTTTATCCTCAGCTTCTTTAGCAAGGCAGTGGTCGTCCTGGAGGTGTGTTTGGGGTCATTATCATGTTGGAATACTGCCCTGTGGCCCAGTTTCCGAAGGGAGGGGATCGTGCTCTGCTTCAGTATATCGCATTACATGTTGGCATTAGCTCCCCAGTGCCGGCAACACTCTTGCAGCCCCAGACCATGACACTCCCACCACCATGCTTGACTGTAGGCAAGACAAACTTGTCTTTGTACTCCTCACCTGGTTGCCGCCACACACGCTTGACACCATGTGAACCAAATAAGTTTATCTTGGTCTCATCAGACCACAGGACATGGTTCCAGTAATCCATGTCCTTAGTCTGCTTGTCTTTAGCAAACTGTTTGTGGGTTTTCTTGTGCATCATCTTTAGAAGAGGCTTCCTTCTGGGACGGCAGCCATGCAGACCAATTTGATGCAGTGTGCGGTGTATGGTCTGAGCACTGACAGGCTGACCCCCCACCCCTTCAACCTCTGCAGCAATGCTGGCAGCACTCATACGTCTATTCTGCAAAGCCAACCTCTGGATATGATGCTGAGCACGTGCACTCAACTTCTTTGGTCGACCATGGTGAGGCCTGTTCTGAGTGGAACCTGTCCTGTTTAACCTCTGAATGGTCTTGGCCACTATGCTGCAGCTCAGTTTCAGGATGTTGGCAATCTTTTTATAGCCTAGGCCATCTTTATGTAGAGCAACAATTCTTTTTTTAAGTTCCTCAGAGAGTTCTTTGCCATGAGGTGCCATGTTGAACTTCCAGTGACCAGTATGAGAGAGTGTGAGAGCGATAACACCAAACTTAACACACCTGCTCCCCATTCACACCTGAGACCTTGTAACACTAACGAGTCACATGACACCGGGGAGGGAAAATGGCTAATTGGGCCCAATTTGGACATTTTCATTTAGGGGTGTACTCACTTTTGTTGCCAGCGGTTTAGACATTAATGGCTGTGTGTTGAGTTATTTTGAGGGGACAGCAAATTTACACTGTTATACAAGCTATACACTCACTACTTTACATTGTAGCAAAGTGTCATTTCTTCAGTGTTGTCCCATGAAAAGATATAATAAAATATTTACAAAAATGTGAGGGGTGTGCTCACTTTTGAGAGATACTGTATATGCTGTTATTGCTAAAATACAGTGTAATGTAATATAATTAAACAATATAATTCATTCATCTGTCTTCAGTAACTGGTTTATCCTGGTCATGGTTGGGTCGCCTGTCTCAGGAACACAGGACATGAAGAAGGAATACATCCTGGATGGGAGATAATATTCCTGGGATATGCCCCGGATCCACCGCAACCCAGACCAAGATAAAGCACTTACTGAAAATGAATCATATCATATCATGTCATTACACACCCATGGTAATGGCTTTATCCTGGTGAAGTGGGAATGCACATCATCATCATCATCATCATCATCATCATCATCATCATCATTATTATTATACATCCATCCATTTTCCCTACCTCTTATCCTACACCGGGTCGCGGGGAGCCTGGAGCCTATCCCAGGGAGCTCTGGCCACATGGCAGGGGACATCCTGAACAATCACAGTCGCACACACATTCACACACCCATTCATACACGACGGACAACGCATGTCTTTGGACTGGGGAGGGAAACCGGAGTATCCAGAGGAAACCCCAGAAGCATGGGGAGCACATGCAAACTCCGCGCACACAGAGCCACTGTGTCCACTGTGCCCCCTATTAGTATTATTATTATTATTATGAGGAGTAGTAGTAGTAGTAGTAGTATCATAATTAGCATAATCATTATTATTATTAGTAGTAGTAGTAGTATCATAATTAGCATAATCATTATTATTATTATTATCATTATTATTATCATAATTAGCACCATCGTCATTATTATTATTATTATTATTATTATTATTATTATTATTATTATTATTATTATTATTATTATTATCATAATTAGCACCATCATCATTATTATCATCATCATTATCATTATTACTAATGATACGTCACGCGCGTGCGCGGCCAGTAGAGGTCAGTGTTGGTCTGCGCTGTGTGTGCGCGCGCGTGCAGTGTGGATTGGTGCAGCTGCAGGCTGGAATTGGCGCCATTTTGAAGCGCAGCGCGGATCCACACAGCGGCGGTGAGAGAGAGAGAGAGAGAGAGAGAGTCACACACACACACACACACACACAGACACATACACGCGCGCGCGCGCACAGACACGGCGGCGGGCTGCGGAGCTGATCAACACTCAGGTACACGGCGCTACCTGGACGATTTAACCCCGAGAGGTGCACTTATATATACACATATACATACTTGTGTGTGTGCAGGAGATTTATTTAATTTATAATGAGGATTTAGATTCATGTAATGGCGGTTTTGGAGCTCGAGCTGTAATGTTAGCTGTAGCATGGCTAACACTAATAATGTCCATTCTCTCTCTCTCTCTCTCTCTCTCTCTCTCTCTCTTCATCAGAACTGCACCGCTTTTCTAAAATGCTTGACTGAGAAAAAAAAAAATCTACATCTTTTTCCCCTAATCGTGTTTTCATCTTTGTGTTCCTGCAGCGAGGTCGTGTGCTTTCTCTCTGTTGTTATTTAACGGCTGGTGTTTGTTTGTTGTAGCTAGGCTAGGCTACTAAAATGTAGCTGTTTATTTAATAAAGCTAACAGCACGGCGCGTTAGAATCACGGAGCTCCTGAACGCTGCATTAACGCTGCTTATCTGCTGAGTTCTTCCGTGCTAGCTAACAAAACTGTAACCCGTTTGGGGTTATGATTATATTGGTTAGCTACGTAGCTAACGTGAAATCCTTGCTAGCTTTATATGGACGTCCATTGTGGGGAATTTCGCAAAATATGGTTAATTATGATTAGCTTGCTTGCTGTCATATACAGTAGTCTTCCACGCGTTGGTTGTGGTTGTGTTTAAGTAATTCCTTAGCTGTTAATCAGCTCCACGCCCCGTGTGTGTGTGTGTGTGTGTGTGTGTACACGAACATTTGGGGTTGTTATGGATCATCAAACCAAGTGCGCGGGCTATTAGAGCGTTATAATGCGACATAAGACGTGCATAATGTGTAGTTAATGGTGTTAGTATCATTCTCTCTCTCTCTCTCTGTGTGTGTGTGTGTGTGTGTGTGTGTGAGACCATTTTATATTGTTATGGATCATCAAACCAAGTGCTTGGGCTATTAGAGCGTTATAAAGCGACATAAGACATGCATAATGTGTAATTAGTGGTGGTGAGTATTTCACACATGCTGGTTATGTTCATGAGAGTTTAATTAACACCACTTCCTTAATTAGTTGAATGTTTGCCCTTCTGCTTTGCCTCATTCCTCTGTTTAACCAGTAAATGATTCAGATTATTTTACTTTTTATAATGTTCATGGTGATATATGGTTTATATGTTTGGTGATTTCGGTTATTTAAACTGAAATCTTTGTATTTTGGTGCCGGTTTGTTAGTTCCTGGTGTGTTTTTCTTACTGGAGTCGTGTGCCGCTCTGACTTCACGTCGTTTAATACGAGGCAAGGCGGTGGGGGGAAATGACCCGTAACCCTATTCGTACACACCTCTCCTCAGCGATAAAACTCTCGCATCCAGACAGCAATAAAAAGACCACAGGAGTGGGGAGTTTCGAGCAGGTTGTATTTTCCACGAACGCAGATGTTTGCACTTCATTAGATATGTAAGGATCTGCCGGCGATTTAGTCATTTGTTTTTTAGAAAGTTAAAAGCTGATGATAGTGTGCATTTTTGAATATAAAGTAGAACTTTATACCTGTAGCTGCCGTTATTGACGTCGTCTCTGGATAGGATTAAACGTACAGTTGAGGTCATAAGTTTACATACACCTTACAGAATCTGAAAATGGGATGGGGAGAGGGATCATAAAAATAGCATTTAGTTGTTTTTTTTATTATTTATTTATTCCCGCCCTGAATAAGTTATTTCACAAATCAGATGTCCACAAGACACAATAATAACTGAATTTACACAAATGAACCAGTTCAAAAGTTGACATACGCTCGATTCTTAATACTGTGTGTCGTTACCTGGAAGATCAGTGACTGTTTATATGTTTCGTGATAGTTCTTCACGAGTCCCTTGTTTGTCCTGAGCAGTTAAACCCCCCACTGTTCTTCAGAGAAATCCTCCAGGTCCTGCACATTCTTCGCTTTTCCAGCATCTTCTGCATATTTGACCCCTTTCCAACAGCGACTATATGATGTTCAGATCCATCTTTTCACACTGAGGACAACCGAGGGACTCGTACATAACTATCACAAAAGGTGCCAACATTCACTGATGCTCAAGAAGGCAACACGATACATTAAGATCCGAGGGGGGGGGGTGTAAACTTTTGAACAGGATGATCGGTGTAAATTGTTATTTTGTCTTCTGGGAAACATCTTATGTAGCTTCTGAAGGACAGTACTTATTGGCGTATCGGCGACCCTCCCCCAGATGTTAATAACTTCCCGAATCATGGAACAAAAAATGGACGCTCCTCGTATACTTTGTGATGGTTGTTTTATTGAGTTTTCAGATTGTTGCTGGAACTTTGGTTCTCCCCGAACTGAAATAACCAACGTCCTTCTGATAAACGAATCCAACCTGAATAGTAGCAGAAGTGGTGGAGACGTTGGAACACAAAGGTAGTTAGTGATCTACGAGATGACGAGCGGCACAGTGTTGCATTGGGTTTAATCCTGAGCTCGGGTTACTCTCCTTACGGGTTTCCCCCATGTTCTCCGGTTTCTTCCCACTGTCCAAAAACATGCCAGTAGGTGGATTAGTGCCGTGTGTGTGTGTGTGTGTGTGTGTGTATTGGTATCCTATCTGGGGTGTATTCCTGTCTCACACCCAGCATTCCTGGAATAGGCTTCGTGACCCTGACCAGGATAAAACGCTTACTGAAGATGAGTGAAAGAATAATAGCAGAACCTGCTCATAAAATACAGGGGGATGACAAATTTAAGGGGCTTTTAAAGCTTTTTTTTTTTTTTTTTTTTTTTTTGTTCGTTCTTTCGATCGTTTTGCTGGCATGGTTTGTATCCAGTCGTCCACTTTGACTAGAGACAAGCGTCAATTCATATCAATCAAAAGCTCTCCTGACCGCTCACCTTTATCCGATGCTGAAGTATTTCTATCCTGATGGATGACCCCGCCCCCATCTACAGAGCACAAGGGATCGCTGAATGGTTTGCTGAGGATGAAAATGATGTAAATGATAAGCGATATGGCCTGAACACTCACTACATCTCAACCCAGTTTATGGGAGATTCTGGAGTGACGTGTTGCCCATCACCACCTGATCCTGTGGCTTTTCATTGCTCAGATGCTTGTAAAATTGATGCCAAGCTGGTCTGGTGGCTCATGGTGGCCCAGGACTGAGTATTTTAGTCGTGCATACTTTGTGAACTGCCTGTGTAACTTGTTTGTGCAACGGACAATATTCCAGGACAATTTCTGCAGGAAGGGATTCTATAAAACCTAAAAGCTGTATGTACAATTACCAGAATATTTCTACTACCTATTCTAGCTTTATATCTATATTTATTTTTGCCAGATGTATCCGTCTGACCTGTATATCATTATTGAGCGTGTTGCCACGAAATAAGTTCTTATCATAGATAAAGAAGAATATTACAGTCAGAGTCCGTTATACCTACACGCACACACTGAATAAAAAGTCATTCAAGCACTTGTTAGAATACAGAATTACATTTTCATCAAAACTATGACACACAATGTCTGATAATTTGAAACAGATCTGATTTTTCTTTTTGTCCTGCTTGTTTGCACAGACATAAGACCTGGCCGTGTCTGATGCTCATGTTTATATCATTCCTCTGCCAAAATGGCCTAGAAAAACCCAGCAGCCTCTTAGTAGTAACACCACTGTGGTTGGAGAAAGGAGGAGAGATTCTGTTTCAGCTGAGGATGTTGTGGTTTTTGGCTTCTTTGTGTTTTGCCGTAATGTCTTTAATTGGAGCCAGGACTGCCTGTATCCTTCCTTAACGTGAGGGCCCGGGAAATGTCCTTGTAGGCAGCGGGGTTTCTGTAAATCCCCTGCTTTTGATAAGACAGTTCCTTTATAATTCGGACTCCGCTAACTTGTTGTTTGAGCACAAAAAGGTGAATTTGTTGCGTAACACCGATGATTAGTTCAGAATTAATGGCTGGTTTATAAGAGTGTGAATCAAATTAAAACCTTAATTTGTTTTATTCTGCGTTGTTTATTGAAAATAGTTGTCACACGTTTTTCTACATAATCTTCATTTCTTTCAATGCATGTGTTCCAGCGCTTAACTAGTGTCCGGATTCCTCTGGAAAAATATTTCAGCCACTGATGCACCATCTGTTGTGCTTCTTCATATGACCAGAAGGTCAAAAACATGGAAATCACTCTGAACTCATTTTTCTAATCACTAATGTATGTTACACTTTTATGTTTTTTTTGTTGTTGTTGTTTTTTTTTAATATACATTTGACTCACCCAGCATTGTTCACACACTCGCATACGTACTGTATGTACATTTAGAGGATTAAAGTGACACCCCAGAGCCAAAACATTTATCAGTCAGGTTTTCAAGTCAAACTGTATAATCTTTAGTGATTTCATGCACAGTGATGCACTCTATACCAGCTCTCACACACTAACAAGCTCTGGTAAAAATTTTCCGCTGTTGTTGTGATTGTTGTCATGAGTCTCATATTGAAAATCTCTGACCGTACATTCAAAAGTATTTGCTACTTTAGAAAATTCAGAAGTCTTGTATGAAGAACAGATTTAAAGGTTTGAAGGCTAGGTGAATTGTTTCTAAAATTCAAACAGTAACTAATAGGAAAAATGGTTAGTTTTAGTACTCAGTAACGATCTAGAATTTTGCACAAGTGTACGATTTGAAATGCATTGCTAGTTTGTTTAGGGGAAATGTATCTGTTTTTATTGCAAAACTCCTTTGCTATGATAGTGAAAAAAGCATACATTCTTAATTAAAATCAGTTTGCTCGATTAAGTGTGACCCCAGTAGCCTTTTCTAAAATATTATCACACAAAAACTGTCCATATATTTAGAGTGATATATGAATATGATATATGAAAGTGAAAAATGAACCAATGGCCTAGAAAGTTTGACAATGCTTGACTTGGTGATAGTTTGGGACCCCCTGACCTAGAGACTAGTTTGGGACCCCCTGACCTAGAGACAAGTTTGGGACCCCCTGACCTAGAGACACGTTTGGGACCCCCTGACCTAGAGACACGTTTGGGACCCCCTGACCTAGAGACAAGTTTGGGACCCCATGACCTAGAGACAAGTTTGGGACCCCATGAGTTAGAGACAAGTTTGGGACCCCCTGAGCTAGAGACAAGTTTGGGACCCCCTGAGCTAGAGACAAGTTTGGGACCCCCTGAGCTAGAGACAAGTTTGGGACCCCCTGAGCTAGAAACAAGTGTGGGACCTCCTAAGCTAGAGACAAGTTTTGGACCCCCTGAGTTGGAGACAAGTTTGGGAACCCCTGACCTAGAGACATGTTTCGGAACCCATGACCTAGAAATAGTTTGTAATAGTTTAGGAACCCCCTGACCTAGAGATAAGATTGTGAACCCCTGACCTAGAAATAGTTTGTAATAGTTTAGGAATCCCCTGACCTAGTGATAGTTTGGGAACCTCTGACCTATCCTATCATCATGTAACGATGACGACAACTACAGCATTAACAGGCAAATTGGATGGGAACGTTTAGATGTGATCCAAATGCCCAGATATCATATATATTTCGGCTATAGGACCTTGTTTGAATGTCACCTGTGTGTGATGTGAAAAAAAACGATCCAAGCTGTTTATCCGGTATGTGTCAGATGTCAGGGGAAAAAACTTTTGGAATTGTTTGTCTGTGTAAATGCAGCCTATCTGACCCAGATTGCAATGAATTGTTCTGTTATATACATTAGTGTCCACACTTATGGATGAAAAGTCAGGAACCAGTGAGAGTACCAAGAAGGACTCTCTACACTTTCATCCAATGTTATTGCCATTTTTCATCTGTACAAAAAAAGTAAATATAATAATAAGTAAATAAATACAAAATCAAGTATTTTGCATTTTTTACACTTCATTATGTCTGTCATATTTTATCGTTTTTACTTTTTAGAGAATTGGTTTGAACCCTAATCACAGCGAGGTTTTGTTTTCCTGATGGAACTTTGCTTCAGATGGTCAGGGAGTGGTTTTTAAGCTCTGGATTTATCACCTCTTTATGATGTGCAACAATTATTGGCACCCTTCTGAATTCATATGAGAAAAATATATTTGAAGTATATTCTCATTGATATTTAAAATTTTTTTAGTACACCTGAGAGATTAGGAACAGAGGTATAAATATGAGGTAACACATAGGCCAAATTCCCTTAGTCATTCATAACAATAGGTAAAACCAAGGAATATACAGCCGTGGCCAAAAGTTTTGAGAATGACACAAATATTAATTTTTACAAAGTCTGCTGCCTCAGTTTTTATGATGGCAATTTGCATATACTCCAGAATGTTATGAAGAGTGATCAGATGAATTGCAATTAATTTCAAAGTCCCTCTTTGCCATGAAAATGAACTTAATCCCAAAAAAACATGTCCACTGCATTTCAGCCCTTCCACAAAAGGACCAGCTGACATCATGTCAGTGATTCTCTCGTTAACACAGGTGAGAGTGTTAACGAGGATAAGGCTGGAGATCACACTGTCATGCTGATTGAGTTAGAATAACAGACTGGAAGCTTTAAAAGGAGGGTGGTGCTTGAAATTATTGTTCTTCCTCTGTTAACTATGGTTACCTGCAAGGAAATACGTGCAGCCATCATTGCTTTGCACAAAAAGGGATTCACAGGCAAGGATATTGCTGCTAGTAAGATGGCACCTAAAGCAACCATTTATTGGATCATCAAGACCTTCAAGGAGAGAGGTTCAACTGTTGTGAAGAAGGCTTCAGGGCGCCCAAGAAAGTCCAGCAAGTGCCAGGACCGTCTCCTAAAGTTGATTCAGCTGCAGGATCGGGGCACCACCAGTGCAGAGCTTGCTCAGGAATGGCAACAGGCAGGTGTGAGTGTGTCTGCACGCACAGTAAGGCGAAGACTTTTGGAGGATGGCCTGGTGTCAAGAAGGGCAGCAAAGAAGCCAATTCTCTCCAGGAAAAACATCAGGGACAGACTGCTATTCTGCAAAAAGTACAGGGATTGGACTGCTGAGGACTGGGGTAATGTCATTTTCTCTGATGAATCCCCTTTCCGATTGTTTGGGGCATCTGGAAAAAAGCTTGTCCGGAGAAGAAAAGGTGAGCGCTACCATCAGTCCTGTGTCATGCCAACAGTAAAGCATCCTGAGACCACTCATGTGTGGGGTTGCTTCTCAGCCAAGGGAGTGGGCTCACTCACAATTTTGCCTAAGAACACAGCCATGAATAAAGCATGGTACAAAAACATCCTCAGAGAGCAACTTCTCCCAACAATCCAAGAACAGTTTGGTGATGAACAATGCCTTTTCCAGCATGATGGGGCACCTTGCCACAAGGCAAAAGTGATAACGAAGTGGCTCGGGGAACAAAACATCGACATTTTGGGTCCATGGCCAGGAAACTCCCCAGACCTTAATCCCATTAATAATTTGTGCTCAATCCTCAAGAGGTGGGTGGACAAACAAAAACCCACAAACTCTGACAAACTCCAAGCATTGATTATGTAAGAATGGGCTGCCATCAGTCAGGATGTGGCCCAGAAGTTGATTGACAGCATGCCAGGGTGAATTGCAGAGGTCTTGAAAAAGAAGGGTCAACACTGCAAATATTGACTCTTTGCATAAACTTCATGTAATTGTCAATAAAAGCCATTGACAGTTATGAAATGCTTGTGATTACACTTCAGTAACAGTTAGTAACATCTGACAAAAAGATCTAAAAACACTGAAGCAGCAGACTTTGTGAAAATTAATATTTGTGTCATTCTCAAAACTTTTGGCCACGGCTGTAGCTGTGATGTGTGGCAAAAGGTTGTTGAACTTCACAAAATGGGAAGTGGCTATAAGAAAATAGCACAAGCATTGAAAATGCCCATTTCCACCATCAGGGCAATAATTAAGAAGTTTCAGTCAACACCAGAGGTGGTTTTGGCGCACACAGAGAGGTAGCCATATGGAAAAGTACCCCATGCCCACGGTTAAATATGGTGGTGGCTCTTTAATGTTTTTATGCCAGAGGACCTGGACAGTCTGTTAGGATACATGACATCATGGACTCTATCAAATATCAACAGATATTAAATGAAAACCTGACTGCCTCTGCCAGAAAGCTTAAACTGGGCCGTGGTTGGATCTTCCAGCAGGACAATGATCCAAAACATACATCAAAATCAACACAAAAATTATTTACTGACCACAAAATCAAGGTCCTGCCATGGCCATCCCAGTCCCCTGACTTGAAACCCATCGAAAACCTGTGGCGTGAACTGAAGAGGAGAGTCCACCAGCGTGGACCTCGAAATTTGAAGGATCTGGAGAGATTCTGTATGGAGGAATGGTCTCAGATCCCTTGCCATGTATTCTCCAACCTCAGTACAAGCTAACTGGAAACAGCTGATTTGATGTAAAGATTTTTTTTTATCTTTTTCAGTGTAATTTAAACGTGTTTTAAAATTCACTAATATGCAAATAATTTTCTGATAAACTAGTTACTTGTGTAGGCTGTGTTTACCAATGTTTTGGCACAGACGTGATTTTTGCGCTCAGCTGAAAGCAGCATCACCGTGGGTGGAGAAAGGATGAGCCACTTCTCTTGTTCCCCCTATGATTACTGTGCTATTTTGCCTTAACACCATTGGAGCCAGGGCTGACCGTATCCTTTCACTGCCATGATGGTTTTTGTATCGGGTTTTGTAGGTGATGTCTCAACAGGATGAAGGTCAAATCTCTGATTGCTTCCTTTCTGTTTGAAGAATAATTTTAAGGATATTTCAAATTAGTAACAAGAAGAACTAGACTTGGTGATAGCAGAGGTTCACTGTTCACTCCGTTGGTGTCTAGTTGGACTTGTTGAACTGTTATATCCCTGCACCGATTTATAAAAATGATTCCACTGACCACCCTCTGTTTGAGAGTGAGGTAATGAATTTTAGCCCTTACGTTTCGAGTTTCTCGTCTATTTGAATCCGATATCGGGTGTGAAGAAATCCGTACACCCTTTTACGAGTACGCAGTAATATCCGACCCGTGTCAGCGAACAATTCTGAAATGTAAGTGCAGCCATGTTGCTTAACAGCTTGCAGTTTTAGGGCTGATGTATAGCGCACTAGGCTGTCTGTTGAATCTGGAGGATTGAATTCTCAGGACATGCGCCATGCAGTCAGGACCGTTGTCTCACATGCTGTTCAGGGAAAAAAAAGTCTGTGTTGTAGAGTGTAACTTGTTAATATTTTACCAGAGAAATTATGCATTTCTTTTTAACGTCATCATCTGTTCAACAAATGCATTTGATTTGGTGCGCAAAGGCTGTGATGGTGATCCTAATAGACCAGCTCCTCAATTCAGTGGATTTTTTGTGTTTTGTCTGTATCGCAAATCGCTTATCTTTAAATTTAAGCATTAATGTAACTGGATATATTCTAGCGTGCACACTATAATTAACAACAGCCAGAAAAGGGTGGGATTGGCCTGGTTAGGTTACTTCAAGACATCTAAAATTGCTGTCTTGGATTGTTTAGCTGAAGACATCGCTGCAGGTTTGTGTTCATACTGATGATTTTCTCTTGAAATGAGGAGAATGAAGTGACACGTTAATAAGAATAATCACTGTTTGGTCAGACTGTAATGAATAGTGTTTTATTGCTTTGTGTGTGTGTGGGTGGCATGTCATCATGGAGGAGCGTTTGGGAAAGATGCACGTTTGTCGCTTGAGACGTTTTGTAGCGATTCAGGCCATCACGAGAAACGTTTTGTGCGACGCTTTCATTTCAAGCACGTACACCACAAAGATGATCTAAAGGTGACTAAAACTACCACGTTATTGAATGCCTGAACCCACGGGGGTAGATAAATGATGACTTCCATTAGCTAGTGGAAACGAGCACAATGTACTTGCGTATGGCGAGGTAGTTAGCCAGTTAAGTGCGTTAATACAGAATAAGGGAAGGGAAAAAGTTTTTGAATTCCTGGACACGGTCCATATTCACTTCTAATGAGATTTGTGATGCAGTAAGTTGTCTTTGCGCTCACTTTGACGTCTTTGTCCGACTTTATGGCTGAGACCTGCACATCTCGTGTAAAAGGTCAAATTATTATAAAATTATTCAAGTATCTTTAGCATCTTTATTTTCTCTCGATTTGTTGAACCACGATGAGTATGTTCACGTACGTGTGTTCTCCTTATTCTAAAAATCATCCACGTCATCCATGCACGCTAATTAATAAGTACACTTAGATAATGCTGTTCTATGAAAATGCCATAGTTTGTAGTGCGGCAGGATTTGGAACGAGAAGCGTATGCCGTAGTTACAGAGTTGATGTGCATCGTAGCAGCGTATTACACAGAGCTGAACTTTTTTTTTTTTTCTTTTTTCTTTTTTTCCTTTTCCCTGGATGGGATATAAAATAAAAATTGAGAGAAATAAAAAAAAAATGCTGGTGAGCACTGTATCAGCAGAATACTGAGCCTGCTTGTCTGCTACAGGGACGTGTTTTCTGGTCCGCACAGGAGTTTTTCGCATGTCCGGATACATAGACAGACCTGCCAACATTTACGCATTACGAGTACACTAGTACGAGTTATCATTCAAAAATATTCCAGAAGGCCAGACTTTTTTCTCTAATAGCAGATAAGCCAAATCGAATTATAACTGACACATGTCATGATTATCCGTTAATTGTGTGGTTTGATTTTAAAAAAAGTATTTAATTGATCCACTGTTTCTTTAGATTTGCAATGCAAAATTATGCCTGTGTTGTGACTAACTGTATGTTTAAACCTGTCCTTCATGTACAACATCGATAAAGTAGATGGGTGCCAAAGTAAATCTCTGCCTTACAGCTGCCCCTGAACCCCCCACCCCCCTTACGGCCACGCCCACATTAATCCGGATAAATCTTTTTCTCTGTCCACACTGCGAAGCCGTTTTTGTCCAGAGAAAAAGGAGCTTTTCGAAAACGCTCTCCCAAGTGGATAAAATTGAAAGCATTTCTCGCATTGTAGTGTGGACTGAGAAAACGTTGATCTTCGAAAGCAATGACGTGTGTAATTTTTTAGTCATGTGATGCAGTCATGTGGCCCATTCCACTCAAAACAAACAAGATGGTGGACGATGTTGTACTGCAGTTGTTGTACCTGCTATCCAGTTTGATAGCGTTGTTAAAGATTAATGTCACTTTATACAACCTTCAGATTGCATTTTTAAATAAACGCCTGACTGAAATGACACAGGCCATAAAAAAAAGCTTCTTACGTTTTTACGCATGCGCAGTATAGGGATTTTCAGACGTTTCAGTGTGGAGTAGCGATTTTTGGAAAACGTTTGAAAACACCAGTGTAGACGGAGAGCATTTTATAACGAAAATGCAGTTTTCAGCTCTATCCGGATTAATGTGAATGTAGCATAAAAAAAACTACTCGTTTGTTTCATTCGGGGTTGGCACGTCGGCATAGGTAGTCTGGTAGAAGTGGCCTGGAAAGCTGGAAAGTAAATATGCCGTTTTCTTCTCTTGGCTGCTATTAGAGGTCGACCGATCGTGGATTTTACCGTTAACGATAACTACGTTGGACGGTACCTGCCGATAACCGATTAATCAACCGATTGACAGTTTTTAAAATTTATACTGAATGAAAACATACCACTCAAAATAAAATACTGCTGAACTTTATTACAAAAATAAACAGTACGGACTGTACCATGAAAACGTGCTGTACTTTTTTAAAAATGAAATAAGCATAGAAGTATTAACATATATTAACTATTAATAAGTAATAAAGTAAATAATAGATATATGTCCAAACTGAACCAAAAAGTAACACTCCAAATAAATAAAAAGAGAGACATCCAAAGTGAATCAAAAAACACTTCAAATAACACAACAAAATTTGTCAGTGATAGTGTTTATTTCGCCTCTAGAGGCCGCTCTCGTACTGTATAATGACGGCCGCTTCTGCAGCGGACGCAACCAGGAAAAACTATCGTGTGGATTTTTGCTGATAACTGATAGTTCCAGCAATCGGTTATCGGTGCCGATTAATCGACAAAACCGATCAATCGGTCGACCTCTGGCTGCTAAAGTGCTCACTTAATAGGTCTAGGTTATGTATCCGGTTGTAACTCAATGCAGATGTATTTTGTTCCCTCAGCGTGCACTAGTCGGAGAGCATGGCTCACTCCAAGAATCGAGCCACAGATGGCAAGATCACCTACCCGCCGGGGGTGAAGGAGATCTCCGATAAAATCTCCAAGGAAGAGATGGTCCGGAGGCTCAAGGTAAACACCCAGGGTGAAGGGTCATTCTGGTTAGGATTCTTGATTATTCCAAACATCACAAGATGATGTAAATGGATTCATTGCTGATTTAAAAAAAATATATATATATATATATATTTTTTTGTAGATGGTGGTAAAGACCTTCATGGACATGGACCAAGATTCAGAGGAGGAGAAAGAGCTGTACCTGAACCTCGCTCTGCACCTTGCCTCAGACTTCTTCCTGAAGCACCCGGACAAAGACGTCAGGCTCCTGGTGGCCTGCTGCCTGGCCGACATCTTCCGAATCTACGCTCCAGAGGCTCCTTACACCTCGCCGGATAAGCTGAAGGTACAAGACACGAGAGCTTTGCATCATGAAAGAGTAGCAGTTACCTCTGTAATGGATCTTTAAGCCTTATGCCTCTGAGAACAACCTGGAACACACGTGTTTTCAACTAAAGCTCATAACTAAAGCTCATAAGATCTCGAGTTCAGCATATGACCTCGTGTCAACATGGCCACTCTAGAAATATAAGTGTAAATAAAAAATAGTTTGAGAGAGAGCCCCTTCCTGCAGAAAGGGGAGGAGTTATACAGTCAGAGGAGTTTATGTTCATTGAGGCATTCATGTTTTTTCCCCTTTTGGTAGCTCTAATGTGCCGAGTTCAGACTTCTAACTTCAGCGTTAAGTAAAATGCAGCGTTAGCTATGTGTCCATCGAACAGTGAGGAGAGGTAGTAAACAGGAAGTATTAGTAGGAAAAAAGCGCACCTTTGGTTAAGTCTTGTTAAATAAGATTACATTGACGGTGAGGAGGCTGTTACAGTGAGACCTCATATATGCAAAACCACTCCTTAAACACTTTTTACATAAGAACAGCTACACTGCTTTGACCTCCAGCCAACAGAGAAGAAAATTCTTGTCTAATTTAATCTGATGGATTAAAAATATACGTGTATTATATAAGATAGGTAAAGAATATTCAGCAATGCTTCCACCTCGCTGGTGGAAAGTTGCTTTGGATCTTGTAGCCAGGTTGCAGTGCGTCTCGGACAATCTCTACACGAACGTCAAACACACTCGATTCATCATCACGGCTCTTGGCAATCTCCACCCCTTCATATGTCACTCCTGGGGAGATGGGTGGCCTGCTGAGAGAGAAAGAGAGAGACTTTCTCCAAACTCTTCTTCTCCAGAGTGTTTTTCTGACCTTGTTGGACGCACCGTATGTTCACTCATCACTCGGCTGCTTACTTTAATATTAGGGATTCAATCTAACAATTATTTTTTATCGAGTGATTGGATTACCTTTTAAAGATGTATTAAATACAAAAATATTTAATCGTGTTTTATTTTATTTGCAGCATTTCATTTAACTATCACTATTACAGAACTCTTAACCAGGCTTAATAAACCCTTTCATGCATTATGTCCACACTGATGGACAGTCAGTTAAGGCAGTTTTGGGGAAAATATAAAATGTAAATCATCTCCAGAACACTTAAGAACTTCATTATGCGTTAACATTTTTTTTTCTTTATATACACATTGTAAGATTTTTTTATTTTTTATTTTTTCCCCCAAGTGCAGTGTTCTATCCTTTCCTACACACGGACAGTCTGTTTGAATTTTAATGTGTGTGATTGGTTTATTTATTTATTTATTTATTTGAAAAATTCAAGTGACGTGCAATTTTAAGAATGTTTTTAAATAATTTGTGCATATCACATGATCTGATACAGCATGAGAATATTATCACACACAATCTAATGCAAGGTGACACTATTCTGTACATTTTTAATAGATCTGCACACTTTTTTCTGTATTCAGCTTCTCTGTATTACGGTTATGTATATATACTTGTTTGGGTTTAACCGTTTTAAAACACACTTCAGTATAAATCTCGAACGAGGCTTATGTATGAGCATTTACTTTAAAGATGCATCTGAAACGTACAAAAGTTTCTCATGATACTGGATTCGCGATTTGATTCTCAGAATAATTTGAACAATATTTGAATGAAGAAACGTTTAAACGATGTGTATTTTTGTGTTTAAAACTAAATAAAAAAAATAAATAAAATGCTATGAATAGAGGTTTAATATTGTAAACAAATTGTACTACAGGTTCACCATATCTTAAAAATAAATAAATAAATGTATAAATTCCCCCCAAAATTTTCTCTGACTCGGGGAAAATGATCGATTGAAACATAACGAGCTCTGTAGCAGCGTCATTTTAACTGGAAATAGAGCTCCAAAGTCGGCTAAAATGCCTGGCTTCTGCCGCCTCTTTCTCGAGCACCGTAGACCGCAGTGGCGGAGGTCTGGTGTAGTTTGAAAGCTATTAAAGAGCTCTTTTTAACAGTTTTAACGTCGTTGTGTAACCATATATAACCCATTACGCAGGTCAGCCGTTATGTTCCGGCGCTATCGGTCACTTCACAAGTGCTCA
Organism: Cranoglanis bouderius; assembly: GCA_023630585.1. Taxonomy (NCBI): domain Eukaryota; kingdom Metazoa; phylum Chordata; class Actinopteri; order Siluriformes; family Cranoglanididae; genus Cranoglanis; species Cranoglanis bouderius. The sequence goes on from CM042540.1 coordinate 7,398,429, forward strand.
GTGGTTAAGACGTTGGACTACTGACCGGAAGGTTGTGAGTTCAAATCCCAGCACCACTAAGCTGTCACTGCTGGGCCCTTGAGCAAGGCCCTTAACCCTCAATTGCTCAGATGTATAAATGAGATAAGTCATTTATGTAACTCGCTCTGGGTAAGTGCGTCTACCAAATGCCATAAATGTATAAACGATGCAATTACATCGGATTAGCATCACTTTGCCTTTACTGCAATTAATTAATTAATTGCACACGATGCATCGTTACACACGTACCATCTGTCTGTCCGAGATTCTCGTTAGCGTGATATCTCGAGATCAAATGCTTGAACGTTTTTTTAGGATTCATATGGAATTGATTAGCCGATTAGATTTTGGAATTCAAAGGTCAAATGTCTGAAATAGTTTTTCTTCAATAGCTTCCTTCATGTTTGAAGTATATTTTAGCGGTAGTTCTGACAAACAAATGAATAACAAGAAGGATTAGACTTGGTGGTTCGCCGTTGGTGTCGAGTTGTACTTGTTGAAATTAAACTTTTTACATTTTCCTCCTTTTATGTCCGGTGTTACACATTTAGTGATGTCTTAAGCCGCTTGAACTCTATGTATCTTTGCATCTGGAGGATTTAAAATGCCAATCTCATGCTTCTGTGCTCCTCTTGTTCTCCTCCTCCTCCTCCTCCTCTCCCAGGATATATTTATGTTCATAACCCGACAGCTGAAAGGATTGGAGGACACTAAAAGCGCCCAGTTCAATCGATATTTTTACTTACTGGAGGTATGTGTCATGATTTTCCTTTTTATTTTTAGTAAGTAATTTACTGTCTGATGTGCGACATTCTCGTTTGTTTGTTTTTTTCTTTTTTCTCCTGACAGAATATTGCTTGGGTGAAATCCTACAACATCTGCTTCGAATTGGAGGACAGCAATGAAATATTTACTCAACTGTACAGAACGCTCTTCCAAGTGATCAAGTGAGTATCTGCTTTCATGCATGCACAAATCTTTAACACCCCCCGACTCCCGGTGCTCGTAAGTCAGAAGGGCAGGTTTGTAATTTACAGCGTACTGATGTAAATGGAAAGCACTGGCATATTGGTTGTGTTGTAATGAGCAGTCAGCTTCCTGTCCACCAATATTATACTTCAGTATGACAGTTGGGCGTGTGTGTGTGTGTGTGTGTGTGTGTGTGTGTCCCAGGTGGGACTTCCTTATAGGATGTGTGTAATAACGGTTCGTCATCTCAGCTGGAAATGTCCTCGCTGAGGGAAAACGCAGTGGTGCAGTGATGAGCTCATGTGTTGATGAATAAAAAAGAAACTGCAGATGCCTCCTACACGCACACACACACACACACACACACACACACCTACACACCTGCAGAAACGCATCTTGTGTGCGGATTATCGCAGTGTCCAGATATAATGATTTTCTAAGTGCCAGACAGACATAAGTGCATCGTGACTCATCTTTGTTTGCTTCTTTTCTTACTAAGAGATAACGAGAAAATTCTCTGCATGTGCTGGAAGAGGTTTCAGTGTTGCTGAAGTAAGTGTGTGTGTGTGTTTTTCTGTCTGCAGTAATGGACACAATCAGAAGGTGCACATGCACATGGTAGACCTGATGAGCTCGATCGTGTGTGAGGGAGACTCTGTTTCTCAGGAGCTTCTGGACACCGTCCTGGTCAACTTAGTTCCAGCACACAAGGTACCAAGCACAGATCTGCTGTTATCACGGAGGAATGATTAATCACCATATTAATCACCATATATGTGTTAATCAGTGAAATATAATCGAGTGTGTATGGAGCCAGCTGAAAGGCTCTGGTTCATTAAAGCTCCTTTTGATTGATGGCCTTGTGTGGTGGGTTCTCTATATTTCATTTATTCTGCCTATCAAGTATCTGTGTGTCTCTCATTTTGTCGTTCTGTCGTTCTATGGTCTGACGTTTTATTTGTTGTTTTGTCATTCTGTCACTGTTCTGTCTGTCTACCGTTCAGGTGTTCTGTCTGTCTCGGGTTCTCCATGTCTTAGGTTCTGTCTGTCTAGAGTTCTAACATTCTGGCTGTTTAGAGTTTCGTCTGTCTCAAGCTCTTGGGTTCTGTCTTTTTAGGGTTCTGTCAGTCTCAAGTTCTTGGGTTCTGTCTGTCTAGTGTTCTGTCTGTCTCGTTATCTAGTGTTCACTCTAGCATTCTGTCTGTCTAGGGTTGTCAGTCTCAAGTTTTTGGGTTCTGTCTGTCTAGGGTTCTGTCAGCCTCTAGTTCTAGGGTTCTGTCTGTCTAGGGTTCTGTCAGTCTCAAGTTTTTGGGTTCTGTCTGTCTAGGGTTCTGTCAGTCGCAAGTTCTTGGGTTCTGTCTGTTTAGGGTTCTGTCAGTCTAGGGTTCTGTCAGTCTCAAGTTCTTGGGTTCTGTCTGTCTAGTGTTCTGTCTGTCTCGTTATCTAGTGTTCTTCACTATAGCATTCTGTCTGTCTAGGGTTCTGTCTGTCTAGGGTTCTGTCGGTCTCAAGTTCTTGGGATCTGTCTGTCTCTTTATCTAGTGTTCTTCACTCTAGCATTCTGTCTGTCTAGTGTTCTGTCTCTCACGTACTAGGGTTCTGTCGGTCTAGCATTCTATCCGTCTTTCATGTTGTAGTGTTCTGTCTTCTGTTCTGTTTATTTATCTGTGTCTGTTGTTCTGTCTTTCTACATACCCCATTATATTTATTTACAGTTCATTGTTCTTATCATTCTGTCTAGCATCACTCTTGTCCTGTTTACCTCCTTATCTATTGTTGTTTGTTTTTCTGTCAATTCCTATCATTTTTTTTTTTTTTCTTAGCTCTGTTCTGGTATCTCTGTTTCCTGTCCATCTTTTTATTATTCTGTCTGTTCGAGTGATTGACCTGTTGTTCTGTCTCTCATTCTGTCTGTTGGCTAATTTAGTTAGATGTAATGAAATTCAATTACAGACTTTGGGTAAATAAAAAAATAAAAAAAATGTAAATGCTGAAAATAATTATTAAATAAGATATTTCTGAAATGATTTTAATTGCAGAATCTGAACAAGCAGGCGTACGACCTGGCCAAAGCGCTGCTGAAGAGAACCGCGCAGGCCATCGAGCCTTACATAACCAACGTGAGTGGGGTTTTTACTGCCACAGGCTTTCTGTTACATCATTCAGTGTTGTGTTTTGAATCCTTAACAAGCTCCTACGGTTTGACCGTAACCTCAAGCGACCATGCAATGATTTGAAACACTTTCACACGTGTAGAGGAATCTTTAGGTGAAACCGTGGTTAGACCGTAATGCGAGGGCGCAGGCCTCATTAACTCCCTCAGGAGCAGGTTGTGGTGTGATGTGCTGGTGTTCCTCACAGACCTAGTTACAAATACACGCTCACTGCAGTGAGCTAGTGGGGATGTAGCGATGAAGACCCGAATCACCCGATGAGAAACATCACATGCTTGGCTTCGTTAAAAGTGCAAGCTACCTGCACTAGATACTAGATACGCACACTCACCAGAGACACCAATGAGCTCTACTTCTTCCTTTACAGCTTCATTTTTCTTCGTTATGTTTTCTTCATTATGTACACTTTTAATGAGGGATCATATATGACAAGATAAGATGAAACCACAGTTATAAGCTATTCTTCAGGTATTAAATGGGAATTAATTTGAACGAAAATAATAACGGCAACTGATATAATAACGTACCACAGGCCTATCGTTTGGATTTGCCGCTTTATCTCATCGTACCTGATTTGCATAGATTTCAGAAAATCTCGACTCTGATGTCACTGTACGTCACCTGTCGCATTTTCACTTATGAATGCAGAGATTCAAGAGCAGCTGTAGGGCCTTTAAGCAACACCTTTAACTCTCAGCTTCTGTACGTCTGCTATGGATTGAGCATCAAGTTTTTTTTATTTTGTTCAATAAATCAATAAATAATGAATGTACCCACCAAATATAGACTTCCTGTCTCACTCTAGTTTTGGTGAGGTAATGTTGTTGGAGTTGGTTATATTAGGTTTATTTAAGACCAAAGCTATAGCTTATTGCATAACAAATATCTTGAATGTAGATACATTTATTCACCATGAGATAATGATTAAGACGTTGATTATTAGGCCTATTTCTATCCATTTTTCTAATTTCAATTCTTTCGGTAGATAATTTAGCTTCTTTCCAGAAGTGCTTGAAATAAGAAGTTTGGAATAAGTAAAAATGTGTACAAGTATTAATATATTATTTGTATATTTGTTTTAGCGTGAAATCATACGCAATGTATCTTTCGTAAATGTATCTATATTTAAAATACTTGCACTTGATATGATTTTTTTTTTCTTTTTTCAGTGTGGTGTAGATAGCGAGTTAGTTGTAATGACGTGATGAGCAAGCTCATGTATTTTACTGTCTGAAATCGTTTACACCAATCACCAGTTCTGTTCGTTAACAGTAGCATTCAGTGTAAAGCTCCTAATCTCCCATTATAGGCGTTTACTGAACACACTGCAGCTGCTATTTCCTGACAGTGATGGATGGAGGTGTTTGAAGTGTATCTATGTTGTGTTTTTTTTTTTTTTTCCCTTCCCCTCAGTTTTTTAACCAGGTGCTGATGCTGGGGAAGACATCAGTGAGCGACTTGTCGGAGCATGTGTTCGATTTAATCCTGGAGCTCTACAACATCGACAGTCATCTTCTCCTGTCCGTTCTGCCTCAGCTGGAGTTTAAACTTAAGGTACGAAAAAATCCGCCCGTCTAAAAGCCACTAATAGGGGGACGGCATAGTGTTACACAACAAATGTTTGTTTGAGCAAGCATTCATTTAAAATCCTGACTTGCTCATAGTAATACCGTAAAAAGTAATACAGTTAAAAGTAATACAGTTAAAAGTCTACACACCCCTGTTGAAATGGCAGGTTTTTGTGATGTAAAACTTTCAATGCCCAGCTTGCATACAGGTGCATCTCAATAAATTAGAATGTCGTGGAAAAGTTCATTTATTTCAGTAATTCAACTCAAATTGTGAAACTTGTGTATTAAATAAATTCAATGCACACAGACTGAAGTAGTTTAAGTCTTTGGTTCTTTTAATTGTGATGATTTTGGCTCACATTTAACAAAAACCCACCAATTCACCATCTCAACAAATTAGAATACTTCATAAGATCAATAAAAAAAACATTTTTAGTGAATTGTTGGCCTTCTGGAAAGTATGTTCATTTACTGTACATGTACTCAATACTTGGTAGGGGCTCCTTTTGCTTTAATTACTGCCTCAATTCGGCGTGGCATGGAGGTGATCAGTTTGTGGCACTGCTGAGGTGGTATGGAAGCCCAGGTTTCTTTGACAGTGGCCTTCAGCTCATCTGCATTTTTTGGTCTCTTGTTTCTCATTTTCCTCTTGACAATACCCCATAGATTCTCTATGGGGTTCAGGTGTGGTGAGTTTGCTGGCCAGTCAAGCACACCAACACCATGGTCATTTAACCAACTTTTGGTGCTTTTGGCAGTGTGGGCAGGTGCCAAATCCTGCTGGAAAATGAAATTAGCATCTTCAAAAAGCTGGTCAGCAGAAGGAAGCATGAAGTGCTCCAAAATTTCTTGGTAAACGGGTGCAGCGACTTTGGTTTTCAAAAAACACAATGGACCAACACCAGCAGATGACACTGCACCCCAAATCATCACAGACTGTGGAAACTTAACACTGGACTTCAAGCAACTTGGGCTATGAGCTTCTCCACCCTTCCTCCAGACTCTAGGACCTTGGTTTCCAAATGAAATACAAAACTTGCTCTCATCTGAAAAGAGGACTTTGGACCACTGGTCAACAGTCCAGTTCTCCTTCTCGTTAGCCCAGGTAAGATGCCTCTGATGTTGTCTGTGGTTCAGGAGAGGCTTAACAAGAGGAATACGACAACTGTAGCCAAATTCCTTGACACGTCTGTGTGTGGTGGCTCTTGATGCCTTGACCCCAGCCTCAGTCCATTCCTTGTGAAGTTCACTCAAATTCTTGAATCGATTTTGCTTGACAATCCTCATAAGGCTGCGGTTCTCTCGGTTGTTTGTGCATCTTTTTCTTCCACACTTTTTCCTTCCACTCAACTTTCTGTTAACATGCTTGGATACAGCACTCTGTGAACAGCCAGCTTCTTTGGCGATGAATGTTTGTGGTTTACCTAGTGAACCAAACTGAGAGACCATTTTGAAGGCTCAGGAAACCTTTGCAGGTGTTTTGAGTTGATTAGCTGATTGGCATGTCACCATATTCTAATTTGTTGAGATAGTGAATTGGTGGGTTTTTGTTAAATGTGAGCCAAAATCATCACAATTAAAAGAACCAAAGACTTAAACTACTTCAGTCTGTGTGCAGTGAATTTATTTAATACACGAGTTTCACAATTTGAGTTGAATTACTGAAATAAATGAACTTTTCCACGCCATTCTAATTTATTGAGATGCACCTGTATATGTGCACACTCTTTTTATGAATGGGAATGTGGCAGTGTTCAGAATCAACCAATCACATTCAAACGCATGTTAAATACTAATTAGTATACACCTGCCATCAATTAAAGTGACTGATTACCGTATAAAGTACAGCTGTTCCTATAGGATTTTCCTGACATCTTCTTGGTAACATCCAACTAGAAAAGCCATGGGCCGCAAAGAGCTTACAAAGCAGGTACAGGAGCTCACTGTTGAAAAATATCAATCAGGAGAGGGTTACAAAAAAATTCCAAGGCATTGGATATACCATGGAACACTGTGAAGACAAGTGGAGAAAATATGGCACGACTGTGACAGTACTAAGAAAAGGACGTCCCTCTAAAATTCATGAGAAGATCAGGAGAAAACTGGTCAGAGAGGCTGCCAAGAGGCCTACAGCAACATTTTAAAAAAAGCAGCAATTTCTGGCAGGTACTGGTTGTTCTCTACATGTGACAACAGTCTCTGGAATTCTTCACTTCTCTTCTTTTTTAACTAAAAACAAAAAACGCATCCAATCTCCCAAAACCATGTGGAATAATATGTTATGCTCTGATGAGACCAACGTTGGAGATTTTGGCCATAATACCAAAAGATATGTTTGGCACAAAAAGCATAGCACATCACTAAAAGAACATCCCCACGGGGAAGCATGGTGGCGGCAGCATCATACTTTGGGGCTGTTTTTCTTCAGCTGGACCTGGGGCTTTAATCAGGGTGGAGGGAATAATGAATAGCTCTAAATACGAGTCAATTTTGGCACAAAACCTTAAGGCTCCTGCTAAAACACTTGAGATGAAGCAGAATTTCACCTTTCAGCCTGACAAGGACCCAAAGCAAACCTCCAGTATAACATTACCAGTGCAGCATCATAACCAGCTCGTACACATGTTTTCTCTACACATAGCATGATTTCTGTTATACCAAGGGCTTGTTTCTGTTGATGTGAGCCTGTTTTGTATGTAGGGGTATTAGACATTCTTCACATCCGCCCGGGTGTACATTATTTTCATACAAGCCCACAGTCTGTGGCGTGTTATTCCTTAATTATCGTTAGTGGATCTTCTTCATGAGACCAGACATGGAGAGCACGCACAGTCGCACAGAATTAGTCCACGATTTTAGTTTGATTATCCTAAACGGTCTGAAGAGGAAAACAGGCTTAAGACCGCTCTGTTCTCATCAGCAGGTTTATAAGAGGACGCAAGGTTATGTTAAGCTTCCCTCGGGCTGCCTGTTTCATACTGATAAAATGGTGGGGGGGGGCTTGGGGGGTTGGTATTAGCATACACATTATGTTGGCTGTATTGCTAGGGCAGGTTTTCCATCTAATTTTTATGCCCGAGCTTCAATGAGAGGCCGTTTCCAATTTTTAATGATAAATTGTATTCCATCAATATATGCATGCCTTATTGCCTTTGCAAAGACTTTCATTGTGTGTGCAGATGTTTTGTTTTTATGCAGGATGCAATAACAGAAACGCTGAATAGACTAAATGAGTTCATTCATCACAACAGAATTAATTGACTTAGGCTTTGCTTCCTGCAGCTTTAGCTCTGAAAGGAATAATCTCTGTATTTGTGCGTGTGCGCGTGCAGAGTAACGATAATGATGAACGGCTTCAAGTTGTCAAGCTTTTGGCCAAGATGTTCGGCGCTAAGGACTCGGAGCTCGCTTCCCAGAACAAGCCGCTGTGGCAGTGCTACCTCGGGAGGTAGAGCTTCCTCGTTCCTCCTGTATCGTTATTATTAAATTATTATTAGCAGTAGTAGTAGTAAGTAGTAGTATTCTCTAATTCTTAACTAATTAAAATTTTATGTCTTCGTGAGAACTGTTTTTCATTGACGACTTTTGCTTTCTCAGGTTCAACGATATCCACGTTCCTATTCGACTGGAGTGTGTGAAGTTCGCCAGCCACTGCTTGATGAATCATCCGGATTTAGCTAAAGATCTCACAGGTGAGAGATGAGACTCCTGAGAGCACATTAGATTAGTGCTAGTCTCTGCTTTCAGACCAAATTCACTCTCGTATGCTGTTCAGATTTCACAGGTATTTAAAAAAAAAAAAAAAAAAAAAAAAAGATATTTGTGAACTGATATCCCATTTAAGATTCAGTGCCCTTTGTTGAGTCACTATAAAGCATGGCTTACATACTGAAACAGAACCAGGTCTGAATAAACACCTCAGATATATATATATATATATTTTTTTTTTTTAAATGGAAATTTTACAGCTAAATACAAATAGAACAAAAATGACACATAGGAGTAAATAGTTAATTAGAATATTATCTTGTCAATAATGTCAAATTAGACAGTTCCTTTTTTTTTTTTTTTTAAAGTTTTGAGTTACATGTTTGACAGATATTTCTTGGGGTATTACCAATGGGGGAAAAAAAACCCATTATGTAACTATAGGTAAAAAAAAAACCCATAAGTATCATTGTGGATAAGTGATTTTGTTTCATTTTCTTTCTTTAAGAAAGAAACAGTGTTTGTCTTCTATGTTTTATGTAAATATAAACATACCCTCTCCCTCCTGTCAATCACAGAAACACTAGCCAATTGTGGGTGTCTGCGAGCTCATGTATGCGGAAGAGGGTGGATAGCGCTTTCCTCCGAGTGCGTTACGCTGCCCTGTGATGCATTATGTGCAGTAGCTTGAAAGGTTGCAGTTGGCTGGGGTCGTGTAGCTCGGAGGAAGCACATGTAAGCCTTCACTCTCCCTGGCTGGCGGGTGGGATTTGGCAAGACCGATTTGGGGAGGAAAATGGAGAAGAAGAAGAAAAAAAGAAGTTAAAGTGCACCATTGATGTGTAACAGTGTATGTGGTCCAACAGTGCAGGGTTTTCAGAGAGCTTAGGTGCTGTCTGGGTTCTGGGTGGTGGTGGTGATGGTTGGGGGGTTGGATATTATTTGAAGGAAATTATTTTCATATTTGTGAAAGAAAGCTGGCAGCACTTATTGTACTTATAGTCAAAAGTCTATTAATTTCACCAAGTAACATGTTTGAGATTTAATGAAAATATATGTGGATTACTTTAACTCGTACACATAGCAAACATAAACATCTTGAAATACACATGTAATTATTTTCAAATTGCAACCAAAGCTTCTTTTCGGACGCTCGCATTTTGGAACAGCTTGTTATTTATATGGGGAGGGAAAAACCCGTTTTGACCAGCGGTTTTCATCAGAAAAAGACGTTATGTGTGAACAGAGCCTAACTTTGTTTAGCTACCAAGCCACGTTAGATAGTAACGTTAGTTCAGTCTCGATATCTTTATGTAACGTCAACTAGTCGACAACTTCGCTGACTAACGTAACTCAATTCAGTACACGAATATCTATGCACGTTAGCTAGGTCAGCGATTTCTTTAGTTGTAAAATAGGCTCCGTTAGTTATATCTATAGTTATCTGCTATCGCTATTGTTAACATCCACAGGAATTACTCCCTAACAAAAAAAGGTTTATAATTCATTTTTTGTTGAGGCTTAGCTTATCGATGGCTTGCGACTTGCTTGTCTGAGTCAGTGGTTGTAACTACCACCCCAAGGTCATGGTACAGAGAAATATCCATATCAGATATCAGCTGTTTGATTAGTCTGACGTGTGAGTGAAAGTTTTGAATCCATGCGTTTAATGGATTTTCTGAGGCTTTTGCTACAATGTGAAAAAATATAAAATCACAACATGCATCTTTTTATCGCTGGGGATTAAAATGATTATTTTTGCCTCCTAGTTATTCTCTTTGTTTAAGAAAGCGACAGTGTTCATCTTCTATGACCACGACTAACATTCGCTCTCTCTGTGACAGCGTATTAGTACAGACTCAGTAATATTTAAAAGTAATTACAATTCGAGTGTGTCCATTTTGTGCTTTTCAGAGTATCTTAAAGTGAGATCTCACGATCCAGAGGAAGCAATTCGGCATGACGTCATCGTGTCCATCGTGACTGCGTCGAAAAAAGACCTCTCTCTCGTCAACGATCACTTGCTGAACTTTGTCAGAGAGAGGACGCTCGACAAGCGGGTGAGTTCTCTTTTTTTTTTCCTGTTATTTTTTTCCCCCTCCACCATCAGTGATAAAAAAAACAAACAAAACGCTGTTACCGTGTGACATCAGTGCATTTGGTTGCCCGGAGCTCATTAGCTCTGCGGTTTCTTTCGAGCTCCACTCCATTTCTCTTCCTAATCTAATCTGCAGCCTCTTCGGGCCTCCAGGCAGAGGAGGCCAAATGAAATATATCGAACCATAACTCAGATATAGCCATTTTCCAGCCTTTTCAAATTGCATTCAGGGGGCAAACCTAATTGCTCCTCATTCTGTACACCTGCATAAACGATACTCCGGAAGACATTTTACATCTCTGTTCGTCCTGCACGGCATGTTCAAATTCAAATGAAAGCTGGGTTTTTGATAAAACAATGCTGTTTCAGTACCAGCTATTTTTACCTCCAAAGATTTACGTCATTCTGATTTCCCATTCTGATTAAACTGTATATCCTCACGTGGAGACTCTGTAGAGCAGACGTATCGAAACCTTTTCCCAGTGAGCCCCATGAGTAGTGTTTTAATCCTGCCAGGCTCCAAAAAAAAAAACAAACCCAAAACCCATGTCATATTATTGCCTTTTGTTAACTGGAAAATAAAATTAAATGAAACCAGACCACAGTTAGGAACACAACAGTACATTTTTGATATAATCAAATGGTCTAATATCCCTCCTGAACCCATGAAAGGTTTCTGACCGTCGCAGGAGAGCAAAGCAAACGAGCAGCGTTTTAAATCACTCTCCAGTTTAAATTATTTGTAAACCGGTACATTTTACACTGTTCTAGGCAGTCTTGGGTAAGTTACTTCAAAAAAAAGTAATTGATTATAAATTACTAATTGCATCGTCAACATTGTATTTAAATTACTGACTAATTCCTCTGTCTGAAAAGTAATTGCATTACTCATTAATTACTTCTTAAAATCCATATCAGCCACATGGACAGTAGAAATGAAACTCTTTAAATTTGAGTCGAACATCAAATAGTTTAGCCTATTAAGCATAGCGTTATTAAACCATTTTTTAATACAAAAATGTAAACAAATAATATAAACTGGCTTAACAGTAAGAGCTAGTACTTCGGAGAGAGGCTTACATTTTACCGTGATGTTCTTGTCTACGTGTGTCAAAAAAAAATGTATTGGGAATATTTCCATTTAGTGAAACAGCCACTCGTTTCTTCTCACATCCTTGAACTTGACTGACTTCACAGCCACCCGGCGCGAACTCATGCGCCAGCTTACAAGCTAACGAATTTGAAGGGGTCAAGTTAAATTAGAAAAGACATTTTATCTTTAGACGATTTTAAATTCAGTATTGCTTTATACAGAATTGTTGAAAGTCTATACAGTATGTAATGCAAGTTCATCACAAGTAACAGTAATTAAATTACTTAAAAATGATCAGTAAGCCTTGCTTTACTTTATTCAGGGGTAAAAGAAATTTAATTACGTTAAGTTACACCCAACACTGGTTGTAGGTCTATTTAATTTTTTGTTTGACTAAAGTTATTGACTATTGTCAGCTGAAATATTTTGTTGGCATCCTTAATAAATATAGTTAACTGATCTTATACAGTCGAGTTCAAGCAGAGAGCTCAAAACACCTGCACGACTGTCAGTTATTCCGGATTCACGTGTCGATTGGCTCATCTGTCGTTATTGAGGGGGAAAATGAAGACTGATATTTTTACATACCGTCATTAAAATGCGAAACTCCCACTCAAAAAGGTTGGATTTTTCCAAAACTGTTATTTCAGTATTAATTTTTTTTTGTATTTTCCCCTGCCGCCTGCAGTTCCTAGTAGGACGTGCCATATGGTTTGAATACCTCTGCTGTAGACAATCCTTTATTTACATTTATGCGCACGTTATTTGTAATCTGATCCAAATTCATGCGCATGCATGGAGTGATAACGTGCGGGTCCAACTTGTTAGTCGCGCCGCTCGCGTCTTTAACGAGAAAAACTGCGCAGCATTTTATATTTGTCGGGCAGGCAGGCCTGCGACTGCCTCGAAACGTTCGTTTTATGTCCATCCAACCTTTCGAATAGATTAAAATGCATAACGTGAGCTGTGTGTTCTTACAGGAATGTTTTATCGCACCAGGAACACGTCATGACCTATACGTACTGTACAGAACGAACACACTCATTTTGCACTGAAAGTAATGAGACCCAGATGTTTACACGGTTATTATTCTTCTATTGAACAGATTATTAAAAGAATTACCCACCTCCGACTGAGGTGTTGATGAACATGAGAGTTTTCTTTTCTGATTGAGCTCTGTCAGGTTTTTATCGGATATTAGGCTGCATGTAAACGTAGCCAGTGATGAAGGAATGTGGATGTCTTTCACTTTTATTATGATAAGGTGCCAACATTTACATTCAGCCATAACGCTTTGACTACAGAGAAGTCAGAAAGCTACGCTTCTCAGCTTTCTCAGTTAAAGCAGCTATCAGGCCAAATGCCTATAAAATTCGCCTGGCAAAACAAAAAAAAACTAATTTACTGAAGTGGGATGTGATGGTCACATTTGTTTTGGCTAGCAGTGCTTTCTCTTCGCTTCATCTGGGTAAATTTGCAAATGTGTGCTCCAGTAAAAAACACAAAGGCATGACCTCTGAAAAGAAACAGTTAATTAATGTTCACAATTTACCTTCGGGTTGTTACTGACATGCATTTGGGGAAAAAAAAGGTACCAGTACATTTCTCTTCAATATTCACACATGACATACTGATGATCTGTGCCGGTGTCACATGATCCGTTAGTTCATTTGTTTTTTGTTTTTTTGTATTTCTGGATCACCAGACAGTTCTTTCAAAAATAATACTAGTGTAACGAAACACTTTGGTCACGATTTGATTCACGATACAAGATCGCTTCACGATTAATCAAAAACGAAGAGGTTTTACGATGCATCGTTACACCCCTAAATAAAAATAATACCACGTCTGATCATTTCGATCTAAAATTAAAAACCTCATTTGTAAATATATATTAATAGCCAGCTTATAAGAGCAAAACTCTTCTTTTGACTGTGCTTTATTTGCTTTGGAGAGGGAAAATTTGTGCCTCCTGCTTCATTATTTATCCCCCAGGAGCTCATTACTGCTTATGAATGTGTAGGGTTTTTCCTCCCATTTAGGTTTTTTTTTTCCCCTCACACTATAATAGCAGTGATGTATCATGAGTGTATATGCCTGTGTTACAGTGGAGGGTGCGTAAGGAAGCGATGATGGGCCTCGCACAGATCTATAAGAAGTACGCCCTGCAGGCGGAGGCGGGGAAGGAAGCAGCCAAACAGATCTCCTGGATTAAAGACAAACTGCTGCACATCTACTACCAGAACAGTATCGATGACCGGTAAATGAATTTGTTTGAGGAGGGGGTTGGGAGTGCAATATATCGAGAACATGTGACATCATCCAGCAATACAGTGCGTTTCATTAGAATGATAAGTGTGATAGTATAGTGTTACTGGACACCCAGGCGTCATTCTTTTCTGCTCATGTGTACAGTACATACTTCCCAGGGGTTGTGTTAACCGAGAATTTCCCGTCGTTTATCCACATTTTAAAAGCATTAATGGAAATTTATGAAGGCCATCCGTCATTTTTACAGATTACAAATAAGGCGGTCAGCCTAGGCGTGCATGGTATACTTCGTTTTCCGACATAGATCATCAAACCTTTCTACCGGCTGAAAGTCCCTTTGTATGTACCGGGACATCCGTGTTTACGAACGTGGAAATGTGTGTAGTAGCGTTTCAAAAGCTCGTGAGCAAATCACTCGCAATCACTGCAGCGTCCCTAAATGCACAAATAATTACTACAAACATCCGTACTTGAGCTTTCATATATTTCCTACCGACGTGCAGGTGAGAAAGTAATGGCTTTGTGCTATTCAAAATAGCTAGCTAGCCAAGTGTGAAAAATGCAGCTAGCTGTTTACTGCTTACCAGATTACTCCAGAATATTTATTACTATTGTGATTCAGCAGTTGTTAAGGAGCACGATAGGACGATGGCATTTTACACACAAAGTATAGCGCCACCTAGGGTGATGGCACTGGATAAATCGTGCACATAAATAAATAAGTAGAGATGCATATAAAGTCATTGTAGTCCATAATACTTCATTGCTTTCTGTCTTGTTTTCTTTTTTTTTTTTCTTTTTTTTTTTAAAATCCTTAGAGCATACATTGATTAGCTTTAAAGGTGCATTAGGTGAGCGTTTAAATGATTCCTACCCACGTTCACAAAGCTCCGCCTCCAGGATCTATAAACTGACTGACAGCAGGAGCATCCAAACACATACAAGTATTCTGGACCGGATGTCTATTTTTCCAAACAGGTTATCTCAGTGGATTAATACACTCTTGCTAAGGCCACGACTTAATCCATTGTTCATTTTTTTTGTTTGTTTGTCTGTTTTGTTTTGTCTTTTATATATCACGTTCTACATATCTTCCAGGATGTTTGTAGAAATAAGAATTTTTTTTTTTTTTTTAATGACTATTGCACTTTTAATAGTTTTCATGAAGATTGTTTTTTGGCTTTAATGGTTTTTTCTTATTTCAGAATTTGCATTGCCTTGTAATAGGATCTATCTTTATGCTGAGATTAAAAACAGCACCATCAGTGCCAGATGTTCAGTTTTGTTTTTAAACATTTGGCCGTGCCCGTAGAGATGCTTCTCATCCAGGAGCTGTTTTTGTTTCGTGAATCCTGCCATAAGCTCTTTAGCTTTCTCACTATTGCACAGTGCCAGGGCTGTGTGTGAGGGAATAATAATAATGATGTAGAGTGCTATGAATACACACTCCCCCAACCCGCCCCCGGAGGGATGGAGTAGCTGCAGGGAGAAGGCACGGATATAATCGGTAAACTGCACACAGACTCAGATGAAGACAGAGATGAAGAGGGAGAGAGAGAAAGAGAGAGAGAGAGAGAGATCTCATACGGACAGCTTCTGGCTTTGTCACTCATTTCCTGTTTATATTTACAGACATTTCAGTGTTCTATCACCTCTGTGTTTGTGTTGCACATCAGTGTTTGTGGATTGTAGTGATGACTCTGTGATGCCTGTGAGATGAAATATAATCAGTCAGTATGTTGAGATGCCCATCACACCTTTTTTTTTTTTTTAATTAATTAATTTATTTATTTATTTATTTATTTTGTTGTTGTTGTTGAAAATAAGTACGCCCTGTCAGTGTTCATTTAAGAACAAGAGGCAGAGCTGAGCATCTCTGTTTCACCTGGGGCTGGAGCTAATTCACAACTTGAATGTCATCCCTTAATGATCGGGCACTATAGAAATGTGTAAATAAAATAACATTTAAAAAAATGTTTTAATTAATTAATTAAATTGGCTGCAAAATAATCAAGTGTTAAACTTACTACTCAGCTCTGAACCTAAAAACATCCGTCACTGCATGTGTCAGCCGTGGGAAAAGTGTTGAAAAGGCGTGTTCTGCTGTTGCTATATTGCTCGTCACTCACTTGTCTGATCTTATTATCTTGTCTCATTGCCAGATTGCTTGTGGAGAGAATCTTTGCCCAGTACATGGTGCCTCATAATCTGGAGACTGCAGAACGGATGAAGTGTCTGTATTACCTGTACGCTACGCTGGATTCTAACGCAGTCAAGTAAGTCCAACATTACCTTCTCTACAGTATGTTCATTTTATATCATACCACAGCGCTTTTAAATCCTCTAATCTGATTGGTCAGAAGGTGTTGGTTAATTTCCTATAACAGCAACTCTGAGATTAGTTTCCAGCTGGTTTATATGAATGCACTCGTTTAACATTATCGTCTCTATAGCAGCAACTAAAAATAACTGGATTGCTGCAAAAATGTGTTGCTATGTAACAAAGTTTATGTAAGGAGTCTCCAGTGTCAGTGCTTCGTATCAGGCAGTAAGTCTTCAGAACAGAGGAAAAAGAGAGGCTGGTGATGTTTTTAGCAGTTATAGAATATAGGATAACAGGAACTAAATTGTTTTGTGGACCTTCCACAACATTAAATGCAGCTATAAATGGATAAAAAGTATGACATTCTTTAATGAATAAAAAAAAATATTATAATAATTAACTTTGAAGTGGTAAAAGTAAACTCCTCTTAGAGTTGAACCACATCATACACACCATCGTTGATTATTTTCCTGTAACAGCGTACCCTGTGGCCCTGGTATTTTATTCCTTACTTAATACATATAATACATAGCAGGTATTTCATGTGTACTTTAGTATGCCGTTAATATCAGCTTAACGTTTTATTCCCAGAGCCCTGAATGAAATGTGGAAGTGCCAGAACATGCTGCGACACCACGTCAAAGATTTGTTGGATCTGGTTAAACAGCCAAAAGTATGTTCTTTCTGTTCTATGTGCCAATAAATCCAGCACTATTGTGTTGTGTTTTGTGCTTCATAATTAAATTGAGATGGATTTTTTTTTTCTTCCTTTCAGTCGGACTCCTACAACAAAGCGGTCTTCTCAAAGGTCATGGTCATTACAAGTAAGTCTCGCATTGTTATAGTCCCCATGTGTCATGTTCTAATGGAGTAGGAACAGCACGACCACGCTGGTGTCTCTATTCTTGACTTTTTTTCTTCTTTTTTTTTTTAAGGAAACTTGCCCGACCCGGGGAAGGCGCAGGACTTTGTGAAGAAGCTGGCGCAGGTTCTGGAGGAGGATGAGAAGATCAGGAAGCAGCTGGAGACGCTGGTCAGCCCGACCTGTTCCTGTAAACAGGCCGAGGTCTGCGTGGTAAGGACTTTTATCTTAACTTCGTTATGTGCTGAGATTGGCCTTTCGTTCCAGGTAAATTAAATAGATTGAATAGAAAATAGAAACTGATGTGTTTATAGGTTGTGACTTTTTATATTTAAAAACAAAAAACCAAAATGTTTCACTTTCCAAATTGACCACTGAAAGAATCTAGAAAGAAATCAGATACTGGCGTTTTCATTGTTTATTGAACAAAGGAATTTGAATACATTTTTAAAATTAGGAACAGTCAAATAAAGCAGGTTTGAAATGAAGCAAACCAATAGATTTTATAGTAAAATCCTTTCTCTAAATATGTGCAATCCACAGAATTCGTTGCTGTCTGCTCAGTTCCTCTGTTCTCTCACCTTCTGTGAGTCAGACAGCTGGTATGGACAAAAACTTTGTTTTAACTTTATGATCTGAATTTTATTTCTCTACTCATTGACAACACTGGTATAACCCATAATGCCCAAGGACAGTTTTTAAAATAATTTTTTAAAATATTGTTGAATACACATCATTAATCCTATTGTTTGACCCACAAAACGGCATCTGTGCTATAAATTATGGCAAACGTAAAACTATCTATATACAGAAACAACTTGTTCATATAAAGCAGCTTAAATGATATTTTATCTTTAGCCGTGTACTACTTTTGCTTGTCCGACAGCCGCGTTGGTTTACCGAAGAGTAGATAAACGTGTCAACATGAAGAAAATAATACAGAGGAGATGCATTTTATTATGTGCTTAAGTGCGGTAGTCTATTCAATAATAATAATAATTGCTATAATAATGTCTAATAATAATCGCTTTCGTGATTGAGTGAGAGGCGAGAGAGAGGCGTGATGAGTGAGACTTTAACAGTGATTAAAAATCCATGTTTGAAATATCACCTTGTTGGTCTTTTTCTAATATAGAGCTACAAAGTAAAGGAAAAACACATGGACGCCTCCATGTTTATCTTTTGTTAGCAACAAGCTAGCCAGCTAACTGATGAGTGATGTATATTTACGTCCTCAAAACAATTCAATTCAGTTTTATTTGTATAGCGCTTTTAACAAGCAGCTTTACAGAAATATATAAATTCAGGATATAGATTTTAAATGTATGAATTTATCCCCAATGAACGAGCCAGAGGTGACGGTGGCGAGGAAAAACTCAGAGACGATATGAGGAAGAAACCATGAGAGGAACCAGACTCAAAAGGGAACCCGTCCTCGTCTGGGTAACACCGGATAGTACGATTATAAATAAATAAGTCCCTTCTATAAATGTACCAATAGTGCAGTTGTGTAACCAGGAATATTCATTACAGTTTTTTACATGAAGACTGTTTCGTTGAACTTCTCCACTGTACACTGATGGAGACTTGAGTGCAAAACTGATTGTGGCAATTGTAGTCGTGGCCATCATAGCATAACTGTTCGTATGAATTGAGGTCCAAAGCCATCTTTACGGTGAACTGATGTAAAGTAAACTCATTTAAAGGTATAAAGTGCTAGTTTGTTTGTTTCTGATGCTGTGAGCAGTCATATCGATTTGAGGTCACTTGCTGAACTCGGGTTGTGGATTGAACAAATGAGTTGAGGGGTTTTTTTTGGTCTGGGATTAGGAGTTATGGCCCCTAGTTGAACTCAACATATCTGTCTGGCCGCTGAGCAGAAAGACTTTACTAGAAGGGCTTTGTTTTAAGACAGATACAAAGTTGAAAAACAATTAGCAAATTTCTGCCATCATTTATACGGCATAATGGCTTTTACTAATTGAACAAAGGATCACTTACGTTGTGTAAGTGCCTGGGATCCAGAATTCCTTCATAATTCATGCATTAATCCGTTCTCACTGTGCCGAAGTGCACCGCTGTGTTTTAGCCTGATCGGATCATGTGTGTGTTATAACCCAGATCTCGTGGTCGTGTTGATTTTTACAGAAAGAGATCACAAAAAAACTGGGCAGCCCCAAACAACCCAGCAACCCTTTTCTAGAGATGGTGAAGTTCTTACTGGAGAGGATCGCTCCCGTCCATATCGACACCGAGTCAATCAGGTACGGTGCGCAAACATTGATCCCGTCTCTCATCTTGGCCTTTTCTCCTTTCTGAGTCTGACTGTCCGTCTCCTTCTGTGATCTTTCTTCCACAGCGCGCTTATAAAACAGGTGAACAAGTCCATAGAAGGAACAGCAGACGATGATGATGAAGGTGTTCCCACTGAGCAGGCCATTAGGGCTGGGCTGGAGCTACTCAAGGTATCCATGGATTCAGTTCTCCATGATGGCGAGGCTGAGAAATTACTTTATTAGATTATAATTGCATGCCTATTGTTTCTTGAATGATGTTTAAGTGATTTCTGGAGTGTAAGACATTCGTACACTTTTCTGGCCACAAGCTTCAGGATCTTAAAGGTTGCAGTCTGATTGGCTCAGTGGAAAGCACGTCTTATTTGTCCTCTTGTTTGGAAACGTTTATATTCGGTCATCTTATTCAGACTCTAATGAGTGTGTTGTGTCACCAGGTTTTGTCCTTTACTCACCCCGTGTCCTTCCACTCGGCTGAGACGTTCGAGTCTCTGCTCGGCTGCCTGAAGATGGATGACGAGAAGGTGGCCGAGGCAGCACTGCAGATCTTTAAAAACACCGGCGGGAGACTGGAGGAGAGCTTCCCACACATCAAATCGTAAGTGTGCTACTTATTTTTATTTAGTTTTAGTGGATTAATGAAAACTATGAGCATTTAAGTTCCTTAAATGACTTTTCTTTTAAATTTAGCTTTGTCTTGATATTTATTTACTGCATGTTATATTGCTAATCTTTTCTTCTTCTTTTTCAGCTGAACCGTGTAATCTGTCTGTCCTTGTGCTTCTGAGCCGTGCTCAATAATTACCATTTTGTGAATAATGTAATGTTCAATCATGTAAATGTTATTTTCTTTTCTTTTTTTTTTTTTTTTTTTGCCTCTAGGATTCTTTTACCGGTACTACAACACAAAGCCAAGAAGGGACCTCCTCGCCAGGCCAAGTACGCCATCCGCTGCATCCACGCCATGTTCTCCAACAGAGACACTCACTTTGCACAGATTTTCGAGGTGAGGTTTTTAAAAGCAGTCATCTATTAACTTCTGTGAACTTCCACCTCAGCCTACTCTCATCCATTGCACTACCTGCTGCACCCAGCCACTTTACACCTGAGGAACACGTCACACACTTTCACATTGTCAGAAGTGCAGACAACGTGTACAGGGTAAAGTTGTTAACGACTGTTGCCACCTATTACTGTGCACTGGAATAATACATGTAAAACTGTCTAATATCTAGACTCCACTGGTCTACAGTGTTAAATGTAGCACCGTGTCCTGGAGAAACTACATTTCGTTCCTCACTCAACACATCTTTGATGAGAAGTTGATTTAGACTTTGAATTCACAGGATCTTAGGGTGTTTTCACACCCGGCTCGTTTGGAGCGCTTGCGTTTTCTCACTTTTCCGGTTCGTTCAGACATATATGAACACAGCACTCGTGCTTGGATCCACACCAAAACAATCGGGTCTGAGACCACCTGAATGATATGTTCTTGGCCTAACCAACCTGTATAACCAACCTGTATAATGATGCATGATGGGAACTTTCACACAAATACCCATAACAGGGTATAAATGTTTTAAAATTATGTTTACCTTCTATCAGATGTAAATAATATTTTTGTTACCCTAGGGGAACACGGTGCAATAGACGGTTAAACATTCTTGAAATCCTGAAAAGCTATATCGATTAAATACTTTGACAAGCGAATGATATGCTGATAACCACGAACATACCTAATAGATCTTTGTTGATGAATTCTGCGGGTGAGCACGTCATGGCAATTCAAAAACAAAGCGCACCTCTTCGTTTTAAAATGACGTTTAATGGCGCTTCTCCAAAACAGGTGAACGGCAACAATGTTGTCCAGATGAAACACCGATTCCCGCTCAAACTGACCAATTATAATAACTACAGCTAAAAAGAAAGCCACGATAAGCTTACGGAGCTGCTGTTTATCCATATTGAATAAACAGGTGCACTCTGACCAATGAGAGGACAGTTTACTCACATGTGACTTGCACTAGCGTATTTTGGTACGCTATGAAATGTTACCTTGTGAAAGTGAACTGAGCCAAGGAGAAATGTAAGAGAATATGAAAAATGTGTTGGAGCAAACCTTCCTAAGCTGGCATCAAATCCTAGCATCAAATCTCACCATACTTTAATACAAGCCCATATTAGTAAGAGGGAATAGTAGTCACTAATAAAGTTCTGCCTGGTGTATACATCAGTGGAAATTTGTCACCGGGTTCATGCTGACTAAACCTCTCCTCGGTTATAGCCTCTGCATAAAAGTCTGGACACGGAGAACATGGAGCAGCTGATAACTCCACTTACCACGCTGGGTCACTTGGCTATGCTGGCACCCGAGCAGTTCGCTGGGCCGCTTAAGTCACTAGTGGCCAACTTCATCGTGAAAGATCTGCTAATGAACGACAGGGTGAGTACAACAGCGCATCTTATTAAATACAAATCTCCCATCGACCTGTAAGCACACGGTTACTGAAGTGTCAGTGGGTTACACAATCAGGGTGTTGATCCATAGAGGTCCTAAGTATACAAGCGAGTTTCACACACTGTAAGAAACGCTGGATCACAGCACACCTTTGATTGCACTCATCCACCAACAATACAGTGTGTTTTAATAAATACTGCCGAAGCAACTCATCACTCGTTTCCCAACTACAGGTTTGCTTATATGAGCATATTCTATATATTCTATCCTCTTGATTATTTACATATTTGTTCATTTTGTATAATACTCGTAAGACACACTTGATGCAGACTGATAGAAAATCCTGTGGCTGTTTCATAGCTGTATGTAATGCTTGTAATGTTTTCTTCAGACAAACAAATATAAAACTAAGCAAGAAAACAGCCATTATGTTAAAAAATAAAATGAAATTATTAGCTATAAATGGAGTAAGAAAAAATCGTACGTGTGCTTGTGACCCTCTGGAGAAAAGTGCAGCCTGATGGAATATTTTATGCTGTGCATAATGGCACATTAAATTAAATCTATATGTTCTTGTTTAGATTCATGTTCATTTCGTCAGTTGTTTTATTTGGTGTAGTAGGGATGGGAAACAAAAAATGTCAAATCACAATATAAAGACATTATTAGTATATATGAGGGGTATCATGATAATATGATGGTAGAGTTTCATGATCATCATGAAAATATAGCTTGGCTACCAAACCGTCAGCAAAACAGTAGTGAGAAGTTCAATTATTCTTTTATTTAAGGTCAGAAAAATTCATTTGGCACAGAAAAAACAATATATGTAAAAGGTGAGCATTTTACAGTACAAAATTTTATTAAGTAAACTACTTCAAATTGGTTTTATTATTAAGGAAAGAAAAACAAAAAGATATCTGTGATCTCACACACAATTAATCACAATATCACTTCGTACCACCATTTTTCACATTGCTACAACCCTTGGTGGACTTTAACTCTCTCGACTTTTGTGTTTACATATAATGCTTTGATACTTAAGTATAATGCTTTGAGAATTTGTGTAGTTCTACTGTTGTAGAGCATTAAAATGCTCTTAAAAAGCACTAAATTGAATGTAACGAGGCCTGGAAATACCCCTGATCTAAGAAATAAGCGATAAATTTCCTCGCTCTGCATGTTGGCACACAGACCCTGCTTTTGAATGTCAAATGATTTTTATCTGAGCGTGTATTATTTTTTTCCATCTCTGTCTCAAAGATTCCTGGCAAGAAAACGACCAAGCTCTGGGTTCCAGATGATGAAGTTTCCCCCGAAACACTGGCGAAGGTAGGCTACCTTATTAAACGCTAAATGCATAGCTGTTATCTTACCGAGAAAGAGGAGTGTTTCTAAAACTGTTGGCAGTGCTATATAATTTATAAAATGCCCAAAAAGACACACAATACCCATAAGTGATGAGTTTCACTGATATTGTTTTCAGTTTAGAGCATTTTCCTTGTCACACGTGTGTCACTCGAGACACGGTGTTTGCCTCAGACGTGGTTATCTCACACCGTTGTACCAGCACCAGAGTGTATTGTTTCGTGACATTGATGAATCGCTGTTTTCTTCCCCGCAGCTCTAAATAAATATCTCTTGTATTATCAATCGTGTCTGTTGTGTTCAAACTTCTTTTCAGATTCAGGGCATTAAGCTGATGGTGAGGTGGCTACTCGGGGTGAAGAATAACCAGAGCAAGTCAGGGAACTCCACGCTGAGGATGCTCACCGCCATACTGAACAGTGATGGAGATCTGAC